>CAMQGK010000193.1:3030000-3177500 GCA_947000775.1 Pterois miles
CACATCCAACGCTCTGAGTGGTTGTTTATGCCACCCTGAGAAACACGCCAATCCTTCATTCATCACACAGTAAATCTGGTGGAACAGCAAGGAGTCCAGCTGCATGTTGTTTCAGCACTTTGATAACATCTTTATACATTTTAAAGCACATGTTTTATAAAATATGTACGACAGCCAGCGATGAGATCAGAAGAAAACAAACCAGCAGAGACTTCTTACATTCCAGTTTCTCTCATCAGCCTCAGCTCAACAATATCACACCTCGCCGACAGCCCAGAGGTCAAAGGTCGTGGGTCGCAGCACCCAGACAAAAGGCGAATAAACATTCCTGAGCGTGACGATGATGAAGAGGAAGAGCCGAGGACAGAGTGTGTGTGTGTTAGTGTGTACGTGGCGCCCTGAAACCAGAGCTCATTCAAAGTTAATCAGGCACGCTGCTAACTTCTAACTTATTTAAATCTGCTGTTCTTCCTCTTTTTGGCTTCCTCTGTTCACTGAGAGCAGAAGACTGATGGATGTGATGGCCTGCTTCAATCCAACCAAGAATCAATCAGAAACCTCCAACTACACCTTCATCTTTCAAAATAAATTACCTGCATCACCACACACAACAAACCCCTAGATAGTACCTAAACATAACAAGAGTATAGTTACATCCAAGAAAAGCAGATTACACTAGAGCTGTCCCCGATTCAGGTACCATTATCTAGGTACTCTGGGCAGCGCTGGACAGGTCAGGGACGGCGCGTCAGTTTCCACTTGTTACATGCATCGTGTCTTTTCAAAATAAACTTCCACCGTTTAGGATTACTACTTGGTTAAGATTAGGAAAAGATGGTGATTTGAGTTAAAACTAGGGCTGTCAATCATGATTAATAGCAAATTATTTTTTTTTATCTGTTCAAAATGAACCTTAAAGGGCGATTCGTCAAGTATTTAATACTCTTATCAACATGGAAGTGGACAAATATGCTGCTTTATGTAAATGTAAATGTATATATTTATTACTGGAAATCACAAAACAAAGGTCCAGAAACCCTCACAGGTACTGCGTTTAGCATTACCCACATTTCCCTCCGAGGATTAATAAAGGTTCATCTTATCTTATCTTAAAATATGCATGTTATGTGCAACATGCAAATGTGCAAAATCATGCAAAAGCAGACACCGTAGTACTTGGAAAAACAACAGCAATACTGTAAAGAATAAGAATACGAAAACAATAAACGTCTCCGAAGCATGAGAAGCCTGAAGAGGTGAAACTATGCAATACTCCACACAAAACAAGCAAATAGTAAAGACAGACAATTTACAGAAATTTGGGTTGTTTTCCTCCTTTTTCTATCCCATTTATCATCTTATGTCCCCAACAAGGGGGAGTCCTGACCCCTGACCCCCAGACTCAAACAAGACTATCAGCTGGGTTTTAATGTGGGAAAATCCAAGTAGGTTTATTAATCAAAATTAATAACTAATTGGTCCAAAAAGATAATGAAGCTGTGTGGTAGGCACATAGAATAATGTCAAAACTACTGTAATACTATAAGATTATTATAGCCCCACTTCCTGTTAGTGACCATGGTGAGGTATTTAATGGTGGTAGTGGTATTTAGTGGATTGTTAAGTGGAGGCAGAATAATTCTCTGAACACGTTAGCTAACTAGGGCTAGCAAGTACTGTTGGCTTGTTTTTTGTTTTTTTTTTTTTTTTGAAGAAGAAGAAAATACTATTTTCTCTCAATATGTCGTGTTAACACTCCAACCAATGTTAGTTCAGAAAGTTAGCATGAACCAATGGGACCAGATTAGCCGACCCCTACGCTGCTGGAGATTACTTCAGCAGGAGGCGACAGCTGGCTAATGCTAGTTAGCTAGCTAGATTGTCTGTCTTTGGAACTGGCTAGCTCTCTTGTCTGGAGACTGACAAGCTAGTTAGCTAGTTAGCTAGCTAACTAGCCAGCTCTCCTCTGACACCTGCTCTCCTGCCAGGGAAGTTTTCTCCTAGCAGCAGGAGCTGTCCACTGCAGCCATGAGCCATTGGCTGCTGTTAGCAGAAGGCTAAATATTAGCAGCTCTCCATCTCTGAATCGTTTCTCTGATATTGTAGCTTGCTAGAGCCTCGAATCACAGTTTGTCATCTCAAATGTTGTGATATCTGAATTTTGGAAGCCAACAACACAGCAAGATGACATTTTAGATGTGTAGCTTTAGCCCACTGCTAGCGTTAGCCTCCAGTCTTTCCTTTGGTTAGCCTCCAGCTAACACTCTGACCTCATCATGACATTGACACCAAAAGGGTCTATAGGTGTCCATTGTTTCTCATGTTGTCGAGTTAGCCTGTGAAATAGAGGTCAAAGGTCAAAGCGTGAGTGCTCGTCTCTAGCCATTCTGTCAAGGGAGGTCAAAGGTCAAGCAGCAACTCAGGTGTTAAATCAGTCGATGCACATCAGTCTGCAGATGATTACTGGATGTAATGAGACGATTACACTCTTTACAACTCACCTCTAATGTCACACACACACACACACACACACACACACACACACACACACACACACACACACACACACACAGAAAGAGAGACACACACACACACAAACACACACTCTCGCCTGAGCAGCACTAGAGGCAGTTAAGTGTTTCTCTGAGGCGTTTAGGGACTTTCTGCCTCTTCCAGCTGTCAGAACCAAAATTCAATGATGGACGATGATTGGCTGTGGCTGCCAAGCACGCACACACGCACACACATGCACACATGCACACACACACACACACACACACACACACACACACACACACACACACACACACACACACACACACACACACACACAAACACACACACTTTCCTGAAGCTGCTGGTGAAATATTCAGTGCTGCTCTCACTAAAGGCAGCTCATCTGCCTCAAGACATTTACACCTCATTTTGGCAATTTAGTGTGGCATCCCTCCTCTAGCACGACACGCACACACTACACACACATTACACACAACACACACTAAAGTAAAGCTAGTTAATTCCAGCCTCAGTGTACTTCTCCTACTTCTCCTAAACCCACTCAGTAGTTCTCTAAGGCAGCACTCATACCAAAGCTAATCGCTGAGCTAAAATATGAGCACTCACACATGCAATTTTGTACGTGTATTAAGGTTGAAGTGTGAAGCAGCAGGACAGTCAGTTATTGAAACACATTACAATCAGCACCAAGCAGAAACATCGTCACATTAACATACTAACCTGCTAACTAACCTGTTAGCGAGGCAGCTAAACTGTTATCTAAACTAAACAACTCATACACCAACTAACCAGTTTACTGGGTAACAAACCAAATGAACCTGTAACTAAACAATACGCAGAGACTCATTGTTTAAACCTAGCTTAATCAATGAAAGCCGAGCTAACCTACTAAACTTATCTGGTAACTAACCAGCTAAATAGATCGGCAAATAACATGCTAACAAGCCAACAAATATTATTACCAAACTAACTAACTTCCTAACCAGCCAACTCACCTGCTAACCAACTACATGTAGACTAACTGACCTGCCACCGCATCTGCTACCTAATTAGCCAAACATGGTAGCTAGCATGGTAAAAAGACTACAATCATGGTACCTAGCACAGTAAAAAGACTACTAACATGGTACCCAGCATGGTAAAAAGACTACTAGCATGGTACCCAGCATGGTAAAAAGACAACTACCATGGTACCCAGCATGGTAAAAAGACTACTAACATTGTACCTAGCATGGTAAAAAGACTACTAACATGGTACCCAGCATGGTAAAAAGACTACTAGCATGTTACCTAGCATGGTAAAAAGACTACTAACATGGTACCCAGCATGGTAAAAAGACTACTAACATGGTACCTAGCATGGTAAAAAGACTACTAACATGTTACCTAGCATGGTAAAAAGACTACTAGCATGGTACCTAGCATGGTAAAAAGACTACTAGCATGTTACCCAGCATGGTAAAAAGACTACTAACATGTTACCTAGCATGGTAAAAAGACTACTAACATGTTACCTAGCATGGTAAAAAGACTACTAGCATGGTACCCAGCATGGTAAAAAGACTACTAACATGTTACCCAGCATGGTAAAAAGACTATTAACATGGTACCTAGCATGGTAAAAAGACTACTAGCATGGTACCTAGCATGGTAAAAAGACTACTAACATGGTACCCAGCATGGTAAAAAGACTACTAGCATGGTACCTAGCATGGTAAAAAGACTACTAACATGGTACCCAGCATGGTAAAAAGACTACTAGCATGGTACCTAGCATGGTAAAAAGACACTATCATGGTACCCAGCATGGTAAAAAGACTACTAACATGGTACCTAGCATGGTAAAAAGACTACTAACATGGTACCTAGCATGGTAAAAAGACTATTAACATGGTACCTAGCATGGTAAAAAGACTACTAGCATGGTACCTAGCATGGTAAAAAGACTACTAACATGGTACCCAGCATGGTAAAAAGACTACTAACATGTTACCTACCATGGTAAAAAGACTACTAACATGGTACCTAGCATGGTAAAAAGACTACTATCATGGTACCCAGCATGTTAAAAAGACAACTAACATTGTACCTAGCATGGTAAAAAGACTACTAACATGGTACCCAGCATGTTAAAAAGACTACTAACATTGTACCTAGCATGGTAAAAAGACTACTAACATGGTACCCAGCATGGTAAAAAGACAACAATCATGGTACCCAGCATGGTAAAAAGACTACTAACATGTTACCTAGCATGGTAAAAAGACTACTAACATGGTACCTAGCATGGTAAAAAGACAACAATCATGGTACCCAGCATGTTAAAAAGACTACTAACATTGTACCTAGCATGGTAAAAAGACTACTAACATGGTACCCAGCATGGTAAAAAGACTACTAACATGGTACCCAGCATGGTAAAAAGACTACTAACATGTTACCTAGCATGGTAAAAAGACTACTAACATGGTACCCAGCATGGTAAAGACTACTAACATGTTACCTAGCATGATAAAGACTACTAACATGGTACCTGGCATGGTAAAGACTACTAACATGGTACCCAGCATGGTAAAAAGACTACTAACATGGTACCCAGCATGGTAAAAAGACTACTAACATGGTACCCAGCATGGTAAAAAGACTACTAACATGGTACCCAGCATGGTAAAAAGACAACTAACATGGTACCCAGCATGGTAAAAAGACTACTAACATGGTACCTAGCATGGTAAAAAGACTACTAACATGGTACCCAGCATGATAAAGACTACTAACATGGTACCCAGCATGGTAAAGACTACTAACATGGTACCCAGCATGGTAAAAAGACTACTAACATGGTACCCAGCATGGTAAAAAGACAACAATCATGGTACCCAGCATGGTAAAGACTACTAACATGGTACCCAGCATGGTAAAAAGACTACTAACATGGTACCCAGCATGGTAAAAAGACAACAATCATGTTACCTAGCATGATAAAGACTACTAACATGGTACCCAGCATGGTAAAGACTACTAACATGGTACCCAGCATGGTAAAAAGACAACTAACACGGTACCCAGCATGGTAAAAAGACTACTAACATGGTACCCAGCATGGTAAAAAGACAACAAGCAGGGTATTTAACACGGTAAAAAGACAACTAACAAGATACCTAGCATATACAACTAACTATCTAAACAACCTGCTATCCAACAACCTAAACTGTCTGACAGGATTGTGACTAATGGAGAGCTTCATTTACTCACCTCTACAGCTGCTGCAGTGTTGTTGTTGTCGTCCTTTTGGAAACTCTTGAACAAAGCTAACATGCTAATACCCTGTAAGCACACAGAGTCTACACTGTTCATCACTGTGCACAAAACAAAAAACAAAAACACCTGATAATTACTACTACTACTGCTACTACTCCTACTACTGCTACTACTGCTACTGCTACTACTGCTACTGCTACTGCTACTACTGCTACTGCTTGTCTGTAAATGATCACAAAGTTAAAATGAGCCAAACGTTAAAGGGAATTACGAGAAGGCCATCCTGGTAAATGTTTGCTGCACATATGATTCAAAATGAGAGGGCCCGCCTCCTGCTACATAACCTAGCTCACTGAATGGCCAGCTTGACCAGGAAGTACTTCATCAGCCAATGGATGAGCTAGGATCGTCTCAACAGAAGGGTTAGGGTTAGGTTGTCTTTTTATTTAACCAGTTCCCCATTTTAACTCTGATGTCCACTGTTTTTCTCTCTGTTGTTTTTATTATTTTATCATTTTATTTTGCCTTTCACTTTTAATATTTACTTATTTATTTACTTATTTATTTAATTGTGGGACATGAACAGAGAAACATTTCATTCATTATTATTATTATTATTATTATTATTATTATTATTGTTGTTGTTGTTATTATTATTATTGATATTAATACAGTGCTTTCTTGTGAGCTTGACAGAGGCCGACATGTTGATTAAAGGGGGATTCCACCAATTTTCAGTGGTGGGACAAGTTCTCAAAATACTTTTCAAATAATCTTACTTTAATTATGGATAGTTTTTGTTATTGCTAGTTTCCTGCTAATTGTTTATCCTTTAAAATATGCAGCACAACTTCCCAGAGCCCAAGACGGTGTCTTCATATTGTTTGATTTGTCCGACCAACAGTCCAAAACACAAATATACTGTATGAAACAATGACATAAAACATGCAAGCTGGAATAAACAGCATTTTTCTGTTTCATCAGCAGAGAAAACTGAACACAGACAGGATTTGGGGGATTTCAGGCAGACAAATGAGCACGCAGTGAAGATCAGCAGTCGGTCCACACAACGGATCTGTCAGACCAAACTACCCAGCAGCCCCTGCAGCGGCACGCTGACTCGCCATGTGTTTATTTATCAGTTTTGCCGGGATCGCTCCATTGGCTGCTCGGCCACATCGCATAACGAGCCGCTGGGCGGACCGACGCCGCAATGGAAGACATGGGAAGGAGAGGGTGCTGAGATTTTTACCTGTCACACATGGTTGTCACGGGAACACTGTGTGACCTCAGGCTGTATGCAAAGCGTAATGCAAACACTGATGAAAGAAGAGGTGTGTGTGTCCATGCAGCCACATCCCCGCCTGCCCGAACATGCCTCTGCTCCCAGTAGAAAGGTTTCACCCACCACCCCCGTCCCATCACCATGACAACGTTGACAGGAAGGCATGTGACAGTTTAAGTGCTGTTTGAGTTTTTCAACGTGACTTCCAGGTGTGTCATCAGTTCATTCATCTGTCTGTTATCACCCATTGTGTCTCCACCTCCACAGCATTTCTCTCCATCACTTTATCTGTTTTCAGTGGAACAAAAGGAGCGGCAGCGACAACAAACAATCACACAAACACACACTTAAAGTACACACTGACTCAGTGGACTCTTGAAACTCCCAAATCTCATTAACAAACTTTAAAACCGGTGGTTGTAGATTAAAAATGGATCAAGATTTAGCAGCTGCTCGGCCTCTTTTCTCCTCTCTGATCATTTTAGAGCAGATTTTAGTCTGATTTGGTCTTTTGAGGTGAAGTAAAGGGCCAATCCCACAAGTTTTCTTTGTTTTTTTAGCTCCACCATGAACATTTTAAACAGAATTATTAAACCAGTTGAGTGAACTTTTACTGTTTATTGTTTTGTAAACCAGTTTTATATTTGGAGTAAAATTACAGGGCAGCAGGTTTTAGGGCTGCACGATGGTGTAGTGGTTAGCACTGTTGACTCACAGCAAGAGGGTCGCAGGTTCAAATCTGTGTGGAGTGTGCATGTTCATGTCAGCGTGGGTTTTCTCCGGCTTCAAAGACATGCAGGTTAATTGATGACTTGATGGACTGTGATGTGATGCAGTGTACCTCGCCGTCGCCAGCTCCAGCCCCCCTGCGACCCATAACGGGATAAGATAGGATGGGTGGGAGTACTTTTTACAAAGTGAATGAGTAGAATTTGTAAACACAACATTCAAAGTTGGCCACTTCCTCCTTTAATTCACACTAGGTGGTGACGAAGTGCGGCTTGCTGCAAAAACTACACATTTCAGTAGCCAGGAAGTGTGTTCATGTGATTGGCTGTGGGTCCTCTCTGGCTGCACACAATTGTTTCACAGAATCAAACTGCTGCAGCTCGCTGATCTCAGGTTTCCACAGACACACGCTTCAGCTTTGTCCACTTGGCATTTCGCCTCGCTATATTTGCGATATTTCGGTGCTGTGTCCATCATCTTCATAGCTTCCTCTTGCCATGTGATCTAGCAACTGGTCCCTACATTCAAATGTATAAAGAGAAGTGGATCCAGTGATGGAGGCTACTGTTCATTCCTATGAGAGTTGATCAGTGACACGAGGGCAAAATGGCTCAAGTGAGGAGTGATAAAACTACCCATATCGTCCAGTGAGCTTCCTCATCCATCTGCCCACAGAGCAGGTGCAGTAGTATTTCCTTTAACTCCGCCTCCCAGCAGTCAGTCCAGCCAGTCTGGGTCTCAATCACATGAACGAAGGAAGGGAAATAACTCTGGATTTATGACCTAATGATTTCAATAAGGACTGTTAGAGCGTTTGTGCTAGGGTGTTGATTCTATGAGTCTATGAAAAAAAGTCTTTTTAGGCCCATCACATGACGGACACAGAGGTTGTAGTATGACCGTTTGGCCACTATGAAAACTGGCATCAATAACCAGCACTCTTCCTCTTTCCAGTCAATACATAGTTAGGACATTAGGGCTGCCACTAAAGATTGTTTTCATTATTGATTAATCATTTTGTCTCTAAAAAAGTCCATAATAAGTCCCTAAAACCCAATTTAGCATATTTAGATTTGTTGTTTTATCCAAACAACAGTTCAAAAATAAAAAGATTGAGTTTATTATCAAATTTGACAAACACAAGCATCAAATGTCACATTTAAGAAGCTGGAACTAGTGAAATTTGTAAAATAAAAGGTCATCATAAAAAGGTAAAAATAAATTTAAAAAAAACAACAACAATGTGTTGGTCCGTCTCTCAATACATCCTGACTTCCTGTCTGTAGCTCCGAGCTGATTGGTTCCAGCCCATCATTTCATAACAATGTTAGCGAAAAGGAACACCTCCCCTGTTCATTTACTGCAACACCAATCACTATTGATTACTTCAGGTACTGAAGATGTTGGGCTCGTGTTCAGTGTGTCTCAGAGCAGATAAACGTGTCGGCCGCCGCTGAGAGACGAGCATTAACAAGCGTCTCTGCTCATTTGGTTTCTGACAGCAGCTGAAGAGAGAACATGAGCGCTGCGGTCCGACTAACACCGACGCTGGACGGATTTGTTATTTTCTGTTTCTGAGCTTCTGCAGCGGCTTTGACAGGATTTACACCAACCTTCAGGGAAATATCCAACTCCCTCAAAAAAAAAAAAAAAAAATCAGAAAGAAGAAGCAAAGAAGAAGTCACAGATGTGGAGCTGTGTGTTAACATCCGACCTCAATCCTCTAATTTAACCTCCAGAGATTAAGACCAGCCGCTAATCCAGATAGAGAGAGAGTCCTGGTTTCTAATGTATTACTTATGTATTATGTGTTTTTTATTAAAATATATTGTTGTTTTGAATGCTGGACTCTTGTGAATCGTTTCAACCGCTAAAACAGATTGAGATGAAATTAAAATAAAGAAAAGATGAAACATGGTGATCTGAGGTCAGATGAGGATTAGAGACAGAAACAGATGTTCACTGAACACACACACTAAAGTGCTGCATTTGAGGACCTGATTGAAGCCTCCTTAAATGCTCCAATGAAGAGCTGAACCCACTGATCCCACACATGAAATATTAATAGTTGGAAAATATTCAAACTTGATAGGAAAACGAACCCATGTCTGCGTTCACGAACGCCTCATTCAGCACTTTTAGGACGGATGAAAGGGAGATTAACACATTTATAACACACCAGAGTTCAGTGCTGTGGTCGTATATGTGAAGAACTGGTCGTGTGAAGGGTTAAAAACCCACATCTATCTACAGTGAAACACTCCAGTCCTTCAGGATAGACTTGATGTTTGATTTTCAAGTGCTTCCTTTCACAGCGTACTCACGGGAGGTCTGGGGTTAGAGCTTCCTGCGTTCTGGTGACTTTTAAAGAATGAAAATAACAACATAGTAAGTTCACTGCAACAGTAGTTTTAGTCTTAAATACTTGTGATTTCATCTTTAATTCTCAGGAAAGAAAGAAACTGAATAATTTGCCCCTCTGGTGTGAACTTGTGTGAATCTCTGGTATAATCACAGCTAATATTCATCAGCTTTTATTCATTCATTAATTTTTCACTCCTGCTTGAGTATTTCTTTCTCGTAGTTCTCTCCATCTCTCTCTCCATCTCTCTCTCCATCTCTCTCTCTGTCGCTATCACTCTCTGACGGTGATTTCAGACACAGCATGATGCCACCACTGACCTGTAAAAACTGTTATTTCCAATGCAAGAGCTGCTGCACACTGTGATGTATGGTATATATAGAGTCTGTATGTGTATATATATATATATATATATATATATATATATATATATATATATATATAGAGAGAGAGAGAGAGAGAGAGAGAGAGATGTGTGTGTGTGTGTACTGTATATGTGGTCACAAGCAGCTCTCCACGGGGAAATGACATTTGGTGTAGCTGCATTGTTTTCCGGTTGGAAACAGCAGAGACTAAACACACTGTTCAGGGCCAGAAACAAGGTGATAAAATGAAAAGCAAAAGGTGTGAAAACAGGGAGAAATACGGGAGAATGGTGACTCCGAGAGGAAAATGGGAAAAAAGGGCAATGAAAAATGGGAGTCTCCCGAGAAAATCAAGTATGTCGGTGCTAAACAGTGCACTAGCTAACAGTCACCAAGCTATATCAGTGTATTGTTCAGTAGCAACTACTACTACTACTACTACTACTACAAGATACTGAAATACTAACATCGGTCCCACATGATGGACAATCCAAAACCCCAGAAACAGAGTAGCAGAGTGGAACAGCTGCAGGTTTCATCCCTTTTTCTCCTCACTGGGACTCAACAAAGTCCAACCAGGAAGAGGAGGAGGAAGAGGAGGGTGGAGAAGGTGGAAGAAAAAGACGGTGAAGGAGGAAGAGGAGGAGGAAGAGGAGGAGGAAGAGGAGGAGGAAGCGGGTGCAGAGCGAGAAGATGAGGAATGTGGAGGAGATAAAGGTAGAGAAGTGATGAGAGGAGGAGATAAAGAGAGGGAGGGAGAGAGGAAGAGGAGGAGGAAGAGACGAGTGTTTCCCATCCAGACACTTGAGATGATACGGAGAGAAAACGCCTCGTAAAAAACCACAGCATCTCTCTCTCTCTCCCTCTCTCTCTCCCTCCCTCGCTCTTATCTCCTCTCCACAGTCTGAGCGCAGGAAGGAGAGGTGATTCAAGGTGAAGAACGAGGCGGCCATATTAAATAAAAACCAGAGGAGAGACTGAGGGACGCTGGGAGGGAGGAAGAGGATGGACAGAGGAGGGAAACAGGTGAGGAGGAGAGAATGAAGAGGAGGAGAATAATCAGGAGAGGAAGAAGGAAGAAGGAAATGAAAGAGGAAGAGAAGGAAATGGACGAGAAGATGGAAAGAAGAACATGAGAGGAGAGACAAAAGGAAAACAAAGTAAAAAGGAAGGAAGAAAGTGGAAGAAAAAGGACAGGAACGAAAAGGAAGGAAGTGGGAAAGGAAAGCAAAAAGGAAGGAAGGAGGCAATTGGAGGAGGAAGAGGGAAGGACAGAAAGAAAGGAGGAAACGAACAGGAAAATTAAGAGAAAGGAGAAAGGAAAGGAAAGCAAATAGAAAGGAAGGAGGAGAGGAAGGGAGGAAAAGGAGAGAAGGGAGAAGAAGGGAAGGATGAAAAAGAAAAATGACAAAAAGGAAAAGCAAGTAAATGGGAAAGCAAAGAAGATGCAGGGAGGAAAGTGGAGGAGAACGAGGGAAGGACAAAAGGAAAAGAAAGAAAAAGAGAGGAAGGAGGGCTGAGGAAGGGAAGTAAAAAAAGAGGAGAAGAAGGGGAGGAAAGTGGAGGAAGAGGAAGGAAAGTAGGAAAGGAAAGAAGAGGAAGGATGAAGTGACGTGAAAAGGAAGTATGGCTGAAGGAAGATGGACGCCCCCTCTGCTCTATAAAACCTCTCAGAGTTCAGCCGACCGCTGCGTCATTTTCTGCCTCAGCGCTGAAGCAGTTAACCAACACACACACACACACACACACACACACACACACACACACACACACACACACACCTCTGCCAGTCATAAAACCTCTGGACCCTGCAGGGCAGAGGGCGTCCTGGTGTGTGTGTGTGTGTGTGTGTGTGTGTGTGTGTGTGTGTGTGTGTGTGTGTGTGTGTGTGTGTGTGTCCGGTGAGACAGAGACATATAAAGTAGCACCGAGGTAAAAACAGTATTTATGGTTGAAGTCTGCAGAGTGTGGAAATCCTGTCTAGATGAAGAGGAGGAGAAGGAGGAGGAGGTGGATGAAGAGAGGAGGAAGAGGAGCAGGAGGAAGAGGAGGAGGATGAAGAGGAGGAGGATGAAGGGAAGAATGAGGAGGAAGAGGAGCAGGAGGAGGAGGAGGATGAAGAGAGGAGGAGGAGGAGAAGTAGGAGGATAAAGAGAGTAGGAGGAGGAGGAGGATGAAGAGAGGAGGAAGAGGAGCAGGAGGAGGAGGATGGAGAGAAGGAAGAGGAGCAGGAGGAGGAGGAAGAGGATGAGGAGAGGAGGAGGAAGAAGAGCAGGAGGAGGAGGAAGACGATGAAGAGGAGGAGGAAGAGAGAAGAGAGGAGGAAGAGGAGCAGGAGCAGGAGGAGGAGGAGGAAGGAGGATGAAGAGAGGAGGAAGAAGAGCAGGAGGAGGAGGAAGACAATGAAGAGAGGAGGAAGACGGAAGAGAGGAGGAAGAGGAGCAGGAGGAGGAGCAGGAGGAGGAGGAAGAGGATGAAGAGAGGAGGAAGAAGAAGAGGAGGAGGAGGATGAAGAGAGGAGGAAGATGAGCAGGAGGAGGAGGAAGAGGAGCAGGAGGAAGAGGAGCAGGAGGAGGAGAAAGAGGATGAAGAGAGGAGGACGAGGATGAAAAGGAGGAGGAGGATGAGAGAGGACAGATGAAAAGGAGGAGGAGGAGGAGGGGGGAGGGGTAGGAGGATGAGGAGGAGGAAGATGAAGAGGAGGAGGAAGAGGCTGAAGATCAGTCAGGTGATGAACATCATCCTGATGAAGACGATGACGAAGATGAGAAAACAAAATGATTATTAATACAGCTCCAACATAAGGAATGATGAAAACAGTGACTAAAGGTCCACTTACTGGCTTTTTACTGGAGCTTTTAAATGACTCTGTCTTCATCAGTGTGATGATGAAGATGAAGATGATGAAGATGATGACGCTGATTAAATCCATCAGTGTGGTTGGTTCAGGTTTTCATGGATACTCAGGTCTGTGAGGTAAACTGGAGTCTGGTGGCTTTGAACAGCGACTCAGCAGTTTCATCCTCTATAACGGATGAGAGCAGCAGAAAACTGGACTCTGTGGTTCCAGAACTTTCACCTGGTTTCCACACGGTCTGACGGCGTTCGACTTGCTTAGCTAAGTACGGTTTTGAAGTACTTGTACTTCACTTGTCCATGATATGCTACTGTGTACTACATTTCGGAGGCAAATATTCTAAAGATAGATTAATTCTGATGTTTTGGGAGTTTTATTCAGAAAAAAGATTTCAGCATAGCAAAGCATTTCATGAGGAATAAATTAGGTTTTGTGTATTTTTACTACAGTAACTATGCAGTATTCTCTTTATACTGTGATATTTCTACAGTGGGACATGTTGACAGTGACGGAGGCTGCAGCTCTGCTCACTGATTCTTCTTCTTCTGTCAGGTCAAATGCTGACGGCAGTGTGACAGACGTAAGAAGAAGAAGTATTCAGATCCTTGTACTGCAGTAAAAGTACTACTACTCCACTACAAGTAAAAGTGGAGTAGTAGTACAAAGTTGCATTAAGAGGAGGTAGAGTGCTTTGAATTCGCCTCCAATAAAAGATCAGTTATTGGACAAAGACGTGGTGGTGTTGTGTTTCCTGATTGATGAAGCCGTGTCTCTCGCTGTACGGTAGCTGTCACTTCCCTCGCCGTTACCTGTCAGTCAGGATGCAGACGGAGGCGGTTGCCGCGGCGACAGCCAGTGACTCTACATTTGGCAGAAGGTCCGTTAACACCTCGAGTGGTTCTCCGTCTCTCTGGGTGTCTCCAGAGACTCTGTGATGGCTGATTGTCACTGAGCAGCTGCTGCAAATTACTGCTCCGAAAATACTGCTACTACTGCTGATACTACTGATACTACTACTGATACTACTAAGACTCTGATAGGCTGATTGTCACTGAGCAGCTGCTGCAAATTACTGCTCTGAAAATACTGCTACTACGCACTACTATTGTAACTACTATTGTTAGAGATACTACTACACATACTGATACTATAACTACCAGTGGAACTACTACTGATACTGCTAATACTACTGTTAGAGATACTACTACACATACTGATACTATAACTACCAGTGGAAATACTACTGATACTGCTCATACTATTGTTAGTATGTTACTATTATTGATACTGATATTAGTACTGTTAGTGGAACTACAACTGCCACTAGTACTTCTACTGTGATACTACTACTGATACTGATACTATTACTGTTAGTGGAACTACGACTGATACTTGCATTGATACTGGTACTTCTACTGTGGTCCTACTACTGATAGGGATATTACAACTGTTAGTGGAACTACAACTGCCACTGGTACTTCCATTGTTAGTGGTACTATTACTGATGCTGATATTACTACTGTTTGTGGTACTGTGACTGATATTACTACTGTTAGTGGTACTATTACTGATGCTGATATTAGTACTGATAGTGGTACTGTGACTGATATTAGCACTGATAGTGGTACTGTGACTAATATTATTACTGATAGTGGTACTGTGACTGATGTTACTACTGATAGTGGTACTGTGACTGATATTACTACATATAGTGGTACTGTGACTGATGTTTCTACTGACAGTGGTACTGTGACTGATGTTACTACATATAGTGGTACTGTGACTCATATTATTACTGATAGTGGTACTGTGACTCATATTACTACATATAGTGGTACTGTGACTGATGTTTCTACTGATAGTGGTACTGTGACTGATGTTACTACTGATAGTGGTACTGTGACTGATATTACTACATATAGTGGTACTGTGACTGATGTTTCTACTGATAGTGGTACTGTGACTGATGTTACTACTGATAGTGGTACTGTGACTGATATTACTACATATAGTGGTACTGTGACTGATGTTACTACTGATAGTGGTACTGTGACTGATATTACTACATATAGTGGTACTGTGACTGATGTTTCTACTGATAGTGGTACTGTGACTGATGTTACTACTGATAGTGGTACTGTGACTGATATTACTACATATAGTGGTACTGTGACTGATGTTACTACTGATAGTGGTACTGTGACTCATATTACTACATATAGTGGTACTGTGACTGATGTTTCTACTGATAGTGGTACTGTGACTGATGTTTCTACCGATAGTGGTACTGTGACTCATATTACTACTGATACTCCTCCTTGATAAGTACCAAGATGTTAATGAGCCAGAGATAAAGACATGAGTTTGGCTTTGATCATATTTTAGGTTCTTTCCCTCTAATCAATACGACCTGATCGAATCTAAACCAAAGCCTGAACATGTTCTGTGTTTTTACTCTGCTGCTCGTCTGCAGCGTCTGAAGCTCAACAACAGGCGGCCATGTTGTTTCCCTGTGAGTCTGTGTGTGTGTGTGTGTATCTGCGTGTGTTTCTGTATGTGTGTGTATCTGTGTGTGTTTCTGTATGTGTGTGTATCTGTGTGTGTTTCTGTGTGTGTGTGGGTGTGTGTGTGTGTGTTTTGCTGCAGACAGAGTTCAGCAGCCCAGCGCTCAGAGCAGCTGTACAGCATCTGACCTCTGACCTCGCCTACAGGTGTGTGTGAGACGTCCTCCTCTCCTGAGTCTCACCACCTGCTACCTGCCCTACGTGAGCACACACACACACACACACACACACACACACACACACACACATACATGTGGCATGTGCAGTGTGTGTTGCTCTTCCTCTTCCTCCTCTTCCTCTTCCTCTCTCCACGCCTGCATTTACTGTCACTCGCCTGTTATTGTGTGTTTTCAAGTGTGTGTGTGTGTGTGTGTGTGTGTGTGTGTGTGTGTGTGTGAAGCCTCAGGCCTGATTCCGTTCCACTTCACTTGTGTTGTTGGAGCAGGTGGCAACACACACACACACACACACACACACACACACACACACACACACACACACACACACACATAGAAACATGCACAATAACACACTAACAAAATTACGTTTCTTGTGTTTTTTTTTATTTCTGGCTGCATATAAATGTAACACACACACACACACACACACACAGTGATCTTTGTGTTGAGTCGTCTCAGTGGCTCGAACACAATCGGAGCCCTGAGGGGCGACCGAGATAGACGGAGACAGACAGAGATGGAGAGAGAGCGAGAGAGAGGCTGAATGAAGGAGTTCCTTCACGGTTCTCCAGGTTCTCGATAGATCCGTTAAATAAACTCATACAGCTGAACACAAAAGAACCAACACTGAGGAGAGCTCATATGTCACACTCACTACTGTCTCCTCCCGTTCTCTTTTCATAGGAAAGTACATTTACTCAAGTACAGTTTTCTGCTCTGTCATACTTGTACATTTCAGAGGGAAATATTGTACTTTTCACTCTACTACATGTGTTTGTTAACTTCATTTATTTTGCACATTCAGATTAATTACAGAAAATACACGCATCGAGTAGAAGATGTCGTATTATTATAAATTAGATCGCGAGTCGTACGTTTTTTTTGCCCGTTACAGATGGGCAGCCACCAGACTTCATTCACAAAAACAGTAATTTTACTTCACAGGAGTACACAGGCCGTATAACCCAGAACTCAGCCAGCGTGAGCGTTCACATTATTCAGAACGAGGGCTGTCAAAGTTAGCGCAATAATAACCACGTTAACGCAAATTTGTTTTAACGCCACTAATTTCTTTAACGCACTAACACAACTTGTTTCTTAGGCTCAGTTTGAAGTGTGAAGATCCTGAAAACCCGATGAATCCATCAGTACCAGCCAGCTCAGACTAGCTTGTCGTGAAGGACTCAAACTTAACGCTAAATTCTGGTGAGGTAAAACATTTTCAATGGGGTCCCTTGACCCCTGACCCTTGACCTCTGACCTCCAGATATGTGAATGACAATGGGCTCTATGGCTACCCACCAGTCTCCCCTTTACAGCCCCTTTACCTTTTTTTTTTTTTATAAATACAGAACCTGGGAGGGTTTCTGGACAATATATGTCTTGTGTGGTTAATTGATATCCAATAATAAATATATACATTTATTTGCATAAAGCAGCATATTAGTCACTTCACAACCGCCGGTGTCGCTGTTAACCAGCAGGCTGAGTCGTTTTAACGTGACGAGCTACCTGACGTTAACAGGTCAGTGTTTCCTGCCGGATATTTGATGGTTTGTGAAACGAGTCCAGATAACAACATATCTGAAGACAAGGCAGAGACCAGAGAGCTTTTGTCTCACTGTGAGTCACTTTAACTGTCTGTCAACAGTCAGACTTTTACAGTAACAATAAGAGTACTTTCTGATGCAGTTCTAGTAGTAAACACAGTATACAGGTGAGCTCAGGACAGGTGATTTCTAACTGATAACTGCGACATACTGTTCACAGCTCAAAAGCAGCACGTTGCAGTTGTTCCAGCTCGTTGTCAGCGGCTTCACTGTGACCTTTACTCTGAAACAGGAAGCTGACGGCTGATTTCACCTGTTTCATTTTCTCCTGCTTCACTCAGAAACACCTGAGCGTCACCGTGTGAAAGACGAAGAAGAAGAAGAGGCGCACCTGTCTGACACACCATGCCTCTCAGTATATACACACACACACACACACACACACATAACAAACACACACACACACACACACACACACAGCGAGGGCTGAGGGGATTATGTTGTGTTGAGTGATGTTCATGTCCAGGAATGTGTGTTTTAGAGGAAAATAATGTGGGTATTGTGTGTGTGTGTGTGTGTGTGTGTGTGTGTGTGTGTGCGTGTGTTCATAACAAAGATGTCTTTGTGACATCGTACCCCCCCCCCACCAGCAGATGCTGATGTAGAGATGTGTCTTCATCTCTACATCGTACCTGTTCTAACCTGTGAAAACACACATAACCTGACCGGGTATAAAGTACTACAAGGGTACTACAACACTACTTCTACTACTACTATCACACTACTACCAGTACGTACGTAGTCATGTTAAGCCAAAACATGCTTTTTTTTTTTTTTTACTAAGTTTTAGTTAGTAAACTAAGTAGTTTTGTTACCTAAACCTAACAAAGTTGTGTTGTTTACTGCAACACTACTTTGACTACTATCACACTACTCCCAGTGCTGGTTATTGACTCATTAAATTAAGCTGTTTATTAACGGACAGAGCTGGAAAATTATAACGAAATACAAAAAAGAGACAAAACAAACACAAAACACATCCAGTAATATTATTGATAAGAGTCTCACAATTTCAATTCTAATTTCGTAAATCTATCGAAATTAGCTTCTGATCTGTTCTGCCTTCTGTTTTTTTCCTTCGCCGCTTCGTCTACATGCGAGTGTTCCTCATACTTTCTGTCTGAATATGCCTGTATTTACTCTGTTTTAGCAGATGTCAACATAACTGCGTTTCTTGGCAACAGCTTTACTTCCTGTCAGCTGCTGTCATTGGCTGCGTCCAAAATACCAAACGTAGGATCTACATTTCATCGACTGCACCGACATTTGTGACATGTTTTACGAAACTGTTTCCATACATGATTGCTTAGTTTACATGCTTATTTTAACCCCACCCATGACGTTTTCCCTTACCTTAACTAAGTGGTTTTCTTGCCTGAACCTAACTGCTGTTTTTGTGTCATTCAAATGATGTGAAATCACTAAAGTGTGTCCTCATGACACGCACAATGTCTGTGTAATGTTGCATTTATACGACTTCCCGTGAGAGTGGGTTGCCTCAAATTTCAGGGGTCCAGCAAGCAAAATCTGAAACAGGTTCAATCAAAATGCAGGTAAAGTTCTTTAAAATGGTCACAGAAGCTCTACTGAAAGTCCACAACGCTACAGCAGAGATCTGGACGAACCCGATCCTGTCCTTCATGGGTCGGTCAGTGAACCTCCGCTCTGCTCTCTGCAGGTGATTCAATCAAAACTAAAATCAGTCCTCGTTATTCGAAGCAGTAGCTGTACTCCAGCTGAAGTAACACCTGAGTACAGGGACAGTATTTATACGTCACACCTTCCTCTCAGCCGCGTCTCGCTGCGTTTCAGTGGCTGAAGTGAAATTACTGTAATTTTCTGGGGAGGAAAAAGCTGCTAGCCGCCTGACTAATGGTTTCTCCATTAAAGGTTTTATTTTTTTCCTCACAGCGAGCCGGATCGCAGAGAAACAGGAAGTCTGTCAAACTACAGAAGCTGGTTTCTGATTTAAAAACACCAGTTTTAGATCATTTAATATAACTGTAAAACAGCAAAGGGATTATCATGAGAGCATTAGCTGACATTAGTGAAGTGGCAAAACGCCTTCTTCCACTGTGTCGTTTACTAGATTATTTATAATTTAATCCAAGCATGACATCAGCGCATCAATGCATTCAAACGGCCTTTCCTCTGACTTTTTATCACAATTTTTGACATTTTTCTGCCTTTCTTCTGCTTTTTTTGGACATTTTTTCTGACTTTTTCAGATTTTTCTTTTGCCTTTTTTTGGACAATTTTGTTTTTTTTCTTAAAATTTTCTGACTTGTTACTGCACATTTTTCCGACTTTTTTTAAACTTGTTTTTCCATGTTTCTGCCTGTCTTCTGCCTTTTTTGGACAATTTTTGTTTTTTTTCTGACAGTTTTCTGACTTTTCTTCTGCCTTTCTTGACATTTTTCTGACTTTTTGACATTTTTCTGACATTTTTTTCTGCCTTTTTTTCCAAAGGACTGCATTATTTCACAGTATTGTTGTCTGTTTAAACAGGTCAGTATGCTTTGAAATGAGGCACTGTTTGGATTGTTGAAAATCGTCCTATCCTCCATGTTTTTGTGGGCGTTTAAAGTTACAACCATTGCACGATTCAGGAGGTTTCAGATGCAACAAGCAGTTTGTTTAAGCACACTGAGGCATTTAAATCTCAGCCAAACTAATGTTACCCTTCAGGCCTTGTAGAGGAAAACACTCAGATAGTGTGCAGCCATGCTGGTTGTTTTCATCAGATTATGAATCAAACTCAAGAATAAAACAGCAGAGGGGAGAAATGGAGATTTGGATGAAGTGGTTGTTGTGCAAACAGGCTGCAGCCTCCTGTTCTCCTTCAGACAGCTGATGGGCGTCGTGATATGAGAGGCCGGCGTAGGGATACGCTGGTCGGCAACAAAGTAGTTCTGAGACAGAAAGGTCAAATGAGACGTTTTTACGCCCTGTTGCTGATATTAAAGGTTTCATCCATTCATCAATACCCCAATCAACCTCAAAAAAAATCTGAACTTTAAACGCTTAAAAGGGTATAAATGTTGAAACGCTCTTCAACGGATTTGATATCTTATGAAAAGTTATTCCTCATTTTTTGAGTGTTTTCCTACGAATTTCCAACAACACGTGACAATTTCCGCTCTTTACATGAATCCAGTCTTTTGGTTTGGTTATTTTGGTTTAGGAAAAGATTTTGGTCTGAATGGAAGTTATGTGAGAAGTACGTCAACGTTTGGGTTAAAATAACTCCGGGAGTGGCGTAACTTAAGTGTGGATCTTACAGGGTTAAAATACAGAAGTTGCATAAGTTCAGTACGAAGTTACGTGACAAATAAGACAATATTTGCATTGAAATTCAGGTGTGGTATTACCTGAGTACACAATTTACTGGGTAAAAATATGTAAGCTATACGGCACATAAGTCAAAGTTTTGGTTAAAATAACTACCACAGTGGCGTAATTTATGTTCTGAAGTTACGTGACAAATAAGTCGTTAGCGTTAAAATACAGAAGTGGCGTTACTTAAGTACAAAAGTTACTGTGTTAAAATACGAAAGGAGCGTAACTTAAGTACAAAACTATGTAACCATGTTTGTGTTTACATTAAAATACAGCTGTGGTATTGCTTGAGTACAGAATTTACTGGGTTAAAATCCGTAAGTCATGTGACAAAATGTTTTGGTTAAAATAACTACAGTAGTGACGTAATTTATGTTCAGAAGCTATGTGACAAATAATCCAATGTACGCGTCAAAATATGGAAGTGGCGTGACTAGTGAGGAAGTTACTAGGTTAAAATATGAAAGTAACGTAACTTCAGTATGAAATTACGTGACAAATAAGTCAATGTTTGCGTGAAAATACAGAGATGGGGTAACGTAAGAAGTCCCATGATAATTGAGTATGGAAGTTACGTGACAAAGTAAACGTTTGCATGAAAATATGGAGGCGTTGTAACTTAAGTAGGGACGTTACTCGGTTAAAATACGTAAGTTATGTGGCAAACAAGTCAAAGTTTGGTTAAAATAACTACGGAGGTGGTGTAATATATATTCAGAAGTTACGTGACAAATAAGTCAATGCTTGCGTTAAAATACAGAGGTGGCGTAACTTAAGTACAGAAGTTACTGGGTTAAAATACGGAAATGGTGTAATTTAAATACAAAGTTACGTGACAAATAAGTTGATGGTGTTACTAAAGTAAGGAAGTTAAATGACCTGAGTGAAAGTCCCATGTTTCGTGACCCACCCATCCAACCTCCTCCCAACGTGGCGTTTGTTGCTCTTTATTCCTCCTGGTTCACGATTACGTGGATTAAATACAGATTGACTTCGTGGGATGTATTTATATATGAATGTGCAGCGCATTACTATTCGTCGGTTTAGCTGCGATCACCATTTGAGACCTCTCAGATTTAATAACGGGACTAAACAGTGAAACACTTTGACCTTTCTTTGGTTGTTTACATGGAAATATGCAACTGTGTGTGTTGTGAAATCTATGAAGCCATTAGTGAGCGAGTGGGAGAGACGAACAAACACTCAGAGCTTATATAAAGTGAATGACAGGCAACACACACACTCGTCTCTTCATTCAAAGGGCAGAGCTCTCCATAGAAGGAGGGATTGTGCTGGACTGGATGGAGGAGTGGTGGGGGGGGTGGTCAGGACTATGAGTCAGCACACACACACACACACACACACACACACACACACACACACACACACACACACACACAGGTCGTTGTGTTACCATAGCGACAGCCGAGTTGGTCAGCGTAAAAGCAGGAAGGATGCCGCTGGACTGTTAATGTGGACCCCTGAAGAGGGAGTGTGGGGGGGGGGGGGATGTGACCTCATTAACCTCTGACCTCTTCACTCTTTACTGCTAATAGTTGTGTCTGAGTGATATTTGACCTTTGACCCCAGCAGGTTCAGCACCTGCTCAGTGTTGTTTTGATCTTTGGCTCCTTTGTGTGCTGCTCAAAGTCCAAATTGTGTGTTTTCAGTGTGTGTTGTCAGTGTGTGTTTTCAGTGTGTGTAGGCGATGTGCCAACAGGTCCGCAGCTATAAACTTAAAGTGGCAGACAACATGGTTCAGGTGGATGGTGACAAAGAGAAAATGCATTTTATTTGAGCCTCAAAGCATCTCTAATCTAACTAGAACAGGGATGGGAACGGTTCGGATAAAAATCTGAACCCTTCTGTTCGCTAGTCACGGTTCGGGTCGTGCATGTATCGTTCGGTTCAGTTGAAATAGGTTATGAGGCCGATTGTGTATTTTTTCGTCCTGTTTATTGTCACACTAGAAATCGATGCCTATGGAAAGAGGCTGGGACACGGTGGACAGGAATATGAGGTATAAGACATGCGTAGTGTAACTGAAGCTCCGGTCGTGCGTTGTTATTGGCTCAATTACGGCGACATTACATGTGTTGAACCACCAAAGATAAGATGCATTGACGTGTGACCCAGCCTGCTTCCTTCTCAATCTTCTCAGTTGGCAGAGACATTGATGAAGAGCAGAGTCCGGCTGTGATTCTGTTAATGGCGAGTGGAAACGATAAAGTTCAGGTGGAGGATCCACCAGCGTCGTTTCGCTCTTTGCGTTTGGTGTTATGAATGACAGTGACGGGAAAAAAGTGGTGGATAAAACGTCTGTGTGTCAGCGCTGTGCAACACGTGTGGCTAATGCTAGCGGCGATACTTCCAATATGAGGACTGATTAACGGAGACGTCACACCGGTGTGTCCGTCGATAGGAGGAGAGAGTCGGGGAGGAAAGAGCGACTCCTTCTCCCAGCAGCATTAAACAGCCTCTACATGCAGACTCAGAGCAAACTACACAACTAAAGCATCGGGAGCTTTCTAGCCAAAGATCTGCAGCCTGATGCAGCCGTGGACGACGCTGGATTTCAGCTTATGATTCAGGTACTTGAGCCGCTATAATCTGCCGTCCAGCAGACACGAGCTACACAATAACTCCTGAACTGTATGAACAGAAACAACGAGGAACTGTGAAAAAACTGTCCAACACAGACCACGTAGCTCTGACTATATTTCTGATAATGGTATTTTTGAACGCCTATCTCTGAAAAAAAAGTACAGTACATGTACATTAACATCCATTTATTGTCAAATATGAGAGGAAACATACTAATAAAATTCAGTGTTTTTAAAGTTACTGATCTATGATAATGCTGCTTTAAATCCTCTGAGCTGGATCAATAGTTTATCTAATGTTATCCATTAATAGATGCATATAAAACATCCACTGTGTACAGCAACATATCACAGTACTCCTTCAGTGCATCCCTCTAAATATTTAACGATCAAATTTTACCTGTATATAAACACTTGAAGATGTTCATTTTTATACTACACACACACACACACACACATATGTCTTTGTTCTCTTGCCTGTTTTATTAAGCTTCCTGTTCACAATATTTAGTCAATATTTAATATTTTGTCAGATTCATTGTATGCTTTAACTTTGCCAATTACGACGGCGTATTCTGGATAATTGTATAATAATTTAAAAAAACTACAAAAGCCAGGAAAGGGAGTAATAGGGAAAAAAATATAAATCATGAGAAAAAAACAACTTGGATATACTCCTATACTATTATTATAAAGTCATAAAATTATGAGAAAAAATTTACAAAAGGCAAACTTGAATTACATTTTAGATTTTAAAATCCTAAAATAGCACGAAACTCTCAAATCTACAAGACCTGAACAACCTCTGAGATTATAACGTCATGAAATTGCGATAATTAAATATTAATAAATATTCTATGTATTCTGTGCCGTAAACACGTTTTCTCTGCATGTGTGAAGGATGGAGATGAAAAATGGTAATACTGTACCTCGACCTTCCCACTGGTCCCAGTTCCTGTTTGTAACCCCACCCAGTGAATGCACAGAGAGCGCCACGTTTTTAACATTTAAGCAACATGTTTATTGAAATAAAATCTGTTTTTAGCTGTAAAAAACAAACAAAACAACTGTACAGGTATTTCCCCAGAGAGGAAGAAGAGTACATGATTGAGCAGGTGTGTGACGGAGTCGATATGAGGCTTTAAATCTCAAGTGTGACGCCCGCCACCTCGAGCGTTAACGGGCTAAGTGTAAACCCAGCAGGAGTGCTAGCGAGCCGCTAGCGCCCGCAGGAACTGTGCTACGCCGACCAACACAAGGAAACACGGTCGGCTTCACGTGTACGACGGTGATGATGGTGAATATATGTGTGTGAGTCTTTGGTACAGGTGAACACAAGTCTTTAGGAAGCAATGAAATGCCCTTGTTAAGCACACACACATACGACACACAGTAATGTTCAACATAAACAGCAGATGAAAAAGCAAAACAAAATCGTTCACATATAAATGTACAGTCTCTATGACACCATGATGTGATTGTCTCCACCGTTCTCACATTTTAGTCATCACAAAACAGCCGACATGGCGTGAAAGCTCGTTAATGCCCCCCCCTCCCCTTTTTGTACATTAAATAGAATAGAGCAAGGCACTCTGGGTAAAACAAGGCGAAAACGGGCCCCTGGAAAATTACCTGCCATTAATCTGTGCAAACAATTGACTTTTAAACCCCGCTGATTGGGGACACGGCAAAATTAAAAGTCCTATTTCAGCTGACCTGACGGGAGGTGCGGAGGTTAAGAAATGGTTGCAGTTAGTCTCAGTGTACCTTTTCCTTCATAGTGTAGTGGCTTTATTTTTTTTACAACCCTCCCTCCTCCTTTTTATTCCCTTTCTTTCTTTCTTTCTCCACTGCTTGGCTCCCTGACCGAGCTGAAATTACCTTAAATTGGTCTGAACTGGATGGAGGCACTGTGAAGTGCTGCTCAGCCAGTCGAGTTCCTGGCCGAAGAAAAAGCCGAGAAACAAAGGAAACGGGGCACCAACAAAAAACTAAAAAAAAAAAAAAAAAAAACTCAGAAATTCACAGTCACTCTTCTTTGTCTCACTTCAACGAGCTGATCCGGCCATAAAGAGCAGCTTTAAAACTCCTGTCAGCTCTCCGGAAAATAAAAAAAATAACAAATTTAAGGGCAAAAATTTACAGATTTACGACAAGAAAGCTTTAATAATATCTGAGATTATAAAGCTATAAAACTGTGAGGAAAAAAACTCACAAATTTAAGAGAAGTAAATCTGAATTATCTCTGAGATTATAAAGTTATAAAATTGTGAGAAAAGACTAATTTACAAGAAGGAAACTTGATCTATTAGATTAGTCAGAAAACTTCAAGAAAAAGACATCAATTTACGAGAAAAAAATCTGAAAAATCTCTGAGATTATAGTCATAAAACTATGAGAAAAAAAATGTGAGAAGAAAGGTCCTGAAATTACAAGAAACACTAATTTACAAGAAGACATCTTGAATACTCTCTGAGATTATAAAGTCATGAAACAGTGAGAAAAAGCTCAAACTTTATAATCTAAGAGAATATTTTTCCAAATTTTAAATGTTTTTTTTCTCTCATAGATTTACCACTTTAATCTCAGTGAATATCTGAGATTTTTCTTGCAAATTTTCCGCTTTAATCTCAGAGGATATCCATTTTTTCTTGTAAATTGTCCACATTAATCTAAAAGGATATCCACGTTTTTTTCCTTTTACCACTTTAATCTTGGAAATTTATAATATATATATATTTTTTTTATTTCTCCACTGCTTGGCTCCCTGACGGAGCTGAAATTACCTTAAATTGGTCTGAACTGGATGGAGGCACTGTGAAGTGCTGCTCAGCCAGTCTAGTTCCTGGCCGAAGGAAAAGCCGAGAAACAAAGGAAACGGGGCACCAACAAAAAAAATAAAAATTCACAGTCACTCTTCTTTGTCACACTTCAACGAGCTGATCCGGCCATAAAGAGCAGCTTTAAAACTCCTGTCAGCTCTCCAAAAAATAAAAAAAGAAAAAGAAAAACAGACTTAATGAGGATGTCAGCGTGAACCTTTCAATGGCCGCATAATGAACTCCAGATTCAAAACACTTGTGAATGAAAAAAAATAACTCATAACCTTCATTTAGCCCACAGTGAAAACACAAATAAAACAAAAGGAACAACATATAGAAGGATAGACCCATATGGGATGCCCGATATCAACGGGATTTCATTCATCTTCATATATCCAAAACATGCCCTTGTTATGTATTTTTGTTGTTGTTTACTTGTGTTGAAATGCTTGTGCTGAAACTCTTAATTAAATACTGAAGGGATTGAACATTTTAACAATAGTTGAACATGAACAACAACAAAAATCGACAAGTTCTGGATCATCAGAGTCCATTTTGGCGGTTGTGGTCACCAAATATACGTGGCAAATATTGGTAAGCCCATATTTGGTCTATCCCTTGGGTAATCTTTCATGGTGTGAATATTGTGGCATCCAAACAAACCCAAAAACTGAACAGAACAGAAATGGTGAACACAACCAAACCAAACTAAAAACAGAAAAGGGAAACAGCCGTGCTGTGCAGGGGAATCAGTGCAGCTTTGGTGGAAAAATATTGGCAGTGCCAAATAAGTCCCAGCGTGACTACCACACCCGGTTGGTCCAATAGATGTCTCTGTGGTACATTGCCGTGTTTGCGTAGTCGCCTACCTGTTTGCTGCTGTATTTGGGCGGGTTGGCCTTGTAGCTGTAATCCGAATATTGGTCGGAGCCTGTGGAGTTGTTGTCGCCTGTTCCCACGAAGGTATTGGTGGCGGGGAGGTCCTGAACGGCCTGGTGCTTCTTGGAGGCGGACGGCGACTGTGGCTGCAGCTGGATGGAGGGTAGCGGGGAGTTGGAGCGGTAGTGGCGGCCCAGATCGGGGCTTCCCGGCGGGTAGTTAAGGGGCAGGTGGATTCTGGGACTGTCGTTGACGTTCTCGTTGATGAGGTTGAACTTGAGGCCTTTCTGCAGGCTGGCCTCCTCGTCCTCCTCCAGCGGCTTCGCCGGTTTTGGAGCTTTTCCTTTTTTGCTCTTTTTCCCTTTGCCGTTTTTAGGACCCTGCTTGGGGGCATACAGGTCCTTACTCTCCTTCTTGCCAGCCTGGTAGCCACTCTTGGTGTCCTTCTGGAGTCGGTGTCTGATGACCACAACAGCTACAATGACAAGAATCACGCCAGCAATACCCGCAAGGCTGCCGTACAGGATGTTGCTGCGCTGAGCGAGGGCGTAGTTTGGATCTCCGGCGATGTCCCGGTCCAGAGGGGTGTAGAGGCTGTGCCCAACCAGTGCCTCGATGAGGGACACATTGGACTTGGTGTCATTGACAAAAACATGGACCAGGGCAGTGGTGTGCCTGGGAGGTTTGCCTTTATCGCTGACCCTCACCACCAAACGGTGCAGTCCGTTGTGCTTGCCGGTGAACTCCTGCACCAGTGTGATCTCGCCGCTGTTGGGAGAGATGTGGAACAGGCCATATGGGTTACCGCCTGTGATGGTGTAGACCAGTTCCGCATTGGGTCCAAAGTCTATGTCCTCAGCTTCTACCACCTCCACACTGGTGTCTGGCGGGGTGACGGGTGACATGTAGGTGTAGGAGGAGTTTGCCGGTTTGGTGACGTAAGGGGCGTTATCATTCTCGTCCAGGACATTGATGGTAACGCCCACATAGGAGGATCGAGGTGGGTCACCAGCGTCCACGGCCTTCAGGCGGAAGGTGTAGGTGCTCTCCTTCTCGCGGTCGAAGGAGATGCTGGACAGTATGGTCCCTGTGCCATTCTGGATGACAAACTTGCCATTATCCGGTTCCACCAACAGCTTCACTCGAGCATTCTCACCTTTATCGGCATCAGTGACAGTCACTACACCCACTGGATTGAGCGGTGGCATGTTCTCGATGACAGAGAAGCTGTAGCCACTCAGCATAAACTTGGGGTCATTGTCATTGCGGTCCAGAACATTAACCACCACGGTAGCGGTGCCGGTTTTGCTGGGCACGCCCTTATCTGCTGCCGCCACGTGGAACTCGTAGCGCTCCGTCTCTTCCCGATCCAGCAGGTTCTTCACACGAATCTCTCCAGTGCTGGCTTCGATTTCAAAGAGCCGGGTGGCAGAGAGCTCGATGATGTTGTAGACCAGCTCCGCGTTGGTGCCGCTGTCTGCATCTGTCGCCATGACCTCCAGCACTTTGTCACCTGGCTGGTTGCCCTCTGCAAAGTCCACCTCGAGCAACGCTGGGGAAAAGTTTGGCGTGTTGTCGTTCATGTCCGTGACCTGCACTTTGAGGGAGTTGGTGCTGGACAGGGCTGGGTTCCCAGAATCCACTGCCACGATTTCAATCCTGTAATCCTTAACACGCTCGTAATCCAGCAGGGTGGTCGTCTGCAGGAAGTACTTCCTCTTCCGATCATTGGCTGATTCGCTCGCAGGTCGCAGTTGAAATGGGACATCACCGGCAACCACGCATGTCACCACTGCATTCTCCCCCTCATCGCGGTCCGACACCTGGACCAAAGCAACCGGCGTGCCAATGGGCATGTCCTCAGAGATGTTGGCTACGCCGTCCTGGTGCGTCACCAAGCCAATACCACGGATCTCGATAGCCGGTGCATTGTCATTCTGGTCCCTGACGTTGATGGTCACCAGGACCTTGGAGCTCTTGGAGTTGGGCCCACGATCTTTGGCGACGACAAAGAATTTGAGGAAGCTCTCTTCCTCGCGGTCCACCAGGCCCTTGACGTAGATGATACCTGTAGAGCGGTCAATGCGCAGCAGCCTCTGGACCGCCTCTGATGCCTGATGGAGGCTATAGTCGATCTCTCCATTGGTGCCGGTGTCTGCATCATTGGCTCGGACCTGCACAGACAAAAGAAGAGGATTAGCTTTTCATGGTTCGAATAGAACCACAACAAAAGTTGCACCACAAGAAGCAACCACTAGAAGTACTTTGATTTAGACGATTATCTAAAATAAAATCATAAACTGAAACCAAGACTGCCTGGTAGTTTTTATGTTCTACCCTTTCTGTTTTTTAAACCCCTTTAACTCTGCAACAGAAATAGTCAACCAGTGTCTACGTTAGTATTTTTGCTTATTGTGATGTCATTTTTTGGAGTATCTTCAAAAGATTCATGTAACTAAATTCTGTACAACCTAAGCTAAAAGGTTGTCAAGTCAATAAAATATACGAAATGATAACTGTATTGAAATTGTGTCAGAAATTCAAAAATATACAGTACATAAAAATCGGATGTTTTTTCATAAAGTTTTACTTCATAATGGGGCTGCACAGTTAATCAAAGTTTTATCTGAATCAAATCACAGGAGGCGCAATATTTGTTAAAGGTAAAGTGTATGTCGAACTACCATTGTAAATAAAATTTTGTGGCCTATGCATCATATTTGACAGACTTGAGAAGACATCTTTGTTTGGTACAGATCTCTGTAAACATCACACCATAATCATTTTAATATGTTTTTCAATGAAAATGAGTTATATCGCAAATCATCACAATAGCAATCGGTAAAAAAAAATCTCAGTTAGATATGTTTTTCAAAATTGTTCAGTAAATTTCTAACTGTAGACATTCACAAAATATTTCTCAACACTTTGCAATTAAACATTTGAATCGATTGACAGCCCTAATTTTAAGACAGACGAGCAGATTGAGTGCAAAGGCGTTTTGATAGTTTTGCTACGTCTCTGCACATAATGTAACGTAATGCAATGTAATGTTATGTAATGTAATTAGCCTAATGTAACATAACATAATGTAACGTAACGTTACATAATGTAACGTAACGTTACATAATGTAACGTAATATAATGTGCCGTCATATAATGTAATGTAACGTAATGTAGCGTATCTAACGCAACATAACAGGATAATGTAACATAGCATTATGTAACCTAATGTGACGTAATGTAATGACATCATCACATTCATAAAATGGGATAACACGTAAGACTTTTTTAATTTTAGATTGATTTAAACAGGATCATGCAAACAATGAACTCTCGCAGTGATTATGACGCAATAATCTGGCGCCAACGGCAACACTTCTAACCTACATTTAGAAGTCCAAGACAATGGCAACTCAATGGCAACTCAAAATAAGACAATCAATTTGACATTTTGCCGTTCAAACACATGGCATACTCTGTTTTATTTTTGTATTTAACACCTTCAACTTCACAATAAAAGTGTTGTTTGATTTTGACAAGTTCTCCATTCATTGTGCCGTGATTTCATGTGTCACTCTCAGGCAGATTCACCATAAATGTTTAGATTTCCTGTCAGTTCCTAGTCAAAATTGACCTTTGAGAGGTAACTGTCCTGTATCCCCATTACGACCTCAGTTACACTGACTTACAGAGTCCCAACCATCACCAATATCATCACTAAAAGCCCTTTGTGTTTAGGGGAGGAGTTCTTTCTGCTGTGTGTGAAACATAATAGACGATCAAAGCTGAGTGCACACACCCACACAACAACATCTAACGGCCGTGCAGCGGATCATTGGCGTCTAATGGGCAGATGAGTGAATGTTAATGTTCTTCTCATTATCAGAAAAGCCCCGGCTCCTCGGGGCCCATTAGGAGACTGGAGAGGACGGACCAGTGTCGGACACGATCCGGCTCACGATACGCCAGAACCCAAAGTAAATGGAGGTAGTAAGTCAATTAGGAGGTACAATCAGTCAGCAGAATATCACTGAGGATGTACTCATTAGGACGCCTTTCTATCTACACATCTAATACTTTTTAATTGCATTCTTTCAATGCCGCGGCCGCTGTTAAGAAATGTAGGTCACTGCGTAGTTTTAAATGAACTGGTTGTTGAACAGCTGATTTAAATGTCCCAGGTGCTGCTGGATCAGCGTTTTCTACAGGCTTCACCTGGGACTTATAGTAATGTAAGTAGGGTTTTTAAACTTTAAGGCCATTATTCCTGTAAAGCAGAACTGGGTCTGAGCCAAGCTTGCACTCAGCAAAATAGTCTCCTAAAAATTTAAGTCCTGGGTTCTTATAAAACAGGAAAAAGAAATCAGCCAGTGGGAATTATTTGAGTCTATTTAAACTAAAAAATAAAACCAAGGTCACAGAAATCTATTTCTCATTCCAGCTCAGACACCAACGTTTTTTTAAAGGAACAGTTTGACATTTTGGGGAATAAACTCTACTACTTAACTTTCTTCCCAAAAGTTAGATGAGAAGCTTGATACCGCACTTTATGTCTGAAAGATAAATGTCAAGGTGGAAATACATCCATTGACATCAATGGATCCTATTCATTTTCTATGGACAGCAGGAGATCCGACCTGTGCGTTGCATGATGAACATGGCTGAGTGAGCTGACTGACCGTTCGCTGTATTTCAACAACGACAACGACACAACATCAACAAATGAGGTCCGTCCATAGAAAAGCAGCAGGCTCGCGAAACTCTGATCAAGGAGTCAAACCAGGCAGCTCTGATCAAATATGAATCAAGATTATGTTATTGCCTCAAATATTTCCAGAAACATCTTGTAGTGTACTTTGTGACCCGGCAGCCATGTCAAAACAATAAAGCCAAAACCAAGCGCTGCCTAATTTGGGTTCCTGGGTCTTTATTGTTTGGCCAGATTTGGTGTATCTCCACTATCAAGCTTCAGCCAGAAACCTGTTAGCTTAGCTTAGCTTAGCACAAACACTAGAAACAGGGGGAAACAGCTAGCCTGGCTCCATCCAAAGGTAACAAAATCCATGATCCAAACAATACAGTTTATGGGGGCCTCTTGAGCCTACCAGCCAGCAGGGGGCGACTCGTCTGGTTGTTAAAAAAAGTCTGTTTGTCTAAGATCGTCTATGAGAAAATGAGCCGACTTCTCTCTGATCTATTACCTCAGTAAACATCATAAACATCAGTTTATGGTCTCAGTTTCTAGTTTCAAGTCTTCTTCAATACAACATGATGTTCATTTCGTATATCATGGTCCATTTAGAGTCAGATAGACCATAAAGCAGGGGATGATTTAGGGCGGGGCTACCTTGTGATTGACAGGTCGCTACCACGGTCATTCGTGTTTTCCTCTTGCAACTTAAACCCTTTCACACTCTGTTTTCAGGTCATCAAAGTTAACTAACATTTTGGCCACCTAAAATGTCTTATCCAATGTTTGGTTGTACATCTTGTGTCACTTCTTGCATAAAACCAAGATGGCGACACCCAACAACCAAGATGGCAACCGCTAAAAAACCAGTGACAATGCTCATTTCTTCAGTCTATGATTTTGAGGTGCTGGTAAGTTGATTGTATTACCTTTTGACTTGTTTACTACTTTGACTATTCCTTTAAGATGTCAAATATATATTGAAAGTTGTGTTGTACTGAAATTAGTATTTCCTTATGTTGGGATGCTGCAGTCAATGTTTTTAACACCATACAGCTTTAATGACGAGCTGGACGAACACACGGCAGAATGGATGACGTTGTCAAACATTTAATTGGACATTTAAGAAGGAAATCAGGGTTTAAAAGGTTAAGGCAGCCAACAGAATCTCTGGGGGATTTTCTTTTTAACTCCAACTGTAGTTTATCCTGCCACATAATAAATATCTGGTTTCCTGCCCGCTCAGGATCACGGACTGTGACAGACCGTCACCGGCGCCCCTGAGGGTGACCGTGGAAGTCACTGATCCAAGTCGGAGAGGTTCAGGTTAAAGAAAGCATGAAAGTGAAATTATAATTTCTCCCGCCCATTGATTTCCTCTCCTCCGGTGTGGCTCTAAGCAGCAGACATCACCAAACAGCGGTGAATTATTGACAGCTTCTGAGAATTGTGTATTGAACAGTTGAGCTGGCGTGATGAGGTCGGAGCTGAGCTGGCTGCTCTCCAAGGCCACTCTGTCCGGGCGAACAGCAAATATAAACACTGTTTATCTCGCTGTTAACAATTAACCAGCGAGGCCGACTGCTTTCTTCAATGAGACGCTCTGCAGTAAAACCTCCCGTTTCGCCTGAACATTTCTCAAATGAAGCCATCAATTTCTGCCCTGGTTACGAGGCTGTTACACGTTATTCCTGAGAAAATCATCCCGCAGAAATATAATCCATCACAGTCTGGTTTATTGTTCACTAAAATGTCTTATAATGACATGGAGGTTCAGTGTTTTGGGCTGCCTCTTTAATTGATTAACCAGCTGAGTGTCAAAGAATTATTTAATGTCTTTTATCGTCTTTTTTTGGGAGATTTGGCTGTTAGTCATTAGGGAAAATGACTCTGTCAATATTCTCAATTATAGTCACTAATAAGGTCTAGATTTGAAGAGATCCTCCATCTGAAAAGGGACAATAACACTGGAGGAACAATGTGACACATTTCTACAATCATCTCATTAATCAGCCAAAGAAATCTTCTAATTATTAGTCGATTAACGGCCCCAAAAACCTCAATATCTCCATCAGCTTCTTCTCCTGATTGTCTCCAGCATGAGAAACACAAATCTGCCAAAGTTAGAGCAGTTTTTAGTCGTTTTACAGACAGATTTCTGTGGTTTTCTCTGAGCTTTTCACGACTGGTTGGAAGTAGGCGGGGCTTAGTGAGGAAAAAGGTGATGTCATCCTTCATTGTACCAATCAGTTGCGAGACCATTATTTAAACGTGATGACAGTTGTTTTGGTCACTCAGGTCAGATCAAGTCACATCCACACAGCAGATATTAGCTTGTTAATTAATAACTATATATCATAAGTGCCATAAAACGTCAATTAAAGCCCAGCCCTAATTAGTTGCAAGTATAGTAGTATACAATTATCTCATTAATCAGCCAAAGAAATCTTCCAGTTTGAGGCTTTATTAATTAAGCTTAGATGCTTAATTTATTAAGCTTCTGAGCTTCATATTATTAGGTACAGCAGTAAATAAAAATAAAAAGTGGTGACTGTTAAAGCATCATAATGTCTGAATATCTGCCCATTGCTCAATTATTTATATTCCATTTGTCCCTAAAAGATCATCAATCAAAAGTTTAATGAAAATTAATATAACTGTCATGTGACGTTAACTGTCATGTGACACTACACATTAAGCCTTTCCTTGTTTACTTTTCCTTTTTGGCTTTTCGTTGCTGACGGGCAGCTGGGTAAAACGAGTAAAATGAGCATCGTTATTGTCTTGATAGATAGATCGATCAAATAATCCATCCATCCATCCATCAACCGCTTTTCCCGTTAGGGGTCGCGGGGGGGCTGGAGCCGATCCCAGCTGGCATTGGGCGAAGGTGGGTTCACCCTGGACAGGTCGCCAGTCCATCGCAGGGCACATAGAGACAGACAACATAGAGACAGACAACCATTCACACTCACATACATCTACGGGCAATTTAGAGTCATCAATTAACCTAAACAGCATGTCTTTGGACTGTGGGAGGAAGCCGGAGGACCCGGAGAAAACCCACGCTAACACGGGGAGAACATGCAAACTCCACACAGAAGAGTCCCAAGCCGGAATCGAACCTGCGACCCTCTTGCTGTGAGGCAACAGTGCTAACCACTGCACCACCGTGCAGCCCTCGATCAAATAAATGATTCATAATTGATATGTTATTCAATCATTTTTATATAAGTAATACTGGTTTAAATAATCAGTTTGGTAGTACTTCCCATCTATGCTGAGTTTTGTGCAAAGGGAATGAAAGTCCTGTCCAGCTACACGCCGTAGATAGCCTGGGCTATTAATTGCACTTTTACGATTTTCCATTTGAATAAGGCGTCTCAACTCAATGTCTGCTTACTGGTTAATTCTACCAGGCTTCAACTTTGATTGTTACTTATTTCGTAATCATCATTTTTCTTTTAAAAAAGATCTACCTTTATCACATCTCATGGTCTTCTTCAGCAGATGACTCACCTGCCTCGAGTCTGTCCACTCAGGAGGACGGGGAAAGTTTATTAAAACTTAAATATTCATGACTAAATGAGCAAAAAATTAAGTTTAAAGCTCCAGACAAAACTAGTGAGATAACATTTATGTGATACCAAGGTCAAGAGCTTTCTCACACCCATTAATACCTAATGTTGAGAATATATTTAAACATTAATGAGGGCACTTTAAGAAGACCTGATGATGAAATAAAGTGACACCTGGAAGGAAGGATTTTGAAAGAAAGTAAGTTAAAATATGTAAAACGCAGCGGTACGCTCCTTTAAAAAGCGAGTCAAAAAGCAGGGATATACATGTCTGCGCCGCCATTGGACGATTTAAGCGGGTCAGGGTCGTCAGTCGGCGCCGTCCCGCTGCCTCTAAAGCATCACTCCCCAAAACGCACGTTAAGTGAAATGAATTCTGCGGCTCTCTGAAATGCAATGAGCCACATCCAGAGCAATAATACCAATAAGCCCCGTGGATAATCTCATGACTGACTCAGATTAAGTCATGCACGGCTCGCTGGAAGGCTGGCTGGTCGCGCCGCACTCAGGGAGTGAAGGGAAGCGAGGAAGAGGAGGATGATGACACGGTGAGTTATTCTTCCCGCTCTGCCCGCTGACGGCGACATCACGTACCGCCGCTCCCGGTCGAAAGGGGCTCAAAGGTGAAGTTGAATCAGTGGTTAATATGTGACTACACGCAGCGATCCCACGCCCCGCTTCACCTCCAACGCACCATCTGTCTGTACGGATAATTGAGCAGCGTATTATGTGCAGTCACTGTTGTCCTGCGGCTCTCGGTGTTATCGCCAACAGGGCCAAGAGGTTCCTCTGTAATGTTTGGTGGACAAGAAAAGCTGTGGAGGAGCAGCAGACGAGACGAGGGACAGACTTTCACCGAGACCAATATTTGTCAGGAAAATGTTGTTCGGCCGAATCCTGAAGTGAATGAAGCACGACAGCTCTACAGGTGGAGCTTTGAGATCTGATCCCTGATTTTCCCCTTAAATTGGTGGTTTAAGGCCTTAAACAAATTATTATTTACGCCAGACTCGAAGAAAAACATGTTTTTTTACATCCTGGGCTTGATGTGACTTGTTTTGTCCATCATTCCTGTCACTTTGGTAATAAAATAAAATAAAATAATAAATAACTATATATATATATATGAATAAATGTGTCATTAAATGCAGCAAAAATAATATTCAAAAATAAATGTAGCCATTAATGAATCTATAAAATGTGACATACATTGATATTTCTGTTTTAGTGTTCCCTTTTATTTATTTATTTTTATTTTATAATTTTCAAATTAATTCATTTATTTTTACATTTATGTTTTATTTATTGGAATATTTATTTTTTATTATTTTTTGATTAATAATACTAATTAATAATTAGAATAATTATTATTTATTAATTATAATAAATAATAATAGTGATTCATTTCTGGATTTTTCTGCACTAATTTTAAATTTATGAATTTGTTTTTGCATTTTTATTTGTGTATTTATTTGTATTAATTTTTATATTTATTTATTATATCATTTTTAAAGGTATGTATTTATTTATGCACAATTTCCCCTATTCATTTCATTATTATTATTTGCCCAAACTTATTTATTTCTATATTCTTTTCTTTATACATTTCATTTTCATCCTCGGCTCGGTTTATTTATTTACTGGTTGATTGATTGATTGTGGCAGGTTCCGTCCTCCATAAAAACCAAGCTGCAACGATTGATTGATATGTAGTCAACTATGAAACTAATCACCAACTATTTTGATAATCAGTTAATCTAAAGTGATGATAGTTTGAGTAATTTTTTGAGGAAAAAAAAATCTAAATTGTCCGATTGCAGCTTCTTAAAAGTGAGTATTTTCTGGTTTCTTTCCTCCTCTCTGACTGTAAACTGAACATCTGAGGACGTCGTCTTGGGCTTTAGGAAACACTGATTGACACGTTTCACCATTTTCTGACATTTTATAGACCAAATAACGAATCGATTAATTGAGAAAATAAACGACAGATTCAATCAATCAATCATTTAGTCTATAAAATGTCAGAAAAATGTGAAAACTGCCCATCAGAAGCCAAGGTGATGTCTTCAAATGCCTTGTTTCGTCGAATCAACAGTCCTGACATTTAAGAAGCTGGAACCAGAGAGGAGGTTTGGCGTCTTGGTCTGATAAAATGACTTAATCCGTTATCAGAGCTGTTATTGATTAGTTTCCTGTCAATCAGTTTATCAGTATGTATGAGTGTGCACTGACCTGTAGCACCGAGTGTCCCTGCGGGCTGTTCTCCGGCAGTTCGGCTTCGTAGTGATTCCTCTCAAACTTGGGGGCGTTGTCGTTCTGGTCGGTGATGGTGACCCGCAGCAGGGCGCTGCTCGCCCTCGCCGGTTTCCCGCCGTCCACCACGCGGATGTTCAGGTCGTAAGAGTCCTTCTTCTCGCGGTCCAGGTTGCCCATGACGACCAGCTGAGGCAGCTTCTCATCCGAATCCACGGCGACCTGCAGGCTGAAGAGCTGGTCGGCGTCCGGCCCGGTGCTCAGCGAATACTCGGCGACGCCATTGGCGCCGGAGTCCCTGTCGGTGGCCATGGGGATGGAGAAGAGGGCGCCGATGTGCGTGTTCTCGGGAAGGGACAGGGTGAGGATGGGCGAGGCGAACTGCGGCGTGTTGTCGTTGATGTCCAGCACTTCGATGCGGCCCTCGATCAGCCGCGGCCCCGAACCGATCCCCTTCACCATGTCGGTGATCGACACCTCAAACTCCAGGAAGCATTTCTCGCCCTCAAACAGGTTGCGGCAGTCCCTCAGCATCTCGCGGTCGATGGGGATCTCAGTGGTGTAGATGTCACCGGTCTTGCCGTCTACCCGCAGATACGGCGAGCCCACCTCCAGCTTGTAGAGGTGCCCGGTGTCGGGCAGGCCCTGGTCTGCCGCCAGGCTGCCGATCAGCGTGTTGGGCGGCTGTTCCTCGGGAACCCGATACAGGATGTCGGTGGGAGCAGCGCCGCAGGACACCAGCAGGACGACCGCCAGATACAGCAGAACCTCCCACCTCAGCGCCGCCATGTCTCCACCTGTCAACACCGCTCTGAAAGAGACAGAGAAAACAGATCGGTGAGGACGCCCGTCACTCATCCTCCAAACACTACAAAATAACATAAAGCGAAGTTAGGATCCACAGAGCTGCTCGTCTCAGATTTATGTCGGCGGCGCTCAGGAACAGATTGCCGTATTTGTCTCCTCGGGCCACTAAATGTGTCCCAAACAATTATTTGCGGGACCTGAGGGTGACGAGGTTTTCGTGGTCGACTGCAGCGTGCAGAGAGCAGCCGAGCACGACAGAGTGATGACTTCCTGCTGCTGCCAGCCGAGCGCTATGACAGGAAGACAAACCGAGCGCCGCTGCAGGTGACGCGCGACCAAAAATACTGACGAGGGCAGCGAGAAGGAACGGGATGCCTGCGAGTCTCTTAAGACACTTAAGACTTTCTAAGAGCTTTTTATGCTGAACAGAAAGACGTACTGAGGAGGAACACAGGTGTTTAGATACAGGTACGCCTGTCAGCAGCACCTCCACATGACATAGAAGACAAGAAAATACCAAATGGTTATAAATAACAGTGTTGACATCAGTGTTAATTAAGAGATGAGACTAAAATGTGTCACTCCTCAGTCCTGATAATTGTGCTACTATAGTGCATGAAGTTGGTGGTTTGCATGTCGGGTTCGGGTGGTTGAGTAACGCATATGACTGAAATTATGAAGGACCAAAACGACTAAAATGCCACTAAAACTGAAAAGCCTTTTGGGCTTAAGACTAAATCTAACTGCTGAATGAGCTCCCAACGATGGATTAAATGCAAAGGTCAGATTTCATGTATGTACGTTTTGTGTACTGTATGTACATGAAGTTTTGTTTACCTTATAAAACATATTTACATTTTTTGTCATTATGTATGTTTCATTAATTTTTTCTTACTACTTTTTTCATTTAATTATTATTTTTATATGATATATATACAGTATATGTATACATTTTTTTATATTTCGTTTTTTTTTATTTTTACCTAATTCTGATGTTTTCTTTTGTAAACATCTTATTTTGTTTGTTTCTACGCTCATTACTTGAAAAAGCTGTTTACTGACTGACTGACTTGGGGATAACTTTGAGGTACTTTTACTCCATTTTATGTTATTATGTCCTTCATATTTGTGACAGTTTGGTGGCAAATATTATACTTTTTACTCCGTTTATTTTGAAAGCTTACTTTGCATATTAATATTATTTAATAAAAATAACACAACAGATCATATTTCATACTTTAAGATGCTAAAGGCTTAATACGATCACAACATTTAAGATGCTGAATAATAGATAATAACCATCTCAGGCTTGGACTTGTTGTCTGTTAAACTGATTAAAGAGCTTTTAAACTGGTCTGAATGGAGAATAACGACACATCTGTTAGAGACAGACATAAAACACCATATATTGTCGTATTTAACGTTTTACGAAGCTGTGAATACAGATATTGTTGCGGCGTCTGTGATCAAGGCTGGCTTTTCACTTGATGGCTGGTGTTCATAATGTGATATTTCAGCCAGATATGAACTCTTTTCTTCTCCACATTTTTCTCTTTTTCCTGGCAGTAATTCATCTCAGACACACACTGCGTTTCGTGCTGTAGGAGTTTCTCGGCTGCAGGTCGACGAGGTTAATCTGAAGAGCGCTTTTTCTCCTCACGTCCTTGATTTAGAGAGGAACACACACACCGACACACACTCCCACATGGACTAGCATGCTGAGCAGGAAGCAGGAAGTCTCGGTGCCGTCATCCTCCTCCTCTTCATCCTCCTCCTCTTCATCCTCCTCCTCCGACCACGGCGACACAGAACAGTGTGTGTGTGTGTTCATATGTGTGTAGGAGGAGAAGCTTGTATTTTCGGAGGCTGTTAAGTCTCCTACAGCACTGCAGACGAGTCAGACCTTGTACGCTTTCATTCAACAAATCAACCGTCTGAACTCTTCCAGCAGCTTCACAAAACCAACACAAAAACATCATAATGAAGTTTTTCTAATGCTGAATGACCCTCGGCACATCAGAACACCTCCTCTGTTGACTACATTGACTTTTTTTTCCTCACGGTTAATAACAGAAATGTTAAAATGTCGTCTACACACACGCAGTAACGTTTGTGAACTTTGCCTGAAGGAAATAGTCTTAAAATCGGCACATTCTTCGCATTAAATCAGGAGCCGTCGAATCAAAGCACAAGGTTATGAATTTGAAGACGTCTGTGGCCAGATTTCACTACCTGACAGTATCTGATACTCTGTGTTATCGGTACCAAAAAGACGCCGCTGAAAACCTTCTTTTATCCTTTATTAGACAGAACAACACAAAGCTCATCAGCATGACATGAACTTTACTGATCACTGGTTTTATCTGGCCCCGTTTAACACGCCTTTAATCATCTGTGGAGTATATTCCTACGATGTTCAACATTTTATTTTACAGGTATTTGTAATATGGCTGATTAAGATGGAAGTGCTGCAATTTCATGGATTAATAAGTTAAAACCTTTAATATCTCCTGAGAGTGTGTCTCAACGCTAATGAGCTTTTCTTTACATATATGATTTAAGTTGGCAGGCTCTGCAGTGTTTATGATGGCAGCTATTTTAGCTTTAGTCTTAGTCTTAAGACGAAAGTGCTCATTAGTTTTAGTCACGTTTTAGTCAACGACAACTCAAAATCATCAAAATTTCTCAAAAAAAAATCATCAGTTTCTGCTTAGTGTTTATTTTAGTTTTAGTTTATTATATCTATCTATCTATCTATCTCCTGATAGTTTTGTTAATGTCATGACTTGTGCAGCCACCATGACCACGACAACAGTTATGTGGACCAATCAGAACGTTGCGACCACCTGCCAAATACTGACCAGGTCCAGCACATCCCACAGATGCTTGTTTGGATCCAGATCTGGTGACTCTGGAGGCGGTTTTTTGCAGTGTGTGCGCTACATCAGACCAGACCACCTTCCTCTATCGCTGTGGTCCACTTCTGATGCTCCCATGTCCATCGTAGGCAGGTTAGGGTTTTGACGGTGGACACGGTTTTAGCCTGGGCACCCTGACTAGTCTGCGACAATGCAAAAAGCTGCGATGCACGAGGCCATGTGTGAACGGGAGCAGGGACCGATATTCAGGGAAACTTGTGACCTCGCGTGTTGTTAATGGAAGCAGTAACGCTGCAGGAACAAGCTCGTAAAGGGTCATGTCATTTTTCGTGAGGGAGCAAACCAATCACCAAACCAAGCTTTCACAGGTGATTTGACTTGTCTTTCAAACTTGAATTTTAAAAACATGACAATAACGTTGGAGCCGGACAAAAATGAGCTCCTTGTATCCAAGTTCCTGAAAATAATCAGAGATGCCTTCAGCCAAATCGATATAGAAACATACTGCAGGTACCAGGAGTGATGTTACTATCAGCAGTATTACAGTATGAATATACAGATGCAAACAAAATTGATTGTAACTCTAATTCTGAAGCGATTTTCATTCAACTTTCTTTGTTATAAAATTGAAATTGAACATGATATAATTTAAAGGGAACTAAGTGTGTTTTTGGGCATTTACATTTAACACACTCAGTAGTACTTGTATTTCTCTACATATATTTTCTAGCATGATGTACATAATTTATATTCTCCTTTATTTTTATTTTCTTACATTTCTTAATAACTGTAACGCCCCCATTTCCCCCCGGGATCAATAAAATGTATTTATAGGCTACAGGTATCCGAGTGTCCACATACTTTTGTCCATTTAATGCATGTTGCTGCACTAATGCTCGGTCTTTGTACACTACACTTGACGTATTTTCTCCAACACATGGTTATTTTCATTATTGGTTATTCTGTAGATTGTTTTTTAAATTTAAGAAAGAAAGAAAGAAAGAAAGATATTCCTTTATTAGTCCCACAGTGGGGAAATTCAGTTTTTTACACTCTGTTGTTCACACAGTACAGTTCACACAGTACATATACATGTCAATGGATGAGATGTCAGAGTGAGGGGGGCTCCTGACAAGCGCCCAGAGCAGTTGGGGGTGTGGTGCCTTGCTCGGGGGCCCCCGGGGAGGCGCCAAGGGGAAAAAGGGACCCCTCCACAAAAACCAGTTGGTCTTGGTCCATGGGGGATTTGAACCCGGGTCCTCCACATCCTAACCCAAGTCCTTACGGACTGAGCTACTGCCGCCCCCAATCATTAATCATTAATCAATTAATCTTTGAGTCTGTGAGCTCACAGATATTCAGTTTACGTTGATATACAACCAGCAGAAGATAAGTCTGAATTTAGAGGCTAAAAGCAGCAAATGTCTGACACTGCTGCTGTTCATGTGAAGTGTCGGCTGCTCTGCGTCCTGCTGTGACACACACACACCTAATTACCCCTGTATGAATGTCAATGAGTGTGTGTGTGTGGGGGTGTCGCTGTTGTTACAAGTGTGAATGTGCATGTGAATACCTCTGTGTGTGTGTGTGTGTGTGTTACAGTGCCAAAGTGTGTGTTTCTTTTCTCACATATTTCTGCAGAGCTGCCAAATACCCACAAACCATCGACCTCCGACCTCTGACCCCGCGGCATTTCACGCGTCACCGTGGAAACGGAGCCGAAACAACTCTGTTTGTTTGGCTGACGTCCAGTCTGCTAACGAACCGGTGAACACAACAGTCTGTCGGCTCTGAACTGAAGCAGCCAGTCAGACGGGCTGTAAATACACTCGTATGACGACGTGACGTTCACAGATATATCATCGCTACATGAATGACGATGTTAATTTAATCTTCAGTGATTTTATGTCTGTGGTGTTCTGATGATGGTTTAGTGTTTTTTCTATGTTATTTAATATTTTAAATGTGATATAATCCTATAGAAATACATTACGTGGTGCTACACAGGCCACATATGTGCAGTTTGATGGCTCATCTAAGTGGTATTTGACAGATTTTCCAGGTTCTAATATATAATCTAATATCTAATAATATTTGTTAATGATAAATGCCATGAAAATGTAGCTCTGCTTTGTCCTGAGTTTATAGTGACCACATGTTTTGCCAGCAGGTCAGTATAAACCAGAAAACACACCACATGAGGGAAGATTTTCTGACTTTTTAACACCTTAACATGCCGTTTTTGTCTTATTTCTCTCTGTCTGACCTTGGATGGTCGACGGGCAGCGAGTCTTCTGAGACTTTTCACACATTTTTTGGCAAATCTAAGGAGACTATTTAGACGCAAACATGTCGCTCCAGCAAACTGAAATATTCTCTACACATCCTGTAAATTCAGCCTGACATATTTGGTATTTTTGGAGACTGTTGGGTTCTCTGCTAGAATCTAAAAGTCCTGCGTGTATCTGATAAACATTCATGGCATTTTGTTGACTTAACGATTAACAATTTGTTGATTTAATTGACAGTAAAACTGAGTTAGTCTACAAAGAATTACGCAAAGGCACCACTGTAAATATTGTGTTGTTATTGTGAGATGTGCTCATAAGTTTCTTGGAAAGAAGAAAAAACGACTATGTGGACTAAAGAAATCTTATTCAGCTGCACACAAGAGGAGGCAGTCCTCTAAAAGTGTCTAAAACTGGTGACATTTTAACTGAAATCTGGTACAAACATTACAAATCTGACCAGACAACTGATGACAACTTTTCGTAATTCAGAGTTTTCAATACTCGGACACATTTAGTTTCCAAAGTTCGACAGCCTTGTTAAAAACCTAAAAAAATAAGCATATTTTCTGTAAAATCCATTAGTTCTGAAAGACGAAGTAAAATTGTGCAACACTGAAATCCACAACTTGTTCAAGACTCCTGTGCAACTGGACACTGTTCACTGCTGTCAGCTCACAGCTGACATGTGAATTATGTGAATTATGTGACCTGTAATCTAAACCATAACATGTGGAATCAGAGTAGAAAGCTCTCAGGGTCATGAGGAGTTTGGGACCGGGTCAAAATGTCAGGAAAAAACAGTTGCCGTGTTTGTACACATGCCATGCATGCTGTGAACCAGTGTCCTCGGGGACGGTCCGGGGTGATCCAGAGGAGGTCCTCCTCGTCCTGTTTCCCACAGTCTCAAACTTTCTCACACTGTGTTGTAATGTGTGTGTTTGTGTAGAAAGAGGCCGGGCCAGCGAGCTGCTGGAACAATGCAAAGACATCGGAGGCTTTTACCAGGACAGGAGGATTTCCATGTGTGAGGAGCCGGGCAGTAACTGCTGGACGTAAAGAGAGGGCGTGGCGTCTGTACATTACAAAGCAGCTGAGCGGCCCGTTGTCGCCTACCATGTGCATTTACTATTGATATTCAGAGTGTGTCTCCATGTTAATATCCCACCTGCACTTTAACTGCTGTACATTACATTAGAAAGAGCTACAGCTGCCCCAACACTTCACCACGTTATCTGAATACTGCAGCTGGAAACGCCGCAGCAAATAAAAAGGATCATCTTCAAACAACCAAAAAAATCTAACATGAATCATCAGTCAGTTAAAACAAACCAACTAACCTCTCTGGGATCTAACAAACCATAAAAACAACTCACATATTGGACCTTATTTGTCAAACAAAATAGATATATTTGTTTACTTAAGGCCCATATAACATATTAAACCATATGAAATACTCATCTCTCAAACCAGATCAGTTAAAACACATGTTACATTAGAGAAGAAGACAGAAGACAAGCTACAGAGTGACTTACTACTGCAGCTGTGAATGCAAACTTACAATAAAATAAATATTTTCTCCAATAATCACATTTTCTTACACATAGATATAACAGGGATTTTTCCCCAGGTAACTGAAAAATCTAAGTAAATCATAACTGAGTTAAAACAAACCAACTAACCTCTCGACGGTCTCAGAAACCCTAAAAACAGGCAATTTGTTGCACATTATTTGTCTTTCCTGGCAAACAAAACAGACATATTTGTTCACATATGGCCCATATAACATATTAAGCAACATGAAATACTTCATTATGCTGTAATAACAGTGTCAGTTTGTGGCAAACACTTTTCAGTATATTGCCTTTTAATAATAGTATTTCATAATCATTTTTACAGATATGATATTAGTATTTAAGGCAGTGCGATATCACACTGTTCACCACCTCCCAGAGGTAAAATACTGTTAGTTAAATTACACAACCAGACCAGAGACTGGATCTGGATCAATACAGCTGATCAGTTAAAAACACACTCTGATAGTGATCACTCAGATCAGCTCAGGACATTGACGCACTACAAACTACATTATATACTTAAGTTCACCAAACTACACCAATCTAAAATACCACATTACACCACAACACCAACTCTTTTCCTAAACTAGGGCTGGGCAGCGAGGAAATACATTTTTAAACTGGGACACTGGAGGAAATACTGTGATAAATACATCTAAAAACAACTTACAGATGAAATAACCTAATTGTAGTGTCAGTTTCTGTCTTATGTTGTAAAAATCGAATATTACTGTTAGACAGTCCTAATCATTGGTCTGCAACTTGTTCCACAATGCTCTGCTACATGTCAAAGCATCACATCCATCATTAGATCACCAACCTTTAGGCTAAACAACACCTTTAACGTTACTAGTGAATAAAAACACTTACACCAGCTGTAAACTGACCTGTAGACTGGACCAGTGAGTCGGTTCCTGAGCTGCCGGTAGTCCCTGGTGAACTGAAGTGTATCTGCAGTGTTGACTGTATACTGAATGAGTGGGTGTTAACTGGTAAAGTCCAACCGACAGCCTTCATCTCCATAACAAACAGACCACTGGTTACTTTACACATGTACCCGCCCGCCCTCTAAGGTTGGGGGTTCACAAAAAAACATCTAGAGGCAATGTGGAGCTACAACTGGGGCTTTACACAAACAAATAATAACCAGGAACCAGAAGGTGCCATCGTTATATCCCAACTAATATGCCCAATGAGTGGTGTAATATTGCCAGAATTAGCCTAGAAACCAAAGTCACTAGGGATGTAAATTTTGAAAAATGTTAACCGATAACCGACCCTCATTAACCGATTATTAACCGCAGTATATGAGCACAACAGACAGCTGAGTCAGTAGTTCAGTCAGGAGAGCCACGGTGCTGCGTTCACTGTCTCAGTTCACCATCAGTAGAGTTACTGTAGCAGCCACGGTGCTGCGTTCACTGTCTCAGTTCACCATCAGTAGAGTTACTGTAGCAGCCACAGTGCTGCGTTCACTGTCTCCAGTTCACCATCAGTAGAGTTACTGTAGCAGCCACGGTGCTGCGTTCACTGTCTCAGTTCACCATCAGTAGAGTTACTGTAGCAGCCACAGTGCTGCGTTCACTGTCTCCAGTTCACCGTCAGTAGAGTTACTGTAGCAGCCACGGTGCTGCGTTCACTGTCTCCAGTTCACTATCAGGAGAGTTACTGTAGCAGCCACGGTGCTGCGTTCACTGTCTCCAGTTCACCATCAGGAGAGTTACTGTAGCAGCCACAGTGCTGCGTTCACTGTCTCCAGTTCACCATCACTAGAGTTACTGTAGCAGCCACGGTGCTGCATTCACTGTCTCCAGTTCACCATCAGCAGAGTTACTGTAGCAGCCACGGTGCTGCGTTCACTGTCTCCAGTTCACTATCAGGAGAGTTACCGTCCAGCCACAGTGCTGAGTTCACTGTCTCCAGTTCACCATCACTAGAGTTACTGTAGCAGGCACGGTGCTGCATTCACTGTCTCCAGTTCACCGTCAGCAGAGTTACTGTAGCAGCCACGGTGCTACGTTCACTGTCTCCAGTTCACCGTCAGCAGAGTTACTGTAGCAGCCACGGTGCTGCGTTCACTGTCTCCAGTTCACCGTCAGGAGAGTTACTGTAGCAGCCACGGTGCTGCGTTCACTGTCTCAGCCGCGGTGCTGCGTTCACTGTCTCCAGTTCACCGTCAGCAGAGTTACTGTAGCAGCCACGGTGCTGCGTTCACTGTCTCCGTTTCACCGTCAGCAGAGTTACTGTAGTTTACTGTCGTCAGCTGTGCGTCTGACCAGATTAACGACAGCGACTGTCCGACAGTGTGAGTCTATGCTACATTAGCAGCTGCTAGCTATCTGGTCAGACAGTTCTAGACTTTTTTCTTTGGACAAATTTAGCATGTTATTGGTTGTATTCCTTAATGTAAAGAAGTGATAATATTTGATAAAGTGAATTCTTAATTAGTATAGAAATACTTAATGACTCCCAGCCCTGCTTCTTATAATCACACTAGTCTGTTGCTGTTTATTTCACCCAATTAGTGAACCACTTTTTGGTAGTGAAATCTATTTAATGATGCAAACGTGTGTTAGTGCGACAGAAACCAAATAAAAGTCATCTGTTTTACATTTTTTTTTTTTTTTTTTTTAAGGTTGCTTAATCCCTGGCATCAGTTTTAATTGCAGTGATGTGTAATTACACAGGAACATTATCAGACCAATTACAAACCATTAAAATATGACCACTATCCTGTCAAATCTGGCAACAGCAAACGGTTGGTGGCCAACAGCCAAACTGGAAACTGGTTCTGAAAGTTTCTGTCTGGCCTCACTGGTGTGTGTGTGTGTTTACACCTGAGTGTGCAGGTGTGTGTTCTTTATATACACTAACCTGAATGTCCAGTCTTCACACAAACCTGGGTTGAATTAAATATTACACACACACACACACACACACAGGAAATCAAAAGATGGTTTGATGTGTTCAGATCTCAGATGGACAGGATGTTCACGGTCGAGGTGAGCGCTCTGTGGACCGTCCAGTGTGTGTGTGTGTGTGTGTGGTCCTGTACCACAAAGGGGATTACTCTAATGACTCCATTCACTACCATTGTTTGATCCAGATTAACACACACACACATCCTCCCTATTCACATGCAGCAGCCAACTGTTGCCAGAGCCTGCCTCCTGAGTGTGTGTGTGTGTGTGTTCTTGTACTACTATCTTTGTGAGGACCAGTTTGAGTTTTAGACCTTCAGTGTGAGGACTTTTTTGGAAAGTGGGGCCACTCTGGCTGGGTCCTCACCTTCGGACGGACCTTCAAAGGCCTTTTTGAGGGTTCAAACCTGGTTTGAAGGTCCGGGATAGAATCACGTTTAGAGTCAGGGTTGGTGGTCACAGAGACAAAAATACACAGCTGTGTGTGCTGCATGGATTTAGGCTCTGAATGATGGCGTGAAAACCCCGTCGTCATAGAGACGGGTGCGACACCACGGGACACTGTCAGACATTCTGTGTGTGTGTGTGTGTATATATATATATATATATATATATATATATGTATTAGGGCTGTCAGGATAACACGTAAATGTCACGTTTAACGCCACTAACTTCTATAACGCATTAACGCGACATGAGATTTTTCGGCTGTAGCAGTCCCAGTTTTAAAGCTAGCTAGCTTCATGAAACCAGTAAACCTGAAGAATCCTTCCGTACCAACCAGGTCTTACTAGCTTGTCAGGAAGGAGGTTAAATAACGCTCCAAACTTGGCAAAATATTGTCGAGAAAAAACTGTCATGCCCATTTTCAAAGGGGTCCCTTGACCTCTGACCTCCAGATGTGTGAATGTAAATGGATTCTATGGTTACCCACCAGTCTCCCCTTCCCCACTTTATGATAATCACATGCAGTTTGCCATATTGTGATTTGAGTGTATTGTTTAATGTTAAATGCAGTACCTGTGAGGGTTTCTATAAGACACATACTGTATATACACTGCATAGTTGTTTACTACTGACTGTGTACAGATGTGACATGATTACTATCTTTATTGGAGGTCAAACATGAACAAATACAGAGAACAAATACAATACATACAATACTTTCTCCTATTATTTAGTATTACTTGCTGGATTTTCCTCTAATGAAATTTGCCAGATGACTGACACTCTCCTCACTCTGACCACCATTATGATCTCCTCTAGCATTGCTGTTGTTTGCTATCGTCACAATAATTCATGTAAAATATGAATAATGTAGGATTGTTCCTGATTTCAGGGGCTAATTTGGGAATTTAAAAAAAAAATATTTTATTGTTACAGGTTGAGAGGTTGGAGGTCGAGTACCATGACTTTGTGATCGCTGTAGCGTAACTTCATCAGTTTCCGACAGACCGTGTGTGTGGTGGTGAGTGTGTGTTTGTTGGTGGTGTTATAGCTGTGAACGTAGCTGCAGCAGACAGTGTGTGTACAGTTTGTTGGTGATAAATGCTACGAGGCTACAACTCCTCAGCTGGAAGTCCAGAGACAACTTCCTGTATCTGCGCCGGCTCCCTCTTAAGGTGGACTCTAAAGGTGGACCAGCTCCTTAAAGTGACAAGCCGCTCCTCTGAGTTTTTCTCAGCTTTCTAATTAAATATTACCGTTTAACTGATGCTTAATGTTGGTTATCAGTTAAACGGTGGATTGTTAGCATCCCTATACCTAAGTATCTGTTGTTGTGACGCCCATACTGCAGATGAGTAATGCTCTGATGTGACTAATAAAGTGATTCATTTCACTTGACAAAAGACGCCGTATTTAATGTTAAATGCTGTTTAACTGCAAACAGACAGACAAGAATTTTACTGAGACTAAAAAGTTAAAGACATTTTTTTTTGATTGAAGTCTGGAACTATCTGACTAAAGATTTGCCAACTTTTGGTAGTTTATTTGTGTGATACAGACATATATCTCACTCTAGTAACGGTAGTACAACCAAGTGTGATAATGACATTGAACTGACCACATTAAGTCACTAATAGAGGCTCTAAACTGCTCAGACAGAACATACCTGTTTGTAACAGAGTGCAGCACCTGACAAACAGGCAGCAGGTGTCATGTGTCGTAGCTGAAGGAGTGCACACCTTGTGTAAATAGTTAGAGAAAGTTATCAGGTGTCCGGGAATGAAATTGAAAAGAACGTGACTTTGCTTTAAGCCACAAACGCACCGCCCTGACTTCACACATCGACCATTTCACTGTGAGACAGGAAACTGTCGGATGACTGCGCACTGACTCACTGGGTTTAATGTATCATGGCTGTTTCGGGTGTATTGTCTCCTTCCTGTTGTTGCTCAGAGGCACTGTGGCAGGACTGACTGGTTCGGGGATCAAACGTGTGACCTTTCTACTGACAGGATGTTCTGTCTAACCTCACACACACACACACGCAGATCCCAGCGCAGCAGCAGCAGAAGGGGATTATGGGAGTGGATGGCAGACGAACAGCAGGCTGGTACGAAGTAAAGACCAGGCATCATCACAACGCTGTTTTAAATCCATGGCAACATATTTATTTCACATGTCAGATGGTGGGAGGACAAAATGAAAACAGACTACCGCCGTACCGACATCTGACCACGTCTACGATGGCGTAAAATCGCCGCCAATCTCACCAAACTGAACCACTCAGGTGTAAAAATATCACATTTTAAGGACATTCTCCATGTCAACAATAATGGATGTTCAGCTTTCTGTGTCACGTGACGCCATGTTGTCACCGTGGAAATATCACAGTTATGTTTAGGCAACAAAACCTCTTAGGTTGACAAAAAACATCATGGTTGTGCTCAAAATAAGTAAGCTAATTAAAATATGTAAAAACGATGCAACATAAGTAAATCACAAAATCTTGCACAGTTGCTACTGTACGTGAAATGGCTTACAAATTGCCGTGACATTACGGCGTACCATTTGCCAACCCGACCCGGGGGGCGTGATGAATCAACAACACGAAAATGCAAAATACTCGCCTGCGAATATTAAACGTCTAGGGCTTTTATTGTGAAAGGTAAGACCAGAAGGAGCGGATCTGTCAAAGTTGAAAGGAGTAAAAAAGTTCGCCGTCTTGGTTCAGACGATGGAGTCTCTGTGTTGTTGCGCCTGATTGGCTGATGCCTTCGTTCGCTGTGTGAAACCTCAGAAAAATCAGCCGAACTAATCAACCGAGAAAAGTTTGTCGCTTTTTCACCGCGTACATTGTGTGTGAAAGTCAACATAAACTGTTTGAAAAAATAAATTGATGTGCAAATAATCATATTATTGATTACACACAAAAAACCTGCTAGTGAGTAACAGCCTTAAGAAGATATTTGAAAGTTTAGAAAATGTAATAATAAATTGGCCAATATCCATTTTGGCATTAAAGCACATCACATTTTTATTTAAGGACCTGATATGCCCCTTAAAATTAAGTTAGCATCAATAAATTCAGACAAAACAACAACACAGACAAAGTCTATTAGCATTCAAGGAAGAAAGTTACTCAAATACATCTGTTTGTTGTCAATAATGTATATATTGTTCTTATTTTTAATATTTCCCCCTATTTAAATTGTCATATTTTATGTCTATCTACTTTAGTTTAGCTTCTGTTTTTGCACTATCCCCTTTGCTGCTGTGCACCACAGACTTCCCCACTGTGGGACTAATAAAGAAATGTCTTATCTTATTTTATCTTTTAAAACATCAAACTAGAAGGGCACTCAGAGAGCGCAGACCTCCGCCCTCTCTTGCAATGTTAACGAAAGAGATTAATAAATTGGATCCGCTCCAATTTAAAGGGTTCTTGCTGCACACTTCACCCAAATTTCATGAAAATCAGGCCTGTAGTGTTTCTGTAATCCTGCTGAACAAACAAACAAAAGCTCCTTGGTAAATATGACCAATATATACTGAACTACAACTGACAAATGAAGCAGCGTGATGCGAGGGGAAACCTGCCTTATGGATGTTAAATAGATTTCTGATGGTTGAATGCAGACCTGTATGTATTGATTTTAACACGATAACGCGTTAATGCAAATTTGTTTCAACAACACTTTCTTTCAATCAATCAGTCTTCTGGAGGTCGTAGCGTCTCAGAAACTGATATATAAAACTAGAAATCCTGATGAATCCGTCAGTACCAACCAGGTCATACTAGCTGGTCATGAAGGAGGTTCAATAATTTTCTCAAGGAAAACCTATCACGGTTTTCAGAGGGGTCCGTTGACCTCTGACCTCAACACACTGACAGCTGTTGTTGCCTGTTGGGCTGCAGTTTACCATGTTATGATTTGAGCATATTTTTTTATGCTAAAGTCAGAACCTGTGAGGGTTTTTGGACAATATCTGTCATTGTTCTGTGCTGTTAATTGATCTACAATAATTAATGTAGATGTACGTTTGGATAAAGCAGCATATTCGTCCACTCCCATGTTGATAAGAGGATTAAATACTTGACTAATCTCCCTCTACATTTTGAAAAGGTAAAAAATGTGCGATTAATCATGACATCATGATCATGTGATCAATGCATTTACACTTGTGCCAACTGTTCTTTGTCAGCAGACTGAACTCCAGTTAAGGAAACATATCATTATATTATTATAATTATAAATTATTATAATTAGCATTTTGATATTGTTACGTCACAACTACAATCATATTACAGAAATGCTTAAAAGTACTGATACTACCATCGGCACAGCAACAACGTAAAGGATACACACTACTTTTAATACTACAGCTAAAGAGTACCTACAGCCACAAACTGAAGAAATATTTAAAATATTCAGTTATTACTGCATATTGGAACCAGAATACATAGAATATACTGCATCTATGTACAGTACGCCTGTTCACAGCTGGTGAAACTAAAAGATGCTGATCAGCTTAACAGATCTGTGTTGAAATAAACCAATTAATCCCCCATTTACATAATCAATTTATGAAGAAAACATGATAACATCCTCTGTCTCCGGTGTCTTACATGTAATGATATGTTGCTTTTCATATTGTTGAATATATTTGGGTTTGGGAGTATTGTTCAAACACAACAAGACAAGACATTTCAAAACACTCGACAGATTGATTGATGATGAAAACAGTCGCCTGTTGCAGCCCTGTAAGTTGAAAATGGCGGCTGCGTGCATGTCGATATTCACACTACATCTACTGTAAATATGCAGGGGTGTCTTTCATATGAAGGTGTGAAGGGACACCTGGTGCTCAGAGTGAGTTTCAAACCTCCCGTAACCCTCCTTTCTGTCAACCGGCAACAAAAAAAATTCATCAATACAGCAATATAATGTCAGCTCAATAAAAGTGCTTTTAGGCTGTTTTTACGGCAGGAAACGACAACATCTATCCATCTGTCTGACAGTACAACGTCTCCACCACCAACACACAGATTTATGAAATTAGCTACGGATGTTTATGATTCCCTCGGGGTGATTTCTCATCATTTTGGTGACCTTTTTTGTTTTTAATCAAAGCTTCCAGGATGGTGACAGTAGCCTCAGGTGAATGATATCATTGCTGTCGTTGTTCTGGTCGGTTACAGCATTCACAAGCATTTCACACCTCATCCACGATGATGTTTTTTTTTTTTTTTAACACTCAATAGAACTAAAAAACACACCCTGGATTAAATACATTTAGTGAAGCATTTAGTAAAACTGTCTTTTACAGTAAAACAATGTGCATTTCTGCAGATTTATCTCCAATTTTTTGATTTTTCGTTCTAAAATTATGGACGTTTTCCTCCTCTGAAACAATACAATTAGGTTTTATTGCTCGTTATTCAACACATTGATTTATGATTCAAGCCAAAAAAGGTGACAGCACGGCATGTACCCTGCTGGTTAGGTCTCCTGTATGTGATTAATTGATATTTAGTGTGTGTTTTTAGTGTGAACGGTGCCTGAACCAACTAAAAAGCCGTCGTCCTCTGTAGAAACTCTCAAAATGACACTAAAAATCACTTTGTTTCATCAATTTAAGTGGAGCTTTTGGATGCCAAAAATGATTTCCAGTAATAACCGACAGCTCCTCTGACTCACACAGACACCAACGAAGAAGAAACAGCGGGTTGCAAACGAGATCATAACAACTGATTAGTTTACAAACCAGCTTTTTCGAAAGAACATAACCACTTTTGGCTTCCTTGTTCTCGTGTTTCACACCTCTTCCACAATGAATTGTATATTTTCTTCATGCATTAAATGAAAAAAACACTTCTTGGATTAAAGACATCTAGTGTAGTATTTAGTAAAACCTCTTTTACAGTAAATTAATGGACATTTCTTCAGATTTATCTCAAATTTCAGCATTTTTCAGTCTAATATTCTGCACGTTTTCCTCCGAGGACCTCTGAAAACTGTTAAAAAGCTTTCATTTTTCTGCTCACAACTTTATTTGAGGGGCATTGAGCTGAAAGGTGACGGGTCAACGTGTCACCTGGTGTTTACGTCACCTGTACCAGATTAACTGGCATGCAGTGTGTGTGTTTAGTGTGAATGGTGACTGAACCAACTAAAGGTCACAAAAAGCCGTCATCCACTGAACAAACTCTCAAAATGACACTAAAAATCACCGTTTCATTAAGTTGAACTTTTTGATGCCAAAGAGTCATTTTCCAATCACAGCTGGTTACAAATACTTTGCCATCTACTGATTCGTCGCTGGACCAGCGTTTCCCTCGCCTCCTCGTTCTCGTCCGGCTCGCTCGTTGTCCCACCTGAACTAAAAAAAAAAGATGAGCAACCCACCGTGACAACGGTCTAATCGGAAGCGTGGACGCCTCTTTCTCCGTGGCGCCGGGATGTGAATGTGCGTGCGCTTCCATTTCACACACACCAAACCCATTTCCACTCTCCCGGCTCCCATTTTAATGACGGGCATTAACAACACGGCTCGCTCTGATCTCCAATTTTTACGTGGAAATGTGCAGAACGGACCCTGTTCGACCTCCCTCCACCTTCCTCTCGCCCTCGCCATTTCATCCTCTTCCTCTACTCCCCCCCCAACCCCCATTGACTAATCCCCCACCCTTCGACCTCCTTCCCGCAGCGCTGTGGAGACAAATGGGATGGATGCACCTCCAAATTAGTGGCGGCAGAGTGCAGTCCCAAAGCGTGGTATCAAACCCCTGACCTCGCCCCGCGACGCGGCGGCAGCAGAAGCTCGGGTGACAGCAGGGCCCGCCGTCTTCAACTGGCCGCAAACCTCAGCGAGAGTATCGCCACCTCAGCCACTTCTGCTGCAAAATATACGTTTACAGTGGCAGAAATCTGATGCAGAGGAACCCCCCCCCCACACAACAAAGCTTTTTCATACCTCAAATTAACATTTTTATGACACTAATGTAAATTGAAAGTGTTTAACGGTGATTTAAAACCATGAGCAACATGGCTGCATCTTTTCTTAAATCAGTTTAGAGACCGGGAAGCCATGCACATGTGCATTTCTACCCAAAACACCACCAACGCAGGAGGTGGATATTCCTGTTACTCCGCTCAACTGTGTCTCCGTTAAGGCTCGCGGCGAGGCTGAAACATCTGAATGATCAGAGCCAGGTGACAAAATAGGGAAGGGGGTCAAAGGTCAAGTGAGGGAACAAGCATGAGCGCCCACGAGACACCACGGTGTTCCTGGAGGGAGGCGTTCAAGGAAAACGGCGGCGGTGGCAGCGTCTACTACTACAGCTCACTCTGTCAGGGAAAAGCAGATGCAGTTTGCATGTAAATAACCAACTACACCCCCCTCTCCCTCTATCATGTAGAGCAGGTCGTACGCCCATCCTCTCTCTTCCTCAGAGCGAAGGGCTGAACTGGAGGGACCGGACGGACTGGATTCCCCAGCGTTGATGCATGCATGGCGGTAGGTAGGTAGGTGGTTATTCCACGGTCACCTGCCCTCCTCGCCCAGCTTTACACTGAAACCCACCCCCCTCCCGCCGTGGATATAACACACACAAAATGCTCATTACAGGTGAGGGGTGTTAAATGTGATGCTACAGGTGCCCAGGAGGCCTCAGGTGCTGCTGCGGTTTACAGGGAAATATATATAGAGACGGATGCACCCTCCAGCCTGTGTGACTGGTTTATGAGCAGATGAATGGACTGTTGTATTGTTGCTTTAAGCAGCCCCAGGAGTCCCTGAAGGCAGATTAGCTCTAACATTACACCGACAAGACAAACCTCTGATTATAATGACCAGCTTTTGCTTTTACTGCCATTTTATTTTCCTCTCTATAGACTCTGAGTCCCTGCAGAACTCTTACAGATGGAGACATCATGATAGCTCCTATATACACTATATATACAGGAAGCTGTGCACACACTCTGTACTCGGATTCCTCCTGAAATGCAGGATTACTGTAGTGATTTTTACAGTTTCAGAGGGGTTAGGAAGCCATGGGTGACCCACGGGAAGCTGTGTTTTATTACTGACAAACATGGAGGTAATGTTGAGGACGGAGGGGATCGATACGGATCAATACCACTATAGTGTAATATAGGTAAAATACCCATCAGAGGGGATTAGACGCTGAATATGAACATGTAATCGTTTTATTTAGCCAACAAGTGTTTAAAAGCAGCTGCTCGATGGTTAAACGCCTTCAGATTCACCCTCCATCTATGCGTTTTTTTAATTAAAAATGCAAATAAAGTGGATATAGTCGTGCTACTTTTCGTGCGTAAAGCGTCTCCTGCCGAGCTGACAGGATTGGGGTCATAAAATATGTCATAAAGATGTAGGATTAATGTTCTGTGTGGACCGGGTCTGTGGAGAGAAGTTCCTACCTGGACCGGGTGAGAGCCGCGCGGTTCCCCAGCTCTGAGCGCTCCAGCCCGGCTACAGGCTCCGCTCCTCCTCGGTACCCAGACGGAGCCGCTCCGGGGATTAAAAGAAAATTTAAAAAAAAATAACAATCCACAACGCAGAATAAAAAGATGTTAAAACAAATCAAACAATCCAGTCGGCACACAGGAGGTGGTGGTTATTCCTCTCACAATTTCTGTCCAGTTTTACTGTCGTGACCAGCGCTGTGCGTCAACCCGGCGATCCTTCCTCTCTCCGGCGAAGAGCTGGAGCCCAGCCGGGGGAACACCCGTCCGGACCGGGGTCACTCACTGCTACTCCGTGAACGCTGCCGCCGGGCGGTTTGTACCGAGAGCATCCTCCGCTGATGGCACGCTTGGGGTGGAGGTGGTGCTGGTGCCGGTGCACGGGGACTGGGGGAAAAAAGGGAAAAAACGGTTAAAAATCACCCAAGCAAGAAACACTAGGTCCGGTAGGTCCGGGAGTTGCCAGCAGCGGTCGTCCGGTTAGTTTCCACCCCGACGCGCGGTCACCGCTCTGCCGCTACAAACTCTGTCCGCCTCCCGGTCCAGCACGGAGCAGGTCGCGCGGCTGTTCTGCGTGTGACGAGAAAGTGGAGTGAATCCAAACGACTGCGCTCGCGCTTTCCCCCCTCTCTCTCTCTCTCTCTCTCTCTCTCTCTCTCTCTCTCTCTCTCGCTCTGTCTCTCTCTCTCGGCTGTTCCCCCCCTCCCCTCCTCCCTCCCCTATACACTCCCTATACACTACACCGGGAGGGAGGGGGGGCGGAGCGAGCATCCACCATCCACCCCAACAACTTCGTGGATTCCCCAACATTTTATGTCATTTTCTTTTTTTTTTTTTTTACAAAGATATGGCGACTTCTCCTGGCTGCCATTTTTGTTTTTTTAACGGTTGAACTGTAACTGTAGTCACAGGTTCGAGTCTCATCACTTTAAATTAAATGTAAAAAAGTGTAACTGTGGTTAAAGGGCTGAGAAAAGACTCTCACACACTCTGATAAGATACTTATCCGCCATCTTTGATTCAAACGGTCATCTGTCCCCGGCCCCCCCCCCGCCCCAACATATATATGTATATATACAGTATATATACAGTAAATAAACGTTTCTGCCCTCTCTCAGTCTTCATGTTCCACCATCTCTCTGCCTTCCTCTCCCTCCCCATCCTGCCACAGCGGAGAGGCGGGAAAGCGGCCGTCTCTCGCGCTCCGAGCGCCACCTACAGGCGCGAAGCGGCACGTGACAGGCAGGCAGTTCAGCAGGCAGAGAGGAGCTGGACCAGGCTTTTCCCGCCACCGTGGAGCAGAGGCAGCAGGGGACATAATAACAAACATGGAGTAAGAAGTGTGGACATTAGGGCGGTTATTACCGCAGTGTGTGTTATATGAACACGGCGCCGCAGGTGGTGGAGGGAGGCTGCTCTCAAAGCCGCTTACTGGACTCTGATAGAAATATTACACATATGGATTATGTTGTTTTTTTACATATGGCCGCCTCGCTTCCAGAGCATCTGCTTAGAGATCTAATCCAAATGCATCAGCCACAAAAAAACGTAATCTTTAACATTCATCACACCTATTTCCAGCATGTTACACTGTAAAAATAAAAATAGAATTAAATAAAGAAATAATTGTTTTAAACAAAGTATTTTAGGAAGACACCCATTTATTATGTTACACTGTAATAAATAAAATAAAATAAATATATCTTAAAAAAAACTGTAATAGTTACAGTACTGAAATTATATGTTTTGGGCACCCATTTACATTACAGTTACACTGTAAAAATAAACAAATAAGTAAATAAATATATATTTTAACTGTAATGTAATAATATTTTTATGACACCCATTTATGTTACACTGTAAATATAAATTATTAAATAAATAACTACATCTTTAAAAAAAAAAAAACTGGAGTCATTTTGGGGGGGGACCCCATTTATGTTACACTGTAAAATAAATAAATAAATGCATATTTTTTTAAAACTAAATGCTTTTAGGACACCCTTTTATGTTACGCTGTATAAATAAATAAATAATTTTCTGAAAATTGTAATCATATTTTTAGGGCACTAACTTACATTACATTGTATAAATAAAGAAATACATTTTTTTTAAATGTAAAGTTTTTTTTAGAGGGACACCCATTTATGTTGCACTGTAAGATTAAATATATTAATTAATTGATGAATTAATTAGATAATTAATAAACAAATAAATATCCATCCTATCAAGTATTTTCTTAGCTTGAGTGGAAAAAAAAATGAGGAAACAAGAAAAATAAAACTTTATTTAAGAAAAATGCTTGGAACAAGTTTGGCTTCATGAATATAAGACTTTAAAGGGGGAAATTACTGAATAAGGAAGTTATGTTGAGGTGGATACTGACATACAGTATAAGCCCAGTACTTCATGCAGTGAAGCACACAACTGACACCTTTTAAATAGTTGTATTTCATTTCTTGCATATGGCCGCCTCAGTTTCAGAGCATACAGCACAAAGACTTAAAAAAATGAATAAATAAATCTTAATTTCAGTTTTTGCCTTTCTTTTGGAAACACATTTATGTTACACCATAAAAATTAATAAATAAATGAATGAATGAATAAATAAATAAATAAATCCTCATCCTGTCATTTATGTCTTAAGTGTTAAAAGTGAAGAAACAACAAAGATAAAACTTTTTCAAAGCACAAAAATACTTGGAACAAGTTTGACTTCATGAATATAAGACTTTAAGGGGGAAAAGACTTAATAAGGAGATTATTTTACAGTGTACATTTACATGAAAGCCCAAAGTACTTCATGCAGTAAGTACTGCACATGACTGATACCTTTTAAATATTTTTTTCACAGTAGAGTACTTTAACTTACACAATTATTGCCATATACTGCATTGTCTAATATATAAGATAAGACAGATAACATAAAAAAGTGAATCCTTTATTAGCAGTTACCAAGAGGCATCAGTAAAAAAGTAGTAATACACAAGCAAATAAGTAAACAGTAAAGATATCATAAGAAGTAAACAGTTAAAAGCAAAAATAAAATAATATCTATATCATGATCAGTTTGATATTGTAATATTAAGTGGTGCAAGATAAAAATAATTATATGATACTTGCATTTAAAAGTATATTTATCAGCAAACTCTACTTAAAGTAACAAAAGTAAGGGTACTTCTATTTCTTTAACTATCCAGGATGTTATAAACATTAATAACAGTCTGTAAGAGGATTTATTTTCCTTTTTGCTTGACATTTCTGAGCAATATTTACTGCGTCTACTTCTCCGCCATGCTAATCAAAGTCTCTGTAAATAGCAGTTAGTACTTTTGGTTAATTACAGAGACGTTGAGATCACAGAAATGGGAGGTTGATGAGCAAAGCTCTGCAGCTCATATGTGCCAGGATGATGTAAGTACTACGTACCGGAGCAGATAGAGTAGGGTACTCATAAACATGTACTTTATTTACTACAACATTCCTGATCTAAATACTACGTACCGGAGCAGATAGAGTAGGGTACTCCTCAACATGTACTTTATTTACTACGACATTCCTGATGTAAGTACTACGTACCGGAGCAGATAGAGTAGGGTACTCCTAAACATGTACTTTATTTACTACAACATTCCTGATGTAAGTACTATGTACCGGAGCAGATAGAGTAGGGTACTCCTCAACATGTACTTTATTTACTACGACATTCCTGATGTAAGTATTACGTACTGGAGCAGATAGAGTAGGGTACTCCTAAACATGTACTTTATTTACTACGACATTCCTGATGTAAGTACTACGTACTGGAGCAGATAGAGTAGGGTACTCCTCAACATGTACTTTATTTACTACAACATTCCTGATGTAAGTATTACGTACCGGAGCAGATAGAGTAGGGTACTCATAAACATGTACTTTATTTACTACGACATTCCTGATGTAAGTACTACGTACTGGAGCAGATAGAGTAGGGTACTCCTCAACATGTACTTTATTTACTACAACATTCCTGATGTAAGTACTACGTACTGGAGCAGATAGAGTAGGGTACTCCTCAACATGTACTTTATTTACTACAACATTCCTGATGTAAGTACTACGTACCGGAGCAGATAGAGTAGGGTACTCCTCAACATGTACTTTATTTACTACAACATTCCTGATGTAAAGTACTACGTACCGGAGCAGATAGAGTAGGGTACTCCTCAACATGTACTTTATTTACTACGACATTCCTGATCTAAATACTATGTACTGGAGCAGATAGAGTAGGGTACTCCTCAACATGTACTTTATTTACTACAACATTCCTGATCTAAATACTACGTACTGGAGCAGATACAGTAGGGTACTCCTCAACATGTACTTTATTTACTACAACATTCCTGATCTAAATACTACGTACTGGAGCAGATACAGTAGGGTACTCCTCAACATGTACTTTATTTACTACAACATTCCTGATCTAAATACTATGTACTGGAGCAGATACAGTAGGGTACACATAAACATGTACTTTATTTACTACAACATTCCTGATCTAAATACTACGTACTGGAGCAGATACAGTAGGGTACTCATCAACATGTACTTTATTTACTACGACATTCCTGATCCAAGTACTACGTACTGGAGCAGATACATTAGGGTACTCATAAACATGTACTTTATTTACTACGACATTCTTGATCCAAGTACTACGTACTGGAGCAGATACAGTAGGGTGCTCATCAACATGTACTTTATTTACTACGACATTCCTGATCTAAATACTATGTACAAGAGCAGATACAGTAGGGTACTCATCAATGTGTACTCTATGTACCGGTTTAAGGTTAGAGGGTTTGTTTGTCATATTCTATGTAGTTTTTCATCAGATTTGGGTACTTTTTGGTCCACACTGTTCTGGTTAATGACAGACGTCTCATGTTTTTGTACTTACTTCTTGTACTTTATCTTCAGGAAATGAAACAGACGTGCAAGTGGTAGTCAAATATTCATTAGTATTTTTGTTATTTGAAAACAGCAGATGAACTCCTTTCAGACTGCAGCAGTTTCTCCATTAAACTCAGATGTTTCATAACTGTTATGGAGACAGAATAAGCTCAGTAGTTTCTCCCAGGACAGAAATGAAGGACATACATAGAGATACTGCATAATACTGTATAATAGACCAAAGTGCCCCTGAAGGGTGCTTTCAGTGCTTGATGAGCCTGCCTGCTATGAGAAACCTTTCCAATCTATACTGGCAGCCTATATTTCTTTAATTTAAATCACACAAGGAAATGTGCATTAGCTTTTATGTACATCAATGGTAATTACATAAATAGGAGTATGCACATTATGTGATGACAATATAAACTAAAAGCATTGTTTTTTTTTAGGGCTGTCAATTGATTAAAATTGTTAATTGCGATTAATCTGAAATTAATGTTATTTATCTGTCCAGAATGTACCGTAAAGAGAGATTTGTCAAGTATTTAATACTTTCAACTGCAGCCTGTCAGTGTGTCAGAGTGCTGACTTGACTATGACTTGATCCAGACTGACTGGGACTATCATAAAGTGGGCATGTCTGTAAAGGGGAGACTGGAGGGGACCCAGAGAACCCATTTACATCCACACATCTGGAGGTCAAAGGTCAACGGACCCCTCTGATGATGGATAAGACAGTTTGACACGTTTGGAGCGTTATTTAACCTCCTTCGTGGCCAGCTAGTACGACGTGGAAAAATGTACTGTATCCAGTACCAGTACCAGCATCCTTAAAGTGACGCCAATAGGCTACTTCATTTCATACTCAGGAATGTTGTAGTAAATAAGGTACAAGTTGAGGAGTACCCTACTGAAGGGAAGCATTCAGTTGCATTTATTTCTATCAGATGCCACAGCCGTGTAGTAGCAGCCTTACTATCGAACGTTTCGGTAGCATCTCGCTGAGCTGCCAACTCTATCAAATACACCATCCTCGACCTCTTCGTAAGTGCTGAGGTAGTACTGGGTCAACCGCACGTTTCATTAAATCATATGGATGTGGGCAGAAAAAGGATCAATTTTCTGATTATTTTGTTTTTTATGAAGATATTGCGTAATCACAAGTCAGGCAAGACAAGTAATGTGAAACTCTGAATAAAGTACCCCAAATCATGTGTTGTTTCCAGATCAAGATAAATATCAGTCTAAATGGACACAACCAACATTACATTTGATTTTCTTGAAGATAAATTTCCCAGCATTCCCGTCACTGGTGATGCTCTGTGTTAACAAACCCGCCTGGCACCGACTGAGAGTGAAAACAAAGCAGCACGCGGCAGCGTCGATACCGTTTAGTCCCCGTCTGTTTCCTCGATTTGTTTTTCCACGTCGTCTTCCTGAAGACATGCAGCGGCAGGTTCGTCTCCAGAGGAGTTTAAACCTCTGTGGTCGACTTTGTCTCCCAGCATCCCTCTGGGTAATTAACCCTTCGGCCTGTGTGGACCCTGACTGATCAGCTGTAATATCCTTATCAATATTCCCCGTCTGTCCTCTGCAGCTCAGCTCGGCTGCGCTCACATTCATCATCACAGTCATGAAGTTAGTCCACAGAATTAAATAAAAGTTCCCGTTTGGTCTCCTACAAGTTGTTCTCTTCATTACTGTGTTTTTGTCTGTTACAGTTTTGTATTGATCGATATCATTTTTATACGTCTTTCTTTCTTCACGTTTATTAGGAAACTGCTTTAGTGATTATTATTATATTCATTACATTTTTCCTTATCATTCTTTTTATGTGCAGTATACTTGTATTACCTATCGTATTAATATCTTTAAATTAACTTTTATATATATACATACTGTATATCAATTATATATATAATTGATATATTTATATGTTTAACAGAAAGTTATATATAATATAATATATAATAACATATATATGATATATACACATCAATTATATATCTAATTTATGTATTAATTTATGTACTTTCGTATTTATATATAGAAATATATATAATATATATAAATATAATTTACATGTATAGATACAAAATTGACTACTACAAATATATAGTACCTGTCTGTATATCAATCATATATAAATAATTTTGAGCCATTTTGTCTCACATCCATGGTCGGGGGGCTACGTATGACCATTTCTGATAATTTGGCCACTTCACGTTTGTTATTGGTTCAGGTGTGTGACGGTGAGAAAGTCAGCTGTGTTTGAAGCAACGGCTTTATTCTCCACTCAACTATTTCGGCTACTTTTCAGGTGAGCAAAACAAGCGCCACATGATGTATCGTGTATCTTTGAGGAGACGCTGCTGAAAATACGTGACATGAAAATGAAAGTGTGGACACGTCATTACGCCTTTGCCGCGTCGTGTGTATGCTCAGCCCGTTCATACGAAAAGGTGTATAAATGCTACGATAAGGCGTTTAGTGTGCAGAGAGTATTTCCGTGTCATTTGTACACCACGTATCCTGCACTGGCTGCACAGTCAACATATAAATGCTGCGGTAAGAGTTGGAGAATAATAATGAAAAGAGAGAAAGACCACTAATGATGGGCGGGTCCAACACCAGACTTTTAACCAGGAGACCTGTGTTCGAGACCGTGAGTTGACCATTGTTTTGTTTTGTAAGTTATGTTTTTCATGTTTTGTTATTTACTTCAAGCACATCCATGATGTTTGTCCTTATCTTTACTGTTTTTGTTGCCCGAACCAAACTGCGGACGTTTGCATGGCGTACGAATGACACGCGAAAACGTGCTATTTATGCACCTTCCCCTGAGACGGGGTTGGTCCGCCATGTGGTCTGTACTGACCACAAGTGGATGAGTCCAGCGAACGGTGCTCGAGACCGGTGTTTGTTGTTTTCTTCTTTAAGTTTGTGACAAAGTGGGTGAGAAAACACCATTTGTCCCCAGGTTCAACATTGCAATATGCCATATTAATTTAACCTAACGCTTGTTTTGTGATTATTTAGCCATAGCTCCATCAAATGTAACCTGCAGACACATCCTGTCCTCGGTTTGGTTACAACTTGTTTGGTTAAATTTAATCACTGACCTACACTGTTAAGTTTCGTTAAAATAATCACTTCTCATTCTCACCATACTCACCATGTGCTCCATAGGCAAAAGGAAGAAGCACTAAAACTACTTCCTGCTTTAAAGTGACATCATCAGTGATGTCACCGGATCAGACCAATTAAGGGGGTGGAAGGCTGATTTGAAAATGTAGTTTTGTGACATCTTGTAATCAGATTGACTATGATTACAAATGCAGACGTGTTGTACTACCAAGTTTAGTGGGATGTACCTGCTAAACGTAGTTATCTCTTTTCAGAGAAGGGTCTGGGTTACCCAGGAAAGTGATACGGCCCACTGCAGAGTGACTCCTGGGGACTGAAAAGACGATATAGTCAGTTGTTTTGGGCTGGTAAGGGGGAAGGATCTGTGGGTGTTGATGTGTGCACGAGAGTTTTGGGTCGTCTAAAGTATTTGTAGCGTTTTCCTTTAAAGCTGAGTTAACTCTGTTTTTTTTTTTGTTTTGTTACACCTGTAGCCTGGTAGCATTGTCAATAAAACACCATTTTTTCACAGCTGGATAATATTTCCCAAGTCTGCCTCCTAAACTTTAAGCCACTGCGGTCAGGCGTCGTAACAAAGTTACGTAGTGACACATTTTCCGTAGTCATGTTACATTGTTTCTGTGCGTATTTGACTTAGTTTACATACTTGGTTTAAGCCCAACCATGATGTTTTTCCTAAACCTAACTGACACGCGAAAAGGCTGAAATGTGCCTTATGACACACAGAATGTCCCCGTATTATTGCTCGACTTATTCAAATTGCTTTAGCATGAATGTAGTGTTTGCCACATGTCTAACAGTTACCCACGTTATATCCCTTTACACTCTGTATAATATGAGTAACTCATTTCAGCAGCAGTAACAGGATATTTCTGTTTATAAAGTAATAAAGCGCCAGGCTTGTCACAGAAATACACAGAAAACAAGCCACACAGGAGCAGAGAAAGAAAAGAAGAAAATGAATTGTGTTTGTCTTCATCTCTGTTTTATGCATTTTAATGCAATTAGGGAACAAAATCTTGACCTTGTCTTGTATTTTTTTTATCTAATTCGAGATGTGCAGGACAGTTTTTCTGCGGTTCGTCTAACGGGAGCTGAGGGAAGCTGTCAAACCTGTGAGCAGGAAACACACAGACAGGAAAAGAGGCTAATTATCGTGGTATAAAAACAACAAGAGTTGTTATAATCCTCCACAGGATTAATCTAATCATCATTAATCATAAAACAAAGAGAAAATGTGTTGGAAAAAATTGTTTCTGCTTCATTGATTAAAAAAAAAAAAAAAGACAGTACTCAAAGTTAACTACGAGTCCCAGAGAGCATTTCTGTTAGAAACATCCAATCAGAGTTTCAACAAAGTTAAACTGCATTAATCCAAGTGGTCCAAAGTGAAGGTGTCGAGGGGGCAGGGACAAATGGAAAGACACTGATAACAATATATTAATTATTCAACTGAATTATTGAATTATTAATGTGAGGGAATGAATGAAGCAATTCAATGGTACAATATGTGAAAGTAAGGCAAAAAATAAAGAGTCCCAAATAAGGAATTGGGGGAATGATGATTTGTAATTTCGGTGCACAAATGAGTCATTTGAAGAAACGGTTATTAAAAATTTCCCTCCAGACACCTGCGGACTGAAAGGACCCACAAGACCCGAGCTAACGGATGACAAGGCCGAAATTATGTGGACACAGAGGGCAGGGATTTTCTCTCATTCAGAAACAAGAAGGGGTATAAAAACGTGGACAAACTCCATCCTTGTATCCAGGGAGGCTGCCCTCTAGTCGCACCTGTTACTAAGCAACCAAATCCTGCGCACTGCGACGATGAAGATGAAGTTGTGGTAATTTAGCAGTAAAAGCCTCACTGACTAAACCAAACAACGTCAAGTTAAATTTATTTCCATCACGGAAACTTTACTGCTCGATTTCTCTGCATCAAGTTGGCGGTTGACCTTTAATCTGGATATTGTGATGTTCGTAAAATAAAAAAAAAAAAACTTCTGATATTCACTGATACTTACAGAAGAAAGAAATGCTATCTGCCAGCTGTGTCACATGACATGCGGTGCGCACTTCAGTGCTCCAAAAGTTGAACTAATTTGATCTCAAAACATGTAATACATAGTTGTTGTAATGAAAATAGTGATAAGTAAGTAGTGTAGTAATAAAAATACATGTCAGGACACTGCTTTTGCATCACAATGGCGTCGCCTCCTGCGTCGCCTCCGATATTGTCAACAGTGGATACACTTGGCCATGTGCTTCTGTTTGTCTGAGAAACGATGGAAAGATTCAGTGTGAACAATGGAAAGATGGAGACATATTTTTTCTTTCCTGGCAGGTTGAAAACACCGTCATCATTGTGTCTTGGTGCACAGAGGCACATGGCTCTTTTATGTGGTCAGACCCGGGGATTGAGCCCCAGTAAAACCCGTAAATTAAGACAGTGGTGCCGGGAGACTGTGTGTTGTCAGAGTAACGGGTTTTCGGAGCAATGGGTGTTCATTTCTTCGGTCCAGTGGTGTATTTGTTAGACTGTTCAGTTCTTTCTGGGGGCGGAGTAGCTAGTCTGTAGGGAGTTGGCTTGGGAACCGGAGGGTCACCGGTTCAATTCCCGACATGGACCGAAAACTGAGTGTGAACTGGTAGCTGGAGAGGTGCCAGTTTACCTCTTGGGCACTGCCGAGGTGCCCCTGAGCAAGGCACCAAACCCCCAACTGCTCGGGGCGCTTGTCTGGAGCAGCCCCATCACTCTGACATCTCTCCATTAATGATGTGTGTGTTTGTGTGCATGTACCATGTATAAGTTCAACAGAGTGTAAATTGAATTTCCCCACTGTGGGACTAATAAAGGTAGATCTTCTTCTTCTTCTTCTTCTTCTTTCCAACAACGTAACAATGACGTCGTTGCCATAGCTCTACATCATTCCTCCTTTGCTTCGCCGTCTTTTACAGATGTGTGCGCCTGGGCTCAGCCAGTCAAATTAAACGCCACGATTCTTGCACACGACATTCATTTGTCATGCGGAATCTAATCCGACACCCTACGACAGCCATGTTGGACCATAATCGGGTTGATATATCGTCTGAGCTGGCCATATTAGTGAGGTCCAACACTGATGTTGGGAGACAAATCTGGCTCACAGTCAGCGTCCCAGTTCATCCCAGTATCCTTTGGAGTAAAGTCCATATTAGGCAATGTGCACCTCAAAATTAATACCCAGTACTAATGTTCACTGCCAGAGCAGTAAAAGTGCGTTGTCAATTTAGCGAGGTGGACACTAAGGGGCCGTGTCCTCCAAAGCATGGCTGAAAACGCTTTGGAGGCACAGCGATTTTTCAGCTTAGACTTTGGTTGCATCTGGTTGCTATGATACAGAATGAAGTAAAAATGTCAGCACCAGGTAGAGTAGAAGACGAGAGACAGAAGACGGACCCGCCGGTCTATGTGGGTTCATAACATGGATGTATAAAGAGAACCGGATACAGTGTCGGAGGCTCCCATTTATTCCTATGAGTGTCTCTGTGGTGCATGAAGCCAAAACGGCTCCACCGAAGAGTGATAAAGTACTCGGATCATCCAGCGATCTTCCTCATCCACTGGGCCCATAGAGCAACGTTTCCTTTAAATCCGCCTCATAGCCCTCACTCCAGCCTCGATCTGGGTCTCATTCACATGAATGGAGGAAGGAAAATAACCCTGGACTCAGCTATTAATGCGTTTTACAACTTTTACGACCTAATAGGCTCGTTGGAGATGAGCCAGGCTTGCACAGAATCGATCATCGGCGATCACCACACAATGCATGATGGTTAGATTTGTGTCCAACTTTATCCCGACTTGCTCTGATATCAGGCATACCTGGGATTAGCATTATGGGAAACGCCTGGCTCGCGCTTCATCAAAAAGCTGAAGAAAAGGCTCTTAGTTTTGACAGCAAACACCACCTGTTGTAGAAAGTCTGAACTTTCTGTGTAACTGAATTAAGTAACGTAGATTAGTCTCATGTTGTGCCATGAAGGTTTCATCTATTAACAAACATATCTGGTGTGGTTGATAATAACCATAATGAAGGTTGTTTATAAGTGAAGCTTCATTCAAAAACCTGGATATCATGTAATAGATAATGACTTTGGTTCTTTCTATTTAAAAGCCAGACAAAGCAGTTGAAGGAGAAGTTTCCCATTTGGGACACAAATATGCAAATGGACTGATGTCGGTGCTGGAGACTCAAAGGAAAGCTGAAATCACGACTTTCAAGAAAATAGATAAACAGCTTACTGATAAATTAAGCTAAATGACTGAAGGTTTCTACATCTCGTCCTGTGAAAGAGGGACAAAATGTGTTTCGTCTGCAGCGGTTAGTAACGCTAACATAAAGAAGAAACATGCTGTACAGCTTGACTCCAAACCTTATTGAGTTGTCTGATATCATAAAATAAAATACTCATTTCACAGCATAGAGGCCAGAGAAGAAAGATGTTTTTCTCTAGCTTTGTCTATGCTCAGGGCATAATAATGTCATCGGCAACCATGAAAGTAAATAATGTTCTATAATGCTCTTTCTGCAAGCAAACCTCATAACACAAGTATCACTTGTACGGTGTGTTGGGTAGAAATGTGTTGAGACTTTACATTGTGAGTGAAGAAGAGACCAGATTAAAGTGACATAAACAGTTTATATCTGCATGTTTAGTTGCACATGGTCCAGATTTTGATGCAACGCTTGTGCAAATGAAAGAAAAAGTTGATAAAAGAATTAGAATAGAATTGTATAATTGCCATAAAATAAACCTGCAGAAGCCACCCAACAAGAGTCCATCTGTCCAACTCTTCCTCTCGCCGTCTCATCCTTTCTTTCTCTTCCTTTTGTGATGCAGGTCATCCGGCTAACAGGTTAATTAGCCGAATGAAGTGCTCCGCGGAGGAAATGTCAGGCTCACTGGCTGCGGTTTGACTTCCATGACGGGGGGTTAAAGGTCGACGGTGGGTTTACTGAACCTTTTCCCTCTCACCTTTATCTAAATGCCACCCAGGAACCATTAGCGTGGGCTTCTGCTGGGGAACGCTTCATGTGGCGGACTGAAGGTGAGACGTCCTCGCCGTCGCTGATGGACCCAACGACCCCTGAGACGCAACTCAGCGCTCAACCAGCATGAAACCGCAGAGGTTCAATGGGATGCCAGCAGTCCTCACTTCCTGTTTCTGAAGGTCCAGCAGGATAGTGATGCATTCAGGGCTACTGGGCAAAAAAAAATATATATCAGCTTCCTGCAAGAAAAACCCGTCCAGCTCAGCCTTCAGGTGGTCAAAACCACCTGAGAATTCAGCTTTCTGACCAATTCATGCTCCCAAGAGGATGGTCGTAAATTACCTTCGCTGATCTTTCCTCTAGCGCCACCATGAGACCAAGCCCTCATTTGCAACAACTAGAGGCTGGATTGACATTAAGTTTTCAGTGGATGTACATGATCCCCAGAGGATGAACTCTTTTTGACTTTGGTAACTCTCCGGTCATTATTCTGGTGCCAACATCAAACCAAATGTGCCACTTGTACACAAAATATTGAAATATTCTGATCAGATCGCCTTTATAGCTCCTCCCCCTGTTAGTGGTACTATACATGCTCTGAAACAGGCTCGTGATCGCTAAAAAGTTTACCTGTGACGTCCCTCAACTCGGTATGGATTTCTATTGATTAACAGTTCACCTAAAGAGTGTTTTTCCTTTTCAGATTGTGTCATTTAAAGAATTCGGAGAGGTCTGACGAGGTAAAAGTTTCACACAATAAAGGAAAAAGAATAGAAAAGTCGCAGAAACTTAGCATAGTTTACTTTCCCTTTTACGGATGATAATGATAAACAGCTTAGCTTTTAACCAACGTTGTTGTTCCTAAATATGGACACAACTCAACCCGTTCTGCACAACGTGATTGGTTGACACCTTCATTTGTGGTGCGAAAGCTCTGAAAAATCTGCCTTGTTTTGGAAAACAGTATGTTAATTTTTCGCAGCGTAATATTCACGTTCTGTGTTAAAGTATTCATGACAAAAATAAGTGTGAAAAAATACATTGAGGTGCAAATTAATTTTACGAAAATACATCCTTGTCTTTTTGTTTTCTAGATAATTCAAGACTTTGCGACGATTGTTTCATTGTTTCGACATTTTTCATGTACAATAAAACTTTTCAACACAAGAGGACAGGAAGATGCAGCAGAAAGCTTCAGAAAAGGCTAACAAGTGGGCCTGAGCTGAGATAATCTTTGTACAAGGGGGTGTAAAGTTAATTCACCTGAGTCCCACTTTAACTCCCCAATATTATTCACATTTCTGAATAAAAATTAAAAGTAATGCTGCACTACTGATTGCACTGTAACCATGGATGTACAGATAATCAGTTTTGTTTTGATACTGAAGAAGATCTGAAATTATTTATAGGATTACTTTTTTTTTAAATCTTTTTTTAAAATACATGCTAGACCATAATTACTGTAAACAGTATGTTGCGTGGATTCCAGCGGTATGTGTTTGATATCTGCGTGTTAAGATTTGACAGTTATGGCTGAAAACAAACAGTGCAGATTTAGATGGCATCAGTTGGATTCAGTGGATTCAATGTTCAGAGTGAAAACAAAGCAGATTTCCGCCTCTTTACTGATGCAAATATGACAACTGGAGTGGAGTGTTTAATTTTTTGTTATCTGAGCTAATTCTTTTCAAACAAGGCTGTAAACCAAACACTCCAGAGCATAAACTGGTACTGTTTATAATTAGTTAATATTATTTAAAAAAACCAAACATTAATGAACTATTGTAACAGCATATTTCCCTTTTACTTGAACACATGTAGACATACAACAGACAATACTGAGTTCAATCAACACCCCACTGCTGCCCATGATATCACATTCACGTCATCTACGTGGCAAAAGAATAAGGCTGATTGCTGCTGCTCATAGTTTACCGCTTCTTTATAACGTGACTCATTATGAGCCTTTTCAACTGTTTTCTTCCACCACAAATGTTGTTTTATATCAGAGAGCGCAGATTATTCTACTGAGTACGGTGCTGTACATGTCAGGCTGCTTGAAAACACATGCAGAGAGAATTAGAAGATATTCAGTGCAGGCAAGTAAACTTAATTTGTACACAGAAAGACAGAAAAATAACAAAAAGTTGTATATACTGTACTTTTCAGTGCCTGCTTGACTCCATGCGAGCATCTCTGTAAGCTGTGCAGTCAGCAGTGCTTCGAGTTAAATGCTAATGTGAGCATGCTCACAGTGACAATGCTAACATGCTGATGTTAAAGCAGTTGTAATGTGCTCAATGTCCTCCATTTTAAATTGGCCTGTTAGCATGCTAGCATTTGCTAAATACTGATAAACACAAAGTGCAGCTGAGGCTGATGGGAATATCATTAGTTTTGAAGGTATGTAGTCATCAAAAAATACAATTTTGACCCTAAAACTGACACTAGATGAAAAATAAGATTATCACCAAATTTATTGCAATGCATCCTCTGGGGACCATGAATGTCTGCACCAAATTTCATGCCAATCCATCCAACAGTTATTTGGGATATTTCAGTCTGGACCAAAGTGGATGACCGGCTGACCAAAGGACAAACCACTAGCATGGCTAAAAACAGACTTATACCTCACATCCCACCACAGGGGAACCTGACATCCTTCGATATTATCACCATCCAGCAGAGATTCATTATTTATGCTCTACATTTCACACACAAGGAACCCTCTGGAGGTTAATCTAATCTCTAAACCGTGTTTGTGTGTGTTTGTGCAAGCAATTTGTCACTCTTTCATACAGAAAATATTTCATTAATTGTCACAGCTTTGGTGTTTTTTTCATGTCATTGTTCTTCTGTAACACTGAACTAAAGGCTCTCATTCATATTCTCATCATAAACTGCTCACTGTAGCTATGTGATGTTTCCCTCGCCGCTCGGCTCTTCTGTGGTTTCCTGTTACTATTTGTTGCTACAACGTGCCGATTTCCCCTCAGGGATCAATAAAGTTTCATCTGATCTTATCGATAGATGTTTACTGTCGGTGTCTAATTAATTTGGCTCGTTAGCAGCAGGTAGCGGTCGCAGATTACAGTCTATTCATCAAAGCGAGGCGAGACGAGCCCGCTGAATGTAAAGCAGCTTCCTACCGAAGAGAGAGGAAGCTGCTGGGCTGAGCTATCTGTCTTCCTCCTCGGTGACCTTTGACCTCCAGGTTACTGCTGCTGGACTCTGGGTCAAGAGAGCAGCTCACCTGGGAGGACTCCAACATTTTGGGAATTGCATTATCCAGAATTAGATGTGAACAGGGATATGAGTTTCGACTCTGTGTCCAGTACAGAGATGGGTCCAGGGTATGTTTAGCCTAGCTTAGCATAAAGACTGGAAGCAGGGGGAAACTGTTAGCCTAGCTCTACATAAAGAGGAAGAATGTAAAACCTCCAGAGCTTTGTGTTTTACTCACAAACAACCTTCCTCAACATTTCACAGAACCAAATCTGTGCATTTATTAAGAGCAATTTGTATTTTTCTACAGCAACTTCTTAAATACTACTAAATACTATATGGCCAAAATTACATGGACACCCTTGTCCACACTGTTTGGTGTTGTGGGCACTTTATGAAGGGAAATCTTAATGCTACGGCACACAATGACCACTAGTTTTTCCAACCAGAACTGGGTCAGAGCTGGAAAGGTATCCAGTATTTTTAAAATATCAAAGAGGCCCCAAAAGAAAACTGATTTTTCTGTCTTTCTTATCCATTTTATCACATTGTGAGCTCTCAGACTGGGGGTCGCGACCCTCACGTTGGCAACCATTATTTTAGACAAATAGTTTTGCGTCAGCAGTTTGTATTCTCTTTCCTACACCCCCAGTTTTACACATGAAAAACTGTCATGTCTGTTTTCAGAGGGGTCCCTTGACCTCTGACCTCAAGATGCATGAATGAAAGTGGGCTCTATGGGTAGCCACCAGTTTCCCTTTTCCACACATGCTTGACTTTGCCATGTTATGATTTGAGTATATTTTTATGCTAAAGTCAGTATCTGTGAGGGTATCTGGACAATATTTATCATTGTTTTTGTGTTGTTTATTGATTTCCAATAATAAAAATATACTTACATGTGCAAAAAGCAGCATATTTGTCCACTCACATGTTGATAAGAGGATTAAATACTTGACTAATCTCCCTTTAAGGTACATTTTGAACAGATAAAAAAGCTTTAATTGACTGACAGCTCTAATTATAGTCCAATACATCCCCCTAATTGTTACACACCGGTTGGTCCTTTACTATAATACTATAATAATTACTATAATAATATTAGAGCCAAAACAGATTTTTTTTTGTCATTATGGTTGTTGTTGGTTATCAAATACGTACCTCCCTTGTGTACAGCAAGAGAGCAAATGTTTTTGACCACAGTGAAAATGTAGTTTTTGAAAGGCTAAACACCAACAAATATAGATTGAGGAAAATATTTCATTAGATAAAAACGGTTTGGAAATGATTAGTACTATTACTATCTATTTTCTTTTCAATTAGATTTGAGTTTTGGACTTTACAGCGGTCTGGAGTTATTATAAATGCTTATTTATTCACACAAGTCAGAAACAGTCCTCCGCTCTGACGTCTAATTGTAAAAATAGTATAATATTAATAGTATTAGTGTAGCCTGATCTAGGAAATACCAGGTTTAAACACAGTGAATTAAAAAACATTATGAATTAACTATTCAGTTCAACCCTAACAGTGAGAATGTAAATTTGACCAAAAAGCAGATAAATTAATGGGATAAACTGTGCAGCAGTAAAACTAAAACCAGCAGAATGGTCCTTTAATATGCTGACCTGAAGTAAAGTTACATGTTTGACAGAAGCTCAGCTCAATGTGGCAGCGAAGTGCTGCTGAATGGTCTTTATTGGTAGCGTAACCATGGTGACAGTGGTCATTTGCTGCAGCAGCGGCGGGAAGGCAGTTTGTGTGTTTGACAGGTGCTTTTAGGTATGCAAATCAACATTAATTGCCGTGCAGAGAGAAGACGAAGTGGCTTAATTAACACAGGCCGGCGAGTCACAGCCTATCACAGGACAGAAACATCAACAGTGAGGTGACAGTGGGCGGGGTTGCGGTCGCTGCGTCTGACTGGCCGGGGCGTCACGGAAACGCAGACAGGTGTAAACAGCGTTTGACCTGCTGTTGTTTGTCAGGTGACCTCTGACCCCTCTTGAATAGATGCTGTTCATTATCTCATTCACACTGGCAGGAGTACACACACAGGTAAGGCCTCTTTATCGTGTAAAACACAGAGGGCGGTTTAAATAGCGTCTTCTTTCCTTCTGAGGTTAAAAGAGCCATATAGAAAATAATGCACTGTATGTTATGCTCTTTCATTATTTTCTCATTTGGGGACCCTTCACAGCGCTCCATCTCTTATTTCCCTTTAGTGGAGTCCAGCTGTGATGTGTGTTATCAGTACAGGTGATCAGATCAATAGGCAGCAGCAGCAGCAGGATGACAGCTGATAGATGACGCCGATCAATACAGTTAACTAGTTGTGACAGTCGGTGAGGATTCTGTCTCTGTCACACAGTCAGGGTTAATTTATAACCTGATAAGAGAGAGTAGACCTGAAGCTGATATTTGTGTGCATGTTTTAGTGTCAAAATGCTATTTTCCCTTCAAGCGCGTCTGAACCCGTGTGACCTGATGCAGGTTTCTGCATGATAACGTTCTACATAAACACATATAATCCTCATCAATCAGTGCGTATTACCTACAGAAACTTACATGTGAGCATGGGAAGGGTGAACAAGGTGATAAAGACTCCTGAGGGGCTGTCCCTGGCAAAGACTATTTTTTTGCATGAAAAGTATAAAATAAAACATTTATCTTCAAAAAGTGTGATGAAGTGAGTCCTATTTCTCTCCTTACTGAAGAAAATCATGTACTTATTTAGCCACCCAACTATTTGTTAGGAGAAAAATAACACAAATATCTGTACTTTATCAACTTTAAAAGGCAACCAGAATCTACATCAGTCAAAAGAGTTTAAATTCATGTCACATTCATATTGACATATGTGACACTGACAGTCTCCACTAATACAACAGCCGTGTCAAAAACAGACACAATCCTGCCGCCTTACTGAGGTAACATTTTGCCCTCTGGCAACGTTGGCAAACTATTGAAATTTTGAAAATAAGGAACATTTCCAACACAGACACTTTCAGGTCACAATATGCCATAAAAACTGAAAAGCATCTATTAATGTTATGAAAAGGAAAATACTAAATAAACAGAATAATAAAAATCAAACATTAGCACATTGGCATTAGGAGGAAAATGCCAATTATCTGTTTTATCGTGTTCGGTTTTTACGACTAATGCTGGGTGCACGCCACATGAACATCCAGCAGATTCTGGGTCCGATTCCTCCCGACGATCGTCGGCAAAGCTGATTGTTTGATGGATCTAAAGATGATCTGTCCAGATGTTTCTGTGGTGTGAGATATGTTCAGATTGTGTTTTACATAAAAAAAAATCAATCAGACAGCTGCAGCTGGTTCAGAACGCTGCTGCTTAAGTCCTCACTAAGACCAAGAAAGTGGATCATATCAGTCCAGTTCTGCGGTCTCAACACCGGCTCCCTGTCTCAGAGAACTGATTTCAAAATCCTCCTGCTGGTTTACAAGGCACTAAACAGTTCAGGGCCCAAATACATTTCTGATCTTCTGCTGTGTTACGAACCATCCAGACCTCTCAGGTGGTCTGGATCAGGTCTGCTTAGTGTCCCCTAAACCTGCAGAAGCAGAGTTCGGTTTTTATGCACCAAATATTTGGACCAAGCTGCCAGAAACCTGCAGAACGGCGTTCTTTTAATTCAAAGCTTCAAACTTTCCTGTTTGCTGCCTTTTATGAAACCAGAAAACGATCTGATACTGACCGACAACTTCGACTCTGGTGTTTTAAACTCTATTTTAGCTTCTATTCTAGCTTGTCTTTATTTTCAAATCTTTAACGTTTTTATGACTGTTTTAATTACACCTTAATGTTCTTTTGCACTTTGTCTCCATGCTCTTGATTATGTGTGTGATGCACTTTGAATTGTCCAGTTGACTGAAGAGGGAAGGACAACCACCGCCATCATGGCGAATGAGCTGAACGTGAAGCGTAAAGTAAAGCAGAGCTCAGAAATGGAGCAACTTGTTGATTTGTGTTAGTTAACATGACTTCATCCATCTGTCCGAGAAATTTCCATATAAAGTCGTACAAAAACTAACGTCACTAATCCTTCCTGTCGTCAGCCATGGTTGTTAGTACTGAATCACGTTTGATCACCAGAGATTTTGCAGGAATCTTGAATGAATCTGTCAGTGTTTGACGGCTGTTTTGGTCAAATCATTGCTCTCCACACACTACAGGAACAAAACAGTTCAATTTAACATGTCGTAATGTGGTGGCTCTCTCACATTTACACATCTGGTAGGATTTGAAACATCTTTCAGTGTGGGCCAGACATGAAGGCTGTTTAAAGCAGCAAGGATAAAGAGTTGTTTTTTCCACCCAGTGATCGGCACACATGGGTGACGTGTTAGCATGCTTGTTATCTCCACCAAGACCAAGAGCCTTGAAGAGGCTCTGTTTTCTGAGAGGTGGGGTGTCGCAAAGTGAAGACTCCTCATCATGATGGAGCAATCTGAACAGAGAGCGGGGGCAATCGCACTCGTGCCCCTTGGCGGAGGTCTACGCTCTCCGAGTGCTCTAGTTAACTTTCCAGTCACATCCCCTGCAACGGCCACATGTTGTGTTGCCTCAAAACTGGGCTGACAGACCTTCAGCCGTTGTCTTGGTGTCTCAGGTCCTATCGGTTACTAAACTCTCTCCTTGTTGCTGACCGCTAGCCTGCCGGCTGGTCTTCCAGCTCCACCATTTCGTCTGTGCTCACCATAACGTGACTGACTCGCACACCAATCCTCTTGTGAATTTCCCCACTGTGAGACTAATAAAGGAATATCTTATCTTATCTTATCTTATCTTGTGCTGATCTCAGAACTTGTTGTTAGCGGCATGCAGCTAAACGAACTTTACTGAGAAGTGACAAGTTTGCATGCCTGTAGATGGCGTTAGCATGCATCTAGTTTGGAGAAGCAGCAGCATCGTAGGGCACACTTAAACTGATACTGATATTTTAGGAGGCTGAATTGTTTTTTCTGCTGCTCCCGTCCAGCTGCTTCACCTCATCATCAGACAGCCCTTTCCAACGGGAACTGAAGCCGTAATGTGGCTCTCTTCAAAGCCACCAGACTCCACTGACAACACCTTAACCCTCAGAACAGAGGCGTATACATACATCCCCCACAGAGTTTAAAAGATTTAAACGCTTCCTCGTCATACTTCTGCGTCAGGTCACATCCATGTGACCGAAGCCTCATGTTTACACATTCATCCTCGTTTTGCGTTTTCAGGCGTGATGAGTGGCGCTAAGGTGTGAACAGGAGAGAGAGGAAGAGGTTCAAAATTAAACCGCTCAGTCTAAAATGTGCTCCATCTCTCTCTCTTGAACATCTGTTACCATGGCGGCCATTATAAAACACCGCCAATCAATCTGCCGGCTCCGCCCCCCCACCCCCCTCCAACAAGGAGTACACATATACACACACTACAACGTGCACAAAACACAACTAATACACACACCCTGGAGCATTTAGTGAGCCATTTACTGTATATGTGTGTCATCATCCTTTCTCATTAACGCAACACACATTATTGTGCAGCTACAAAGCCGTTATGCTTGTCTGAAATGAAATGACACACACACACACACACACACACACACACACACAGTTATTTATCATCCACTCTTATTGTGTTTGCATGTTGTGGTCTCCATGGTAACAGCAAGGTCAACCACCAACAGAAGGCTGATTACCATTAATTATTATTTGTAATTATTCAAGAAGGCATTCATCCACCATTCTGCTCCATCTATCTATCTGTCTGTCTGTCTGTCTGTCTGTCTGTCTATCTATCTACCAGTCTGTCTGTCTGTCTGTCTATCTATCTATCTATCTATCGATCTATCTATCTCAGTAGAGGCACTGGGAGGTTGTGATGCTGATTGTAAAGAAATGTGAATCAAAAGATGGATAAAAGTTGGGGTCCAAAGTTAGTTTTTGGTTCTTAGCATTCATGGTGAAGTAAAACTGACCAGGGAGCAGTGACAGAATAAATGATTTTTTTGTTGTAATTATATGAAGAGTTTATCAAGTTGTGTGACGTGTCTGACAGTGTTTTTAACGTCTGATAGTCCCAGCCTGTTTGCATGAAAAAGTGCAATAAACACGCCTTTCTTCATTTCCACATTTGTACACCGTGTATCCTGTACTGTCTAAAATGTAAATGCATCCGTGTCTGAATTCTACAGTAAAAGTGACGTAGTATAAAAAGCAAGAAAGACCACTTACGGTCACCAACGGTCTGTTCCACATAGCAACAGTCTGTTATAGATAGCAATGGTCTGTTCCGCATAGCAACCGTCCGTTATACATAGCAACGGTCTGTTATAGATAGCAACGGTCCGTTATACATAGCAACGGTCAGTTATACATAGCAACGGTCTGTTCCACATAGCAACAGTCTGCTATACATAGCAACGGTCTATTATAGATAGCAATGGTCCATTATACATAACAACGGTCCGTTATACATAGCAACGGTCTGTTCCACATAGCAACAGTCTGCTATACATAGCAACGGTCTATTATAGATAGCAATGGTCCATTATACATAGCAACAGTCTGCTATACATAGCAACCGTCTGTTATACATAACAGTGGTCTGTTATACATAGCAACAGCAACAAAAAATAGACCATAGAATGCAGTGACCGACCAATCAGAAGCGAGTCTTCAAAAAAGCCGTGTAATAAGTGGGTTATGCGCTCGGTCCCATAAATACCAAATTACACGGACATTCCAGTACACATTCGAGCCTCTTCATGTATCATTGGTTCAGCATGCAAATGGCCTTCATTTTGTTTAACCTGCGCTGGTATATGTGTATACACAGTATATATGTACATATGTGCGTGTTTGTAAATGGATGGAGGGATGTGTGGCCCCGGATTGGTCTCACGCCGATTGGAGCAGCACACGGCCTGGTCCTCCAATCAGAAGGAAGCACAATCAGCTGCTGAGGATTGAAATGCTTGTCCAGCCCGACAGTCGCAGAGGCTGTGATTTTATGTGAATGGCTCGCCTACGTACCTTTTCTTATTATATTCTTTTGAGGAACTAGAGATCGTTAATTGTGGTGGTTAACTTACCAGTAACGTAGCGGTAATCGATTCGGTAATCGATTCAGAGGGCAGGTTGGTATATTTTAGGAACTGACTGCAACACCGTAGTGTTTTTTGTTTATGTCACTGCTGTGCAGGGGGCTGTTTTGTTCTTTTGTTGTTCTAAGACGTAAAGTTAAGTATCTCCATGTTTATATTTATAGCTCTTATGACAATAAGGTGGTTAAATCCAAGACCACCTACATCGGATGATTGTATGGAATAATTCTGGAAATATTTAAAATCGAGAAGTTAACTTGATCTTTGAGGATCCAAAAAGACAAATTTTACCAGATTTGTAATAAATGGATTGAATTGATAAGCCCAATTAGAGCAGACTTTGACATAGAGATAAAAACATGTAATGAAGCTAAACGTAACTGCTGACAGTCTGATGGAGAAATATCTCACAGGCATGTAGGCTGTATATGATGAGTGGGCATGCAAATGAATAATGCCGAGTATGTGTAGATGTGTTAAATCTATACATGGCTACATACCTCAGAGGATGAGGATGAAGGACTCACGGTTGTCAAGAGGACTGAGATATGACTCACAAGTACTGTGGCATCCACATGCCTCGATTTGTGCATATGAATATAAAGTGAACATGAAAGGTTAGGCAAAGATATTTGTAAAGTTTATCTACACTGTGATAATGCATGCACTTCTAACTCTTTTTCCTTTTGTTTGCTTCACCAACTTTTGTTGCTAAAAGAAACTTCTTGTAAATCATATAACTTTAATTTTCCAAGAAAATCTGGTTTTATGTTGCTCCCCTTTTACCCTAGAGAGCCAGGTCACAACAGCAAGACAACCACTTAGTTAGGGTAAGGGAAAATGTCATGGTTTGGCTTAAAATAAGTACGTAAACTAAGTAAAATATGTACGGAAACAACATAAAATGTTGACATCGTCACATGACAAACAAACGCAAAACAAAACTAACAGTCTGGAATACGGGTCTCCTGGTTAAAAGCCCTGTGTTTGTTGGACTCATCCACCTCTCCTCCTGTCCACCACGAGTGGCTGTTGTCTCTTTTGACTCACTAACTCTTACCGTAGCACTCATACGTGGATGTTTTTACATGACAGTCAGTACAGGATACATGGCGTACAAATGACACGTGGAAATCAAGACCTACTTATTGCGTGCTGAACACCTCGTGCATTTCCACAGTGTTCAAACACCTTCTTGTGCAAACAGGCTGTAATACCAGGTGATGGGTTTCATTACTTCCTGTTGATTGTCATGAGGTCACCGCTCGCCATGATGACTAAACACTGATATGCAAATCTAAGCCCAGGGCCAGACCGGCCACATGATGAGCGTGTGGCGTTGTTTTTCATTTCGGTGTCCATGTTAACGGGTTAGAGCTGCCACACTGCCTGTATAAGAGATTCAAGGTCTCGCCTAGTTTTGACCCAAACTGCACGTGTTTCACGGTAGCTATAGACAGTGGAAGTGATCGTTTGACTGTATATTTTCATTATATCAGCAACATTACTACAGTTTCTCAGCCTAGACATCTGTAGAATATGTCAGAGACAGTGAAGGTGACCTTCTGACTATATATTGACATCATATCAGAAACATTACTACACTTTCGATGTCTATATCTGTAGAAAATGTCACAGAGATTAAAAAAAAACGTCAAGCATTTGTATTGTGAATAGAACTCCTTCTTTTGTTGAAATGAGGCTTTTATTCTGAAATATTTGCAGGAACGAACATGCAGTGACTTGCAGGGCTCCATGAATGAATATAGTACGGGATTTTAAATATGGATTATTACTATTATTCACAAATGAGTGCACATTTGTTTCTCTGTCTAAAATAAACATAAATGATATTTATAATGAAATGAAATTCAAACTGTGCAGAAAGAGCAGCAGCAGAAACGTAGTGAACAACGGACACGTGATTCACGCAGCCGTGAGGTAACGCAGCCGCCACGCGCTCGCCATGCGGCCGGTCTGGCCCAGGCGCAACAGAGCAGAAAGCCCATATTAACATATATTTAAAAAGCCGTGCCATGTTGCTGAAAGCCAACCAACCTGTTCCTGTCTGCGTGAAGCTGGTTTTATCCACAGAAATCCTATTTATATTTGCAATATCACGCTGCTTCTGCCACACTACCTTTCTTTCTGTGTGAGTGAACAAGAAACAGCAGCCAAACTGTTACTCGCCATCAGTTTCAGTTACTATTCATCACTAAATGTATTCAGTAGTAACTGACCAATGCCATGCCCTGAAAACTCATCAGTAACTGAGAGCTCTCTTGAGACAATTTATATTTACACTGAGATCTGGATCCTCGAGAGCATCCTTGATCCCACTTAAACTCTGATTTTTTTTTTTTTTCTCCTCGCATAAAGAATCCTCATTTTCTGCTTTACCTTCACAGAAAATGATGAACCAGACTTGTGTATTTAACGGCGCTAAATGGAATTATTTCTGCCCTCGACCGTCCTGTCGTCATCTGGGAATGAACTGTATTCAGTGCAGATCAATAACCATCACGTTGGAGAGTTATTCCTCATTCAGTGCTGGTGTCATGTTGTCATTGTTGTTCCTCCTGGCATGAAATCATTTTGCTGTTGAGGTCTGGAACTGTGACATGTGCACTGCATGCCGGAGAGGTTGTTATTTGGGCAATTGAAGCCAAACTTATTGAGTTATTGGACCCAATTTCAGCCTCTTTTCAGAGGTTCATTCGACTGTCCTGTTACACTGTGTTCTTGTCTGGTTATGAGCATTTTCTGTGTTTTCACTAGAAATGCCTAAAATAACAGGTGGCTGGAAACCCACCCAAAGAACAACCGGAGGGCCTTCTCAGGTCACCATGAATCTATGGTGTGAAAAAGAGAGCGGAAATCTTTGCATACTTCAGGGTCGGGAGTGCCGGCAACTGCAAGATAAACTCGTAATTAGTAAAAAAAAAATAACCACAAGTGTTTTCTGCAGTGTCTGTAGCAACAACATACAGGTGTGAAAGGCAGGCTTGAGTCAGACAATATATTGTAGGTGTAAATGTCATGAAAGTATACAGAAATACCACAGCGTGATACACAGTTGTAATAATTTAAATAAAAACTTTCTAATATTATTTTATATGGATTTAAACCTACATATTACAGGCTGCTTTATAAGAGATCATTGAATATTTTGTGGGTTTAGTCTCCATGCCACAAACATTTTGTCTCATAAACTTGAACAAATAAATACTGGTTATTTTTAAAACTTATATATACTTATTTACATGTTTTTTTTTAAATACAGCAAATGTTTTATCTCTGCAGACTGAAAGAATAGTTTAACATTTTGTTAAATACGATTGTACAAAATATGTCAACTGGCCCTTTCGGCCCTCAAACGCAGACTGGCCAATCATAGCTTAGATATCTGACCAATCATAGCTTAGATATCTGGTCAGTCATAGCGTAGATATCTGACCAATCATGCTTGATATCTGGTCAGTCATAGCGTAGATATCTGACCAATCATAGCTTAGATATCTGGTCAGTATAGGTAGATATCTGACAATATAGTAGAAATATCTGACCAATCATAACTTAGATATCTGGTCAGTCATAGCGTAGATATCTGACCAATCATAACTTAGATATCTGGTCAGTCATAGCGTAGATATCTGACCAATCATAGCTTAGATATCTGGTCATATAGTAGATATCTACAATCATACTTAATATCGTCGCATAGTAGATATCTGACCAATCATAGCTTAGATATCTGGTCAGCATAGCTTAGATATCTGGTCAGTCATAGCTTAGATATCTGGTCAGTCATAGCGTAGATATCTGACCAATCATAGCTTAGATATCTGGTCAGTCATAGCGTAGATATCTGACCAATCATAGCATAGATATGTGACGCAGATATCAGACAACATAGGAATGAATGGGGCTCCGCCTCCAACGCAGGATCCAGTTCTCTTCATACATCCATGATCTGCACAGTAAGTATGACGGTAGCCAGAAACCGGTTAGCTTAGCACAAAGACTGGAAACACAGGAAGCTGCATGCTTGGCTCTGTCCAAATTTTTAAAAATAACCACCTGCCATCACCTCTGAAGCTCACTGATTGAAGAAGTTATATCTCATTGTTTAATCTGGACAAAATCAGATGTGTAAAAATGACAATTTGCCATTTTTTTCGGAGATTTAGCACAGAATGCACCTTTATCACAGACTGATGCTGCTCTAAAAAACAGATAAATTACCAAAACACACACACACACACACACATTTCTTTCAGGGTTACCAGGCGCTAACAATATGGCTGTCAGGATGACTGACGGCTCGATGTGTGGTGGATTGAGGCATCAGGTGACTGACAGAATGTGTGTGGGTGTGTGTGTGTGTGTGTGTGTGTGTGTGTGTGTGTGAGGAGATGGCATGTCAAGATGCACTGACAACATGACGGATGTGATGTGTGTGTGGTACATCATCCAGCTGAATCAGTAGTTTTGTTGGACAACAGAAGCTTTGCTGTTGTTCACCTGCAGAAAAACACACAGATTCACCAGAAACAAAGGACTACATCTCCCAGAACTCTCAGCACCGGGGCGAATAAATTGGTGCCTTCAAATGGGGTTGTTTTACTGTGTTTACGAGATGGGAAGTTGTGTATCCGATGTGTGTTGTATTCAAGTGGTTAAGTGAAAAACACCGCTGCTAAGCAACGGCAACATTAACGTTACTGTCCGAGTCTAGAAGCCACAGAAGCAGTTTAGCCAGCTAGCTAGTGGGGAACATGATGCAGGAAATATGAAGACGTAAAGACAGAGGAGAAAGATGAGGTCGTTGAGAATATCAACATTTTCCTCAGACAGATTATAAAATTATCAAGAAAAATAATATATGACTAAAATTACAATAGACTGTACAATATTAACTTGTTATGCAGCGATAAATGAACTTCCATGGGCTCCACCGTTTCTCACAACGCCAACAAACACGTCACAAGTCGAGAACTCAGAAAAGACACGCTTTATAACCGCAGAACTGTCCCGAATATGAAATGTTTCTTCTGTTGCATTTTTTTGTCATTAAACTGAGCCAAACAGCATTTTCTGCAGTGTTAATAATAGAAAAGTTTAACTGGCTGAAATGGCTAAACTTGACATTGACCTCAAACAGTTAAGATTAGGAATTGAACTTTGAAGATGACATATGTACATGATTTACATATATAATGACACACACACACGTATATATATATATATAATATATATATATGAAAACAAGACTCGCTGACGTAACGTACCCCCTCCACTCACACTATATAACAACTACTGTGCATTAGCATCAGTGCGTTCTGCTCCATCACAAACTACTGCGTTCACTACAGCTTACAGCTGCTAGTTGTTACAGCACCACCCGCAAATACATCTCCCCTGGATCCCACCTGTCTTCAGACAGCTGGGAGGAGAAGCCCAGGGAAATAATAAAAGCAGATCAGTCGGTTGAGCATGAGACTCATAATGTTTTAGACACTGCACGCAGTGTACATTCAAATGAAATTACAGTGTGCTGGTGTACCATACCGTACCAAAAGTGGGCGTATAGGTAAATTAAATATTTATAGACATAGTACCACGGGGAAAAAAAAAAGTGCAAAACATAAAATACGTACTATGTAAGAATAAAATATGTGCTGTGAAAATTGCAAAGCGCACATTGCAACCAATCGCATGTCCTTTATTAATTTATTCTTTTCTCGCAGTTTCACCTCGAGCCTTTCCAAGCCGACCTGGAACCGGTCGTGGTTCCCAAAACAACCCGACTCCGAGGACCGGACCCCGTTACCGGCCTCACACCGTCCACGGGCTGAGCTTCGATCAGAAGGACTCAGACCCCGCCGCCCTTTGTGCTCGCCACCACTGAGGGAGTTTTTTAGTCGTTCAAATTTGGCTGGGTGGTTAGTAACCCTCCAGAATGCACACTTATTTTTCCTTTACACGGACTAACTAATCAAATGACTATCGACTGTAACTTGGTTATACAGTGGAAACCTCAAACATTGATCCAACGTTTAACAGGAGAGATGGATGTAGACTAAAACTTTACTGGATCACAGAGACATAAAAACTCATGGTGGTATTTCTAGAAGCTGTCAGTGCCTCTATAATTATTATTATCACTAAAATTATATTTTGCTGCATCTGATAAAAAGACAAGTGGAAGTCAAGATAGCGTTGGAGCTGTTGGAAAGTGTATTTTATCACCTTCGACAGCTCTGGAGCGTCTCTGCTGTCCAGTAATCGTCCATGTTGGAGCTGCAGCAGCTTGTAGGACAGCGGACATGAAGATGTAGTTGAGCTGCTGCATTGTGTCTGATGTCTGTTTCCTGACCTGCACTGAGGAAGACTCGCTTCCATTACAGATGAAGATGTTTTCTTTTTCTTTTTTACCTTGCTGACAGACCATATTAGCACACGGAGGCCGAACGCTGAGCAGATCCGCTCACAGCTCTGACGGTGTGTGCTTAGCGAGCGAGATAGTTCGAGTGTAGGCGGGACCTGTGTGGGTTGCAGGGCAACGTCTCATTGGCTGCCGGCAGGTGTGTTTTCTGAGTGGCGGCTCTCTAATGAGCGCCCGTGGGAATCGGACTACAGACCTGTGCTCTAATATGGCCGCAGGCAGAAGGGCCTCCATCTCCCATCATGCCCCCTTCGCACCTCATCCAGCTGTGGCTCACGCTGCATTCAAGGCATCTGGAGGAGATGGTAAAAGCCAGTTTCCTTTCAGCTTATTGTTCAGACTATAAATACTACAGTGCTACTGTTTGGCTCCGCTGTGGGACAACAGATGCAACAGAAGCAACGTTTCAGCTCACATTTTGGATGGAAAATAAATGTAAACTAGAGATAAGCTTGACTTCAGCCTTCATGCTGAAACCAACCAACGAGGGCGGTGAGTGATTTCAACAGACATGCAGTTTCGTTGTAAGGGAACGTAGCTGTCAGGAGGGTGGGGTCAGAGGGTAGAGCAGGTCATCCACCAGTCGGAAGGTCGGCGGTTCGATTCCCGGCTACTCAGATGTCGATGTGTCCTTGAGCAAGACACAACCGCAAATTGCTCACATCATGGTTTGGCTTAGAATGCAAACGAGGTGAAGGTACTGTGTTTGTTGACCCACTCCCTACGCAGACTGTCACTACTAACATACTTGTGATACATTAAGAAACGTAATTCACAATGAAATACATTTCCCTCGAAACATAATTCAGGGTTTGTTGTACGGGAACGTAAGTTTGAGGAGACAGGCCTGCCATTTGCATCACTGCAGTGACTTCACATGCTATCACACCGACTCTAAATTCAGCCTTCAGATGTAACATTCGAGGTATATTTTCTTTACGTCTCACCACAGAACCAGGCTGCCTGTTTCCAGTTTTTTACGCCACGTACCTGACGCCCCTCTCCCAAAATGTTGAACCTGTAAAAGCATTTTCCACCTCTGTCCGAGGAGGGGTGGGGACGCAGACTCTTATTTTGGGTGGAAAAATCATGGTGATATCCTGCCTGAGGGTAAAATTGGAGGTGTGATGAGGGAAGAGGAGAGCGAATATGAGGGGAAATAGAGAGAGAGGGAGGAGAGGTCAGAACTCCTTTCATCTCTCCATCTCCACTTCAAAGGCGACACGATGCTGCTCTGATTCCATCAGCACCTCCTGTGTGAGGAGGACGAACCAGGCGGAGGAGCAGGGGGCCGCCTGCACCCACATACCGACTCTCAATGCCGGTCTACTTTGTTTTATAGCTCGTCTGTATATTTCTGTAATTATTACTATTAAATCATGATTGATCTTGTTACAAAACCAAATAAACAGTAGATTATGGTGATTATATAATTAGATCAGAGCTGACCGTCCACTTGGATCTGCTCAGATGTTACTGGTATTCACGCCAACGATAGTTGTGACGTTAAACGATGTCACGGCTCGGACACAGAGAACGTCAGGAGCGTGTGGCGGCTGCCTTACCTGTTGTTTTTTAATTCGCCGTCCACGTTCAAGCAGGTTCAAGCAGCCACATGACGTCTCGGCTGCGTCTCAGCGGCGTCACTTCTAGAGATTCGAGGTCTCGCCTGTTTTTAACGTGAGCGGCGTGCGGTTCACAGACATGAAAACAAGTAAAGATTTATTTTTAACACCTCCTGCTTTCATTTCAAATTAAAAGTTTTTTTTGTGGCCTACAACATACACCTACAATAATAAAATTATTTTTAATATATTGTCATAGTTTATACTTTTTCTCTACTACTTTACTTATACCGCAAAGGACTGTGTTGAACAATAAAATAGCATAAATATAATAAGCGATTCCATTAAACTCTCTGCACATCGTCATGGTCCTCAGAGGATGAATCTTAGTGATTTTTAAGCTCCTCTGACTCGTTCTGTGGTGCAAACATTAGGTCAAGAAGTACTAAAATCTTGGAGGTAAATTATTGCAGCTCTTTGACTCGAAAGGTTCATTTAATCACTTTTTCAGCAGCCTTGTACACACAGTGTTCCAGTGTAAGAGAAGCACTTCGTTTTATCATTTGTGCTGTCATAATTCTTCATATATACTGTACATAATCACTCCTATTTTATCTTTGTTCAAACATCTTGCTGGATGTGCACATGAAAAATAAGTTGTATTCATCTTCTGACTGTGATTACAGGAAGGACAACCAGTTTTGCATTGTCATCAAGGCCGCTCGTTCAGAAAGCTGCAGTTCCTCCGACCTCCTCTTTCACTTCACTTCATTTCATGAGGATAATTAGAAAAGAAAAAACATTACTCAGCCTGAAACGTAAAACAAAAACTTGAAGGACTTTGACTTTAGTCCTTGAGAGAGTCAAACAATCAAAGATTTTCATTTGAGGCAGATGATTCAGAGACTGAAGCTCTGACTCAAAACTTCATGTAGAACAGGTGGATCATATGAATACTTATACATTCATACTCAAAAATTAACCCAAAAATGAACTAAATTGATTTTCTGTCTTTGCTAAATTCTGAAATATCTTTCAAAGTTGGTTGAATATTGTTAACCTTAGATATTCAATATGTAATATGCCAGGCTGTTTGCATGAAAAGCCGTATAATTAATGTGCGAGGCGTTTAGCTTTTCTTGATTTCCACGTGTCATTTCAACACCACGTATCCTGTACTGACTGCAATGTAAACGCATCCACGTCTGGATGCTACGGTAAGAGTTCGTAACGTAGGATACAAAGCGAGAGACAAAAACATGGACATATAACCAAGAGACCCGTGTTGTTGACCGGTGTTTCATTTTGTAAGTTATATTTGTGACGTTTGACATGTTTTTTATTGACGTTTGTCCCGTGTTTTCTGTAGATGGGTTATCTTCTTTCTCTACATAAATCACTAAGTTTACTTTGAAGCCCAACAATGATGTTTTCTTGCCTGAACCTACATTCAAAGTTTTAGTGGTTAGTGGTTTTCATATCTGAACCTACGTTAGTGGTTTGTATTAGATAGTGACTTTCAATCAGTCGGTCAACACCGTTGGCTCTAACACATGGCATTTTGTACAGACATTCATATTCCCCAGAGGATTCATCCCAATGATGCATTATTATCACATTAACTTTGCAATATTTACAATATCATGAATTGGGCATCTGAGGTGACGTTACTGGAAAATGAGAGTTTAACAGGATAAATAATTTCTTTCACTGCTATACAATACAATATACATACGTATACAATATGTACTTTTAACACTTGTATTTAGTAAAGTTTTGAATGCAGGACTTGCAGGACAAAGTATTTCGACACTGTAGTAGTAGAGTTAATCTTCCACCACTGTATGAATAATAATATATTCCCCTGGTGAAGTTATTCAAAACAGATGTGTGGACCCCCCCAGCTGAATGAAAGGACGGACACGGTAAATGATCATGAACAGGACTTAATGTACAGTCTTTACAGCAGCAGTTACAACTACAAACAGTCCAGTGACGTCAAATAATACTTCAGTATTGTGTGATAATAACAAACCTACATGTGACAGAATTCACCAGTAAATCCTGACAACTAAACAAATCAGTTTTTACCAAAAACGACTTGAAAAAAACCCCAATAACAGACATTACCATGAGCTAATGCATTAATGTAAAATATGTAGGTTAACAACCGCATTAGTGTAAGTATGGTAATATGATGAATAATCCAAACAGAAGTATTTATGGATTTGGTGTCAGAGCTGACGGGGGTTCAATAATCCTCCAATCACAGACAGATGTTGACTCCCCACATCACCGACATGTATTTAATCTGTGATCCGACTGAACTCTGACATTTTATTTTCCTCAGTATTTATCTGAAAACTCGGCTCACGACCTGTTTACTCAAATTTTACTGTTGACCTGTAAAACCAGAAGTCGTCCCTTAAAGGTCACACGGTCATTCTCATTAGAAGTAGTTTTAATCAACGGGAGCTTGAAGACAATATATAAAGGTCGATGTATTACAAGTATTATAAACATACGGAGGACTAAAAAGTAACTACACCCAGGAGTAAACTCAGGATTAGTAGATCATTTCTCATCACAGAACGATTAGATAGATTCTTCAGTGTATTTTTTTCAAGCATATACCATATACCACATGCCATAGTCTTACAGAGCCTCAAAGCATGACTACAAAGGATTAAACTGTAATTTATTTTCTATTTTTGTAATGTATTTTCTATTTTTTCAAAGTGAAATCAATTAGGATTCAATCCACTTAATTGTGAGCCAGGAGAGCGGTGGAGGTTGGGCTGGACTGGTGAAACACAAACAGAGTCCGCCGTGTGAAACCAGAAGTCAACGTTTATTTGTCACGTAACCTCCATACTTAAGTTACGCCACTTCTGCAGATCTTTTGACTCAAACCGTGATTTTTTCCTAAACCTAACCAAGTAGTTTTGTTGCCGAAGCCTAACCAAGCCAGTCTTTTCCTAAACCTTACTAAGTAGCTTTATTGCCTAAATCTAACTAAATAGTTTTGTTGCCTAAACCGAATTAGTTTTATTGCTTAGTTTTGTTACATAAAACTAAGTAGTTTTGTTGCCTAAAACTATCTAAATAGTTTTGTTGCCAAAAATGAATTAAGCAGTTTTGTCGTCTAAACCTACCTTAATAGTTTAGTTGTACGATGTAGTCGGGGTTATATAGCGTGTCCGTCCTTCCGCCCGTTCTTTCGTTTCTGAAGCAGAACTGGAAACTATTTAATTTACAAACTCCAAATTTGGTCTGATGGTTGACAGTGTGGTCTAGTTGTGCCTTTTGGGAGTTAGAAGTCCAGGGTGCCCAAAAGTATTGGAATTTGTCCGAAAAGTGATTTTTTTTTTAACTTCAGTTTCGTTTTCAGGGCAGAAAATTGCAGCTTTGCAATGTGCTTATTAAGCTTATTAATTAAACACCGGTATCGGTACTCGGTATCGACCGATACCCAAAGCCTGGGTATCGCTATCGGTATCAGGACTGTTAATTATAATTAACTAATTATAACTTAAATATTTTAGTTTCTGATTAAACATCTGCAAAACTTGAGGTAAAATATCATTGCCATCAGCCTCGGCTGTACTTTGTGTTTAGTGCCAATTAGCAAATGCTAACACGCTAAACTAAGATGGCGAATGTGCTAAAAATTGTACTTTCATCAGCATGTTCAGCTGTGTGTAAGTGCAGCCTGACAGAGCTGCTCACCCGGCTGTGCACCTTTAGTATTTTTAATACATAATATATCAGAAATGTATTTTATATACGAGAAAACACTCCGCTTGTGTAGTCGAGACTAACTAGATTTCACAATACCCCGGAGTATTCCTCCACCACCTCAACAGATTTTTAACATCTTCTCTGAAGTGTGTGTTTCCGGTCCCAGTGTCCACCATCACACACTGACAGATCAGTGTGAGAGGGATCAGGACTGTCCCACTGTGAAACCACAAACTGCTGCAGGGCTCGCTCAAACTTTTCCAGCCCTTCATGCCTTCACTTTGTGAAGTCCTGCAGCGCTGCACACTGTGCCGCTGGGACTGACTCATAACCCACAGGGTTCTTCTGTTGGACGCCACACTGGGGACGCCCGAAATACCAAATACATTCTGTATGTACAGGACATGTATGTAAGATGTTTTCAGGTAGCAGTGATGTGACAAATTATATCTGTATATAAACATATATATATGTATAAAATGCTGTCCCACTGTCGCCAACATGATAATTTCTAAATTAGTCTGTGGAGGTTCCTGCTTGGGTTTTTAAGGCTCCTACACATCGTAACAGAGAAAACATGATGAATTCTTTGGTCATCTACCCAAAACATGTGAGATGTGTCCACCAACAGTTGAATAAAGACATCAAAATTCTATCAGTATGGGAAATTATGTCTATTTTCTCACAGTGTGACTGCTGCTACATCACGTTTACTTACCAAAGTCCTGAACATGCCGAATAAAGTTTACATAACATCAGCATAAATCAAAATGATGAAGGTGAAATAAAAACCTTCCCTTGTTAACCGATTATTAACCACTAACCGAGAGGATTTGTGCCTCACATTCAGCTGCAGCATATGAGCACAAGAGAAAACTGAGTCTCCAGTTCACCATCAGGAGAGTTACCGTAGCAGCCACGGTGCTGCGTTCGCTGTCCCCAGTTCACCGTCAGGAGAGTTACTGTAGCAGCCACGGTGCTGCGTTCGCTGTGCCCAGTTCACCGTCAGGAGAGTTACCGTAGCAGCCACGGTGCTGCGTTCGCTGTCTCCAGTTCACCGTCAGGAGAGTTACCGTAGCAGCCACGGTGCTGCGTTCGCTGTCTCCAGTTCACCGTCAGGAGAGTTACTGTAGCAGCCACGGTGCTGAGTTCGCTTCCTCCAGTTCACCGTCAGGAGAGTTACCGTGCAGCCACGGTGCTGCGTTCGCTGTGCCCAGTTCACCGTCAGGAGAGTTACCGTAGCAGCCACGGTGCTGCGTTCGCTGTCTCCAGTTCCCCGACCGTCAGGAGAGTTACCGTAGCAGCCACGGTGCTGCATTCGCTGTCTCCAGTTCACCGTCAGGAGAGTTACTGTAGCAGCCACGGTGCTGCGTTCGCTGTCTCCAGTTCACCGTCAGGAGAGTTACCGTAGCAGCCACGGTGCTGTTTTTGCTGGTTGCTTTGTGCACCCTGTAGCGTAACTTCATCAGTTTCCAACAGACCGTGTGTGTGTGTGTGTGTGTGTGTGCCGGCGGTGAGTGTGTGTTTGTTGGTGGTGTTATAGCTGTGAACGTAGCTGTAGCAGACAGTGTGTGTTCAGTTTATTTGTCGGTGAATAAATGCTGCGAGGCTACAAGCTACAACCAGCCGTTCTTCTTAAAGTAACGAGCCGCACCTCTGAGTTTTTCCTCAGCTTTTAAATTAATTATTAATATTTCTTTTAACCCTTTAACCGATAGCGTCAATTGGTTAAAATGCTTAATGTCAGTTAAACGGTTAATTATTAAAATGCAGATGTTACTGTTCTTTTCACGTGTACGCTGCTGTTTATACTGTTTGTAACACTGTGTGTGACGCTATGAATTTACAGTATATTGCATACACGTTGGATGTGGAGCTGCTAGGACTCAATTTTTACAGCAAAATATTCCATGAAACTTAAATTAAAAATTAGGGCTGTTAACACAAAGTTAACACCATAACACATTTATGCAAATTTGTTTTAACGCTACCAAGTAATTTAACGCCTTAACGCAACTTGTGTTTTTATCTGATTAAAGCTAGAGGGAAGATACTGGCATCAAATGAAACTAGAAAACCTAAAGAGTCCATTGATACCTGGGATCTCTGCAGAGAACTAGAGACTCATGATGCCAAAATGGCTCGACTGCCGAGTGATCCGGATCATCCGGTGATTTTCCGCATCTATTGGTCTGGAATCAGCTGTTAGTGCATTTTGTAGGACCTAATGACTTAAATAAGGACTGTTAGGGTGTTTGTACTGGCAAAACCAATTATCCACTGAGGTAGGGACGTCTCCCAGTGTAAGTCTATGGGAAAAAGTCTTTCTGGGCCCAATGGCATCATGTGACGGACACGCAAGTTGTAGTACCGCTGTTTGGCAAAAAGTCAGGTGATCTTTCTTGAGGCTTGGGTCTGATGCAACAGGCAAAAGGCATTTTAGTTCCTAGTTTAGTTCCTGTTTCTCTTAAGTTCCTTAGTTGAAAAGGGAAATCCTGTTTCTCTTAAGTTCCTTAGTTGAAAAGGGAAATGAAATTTTACGTGGCCCATCTCACCAGTGTGACATACAATGAACCTGTCAGACGACTGTTGTGTCAGCATCTTAACGTAGTAAAAATTAAGTTTTTACTACTAGAGAGAAAAGTTTGGTTTCAAAGTTTTTGTTTTGCCTCCAAACTTTGTGGAGAGATGTAGAAAATAATGTTTGTTTGAAAATGAAGGAAAAGGTGGAAATCAAACAGGAAGAGGATGGGAGGTGAGGGGGCGGGACCCTGCAGGTTGCCGATGTGGGCTAACCCTTGGCCTCGGGGCGCGCTGAGCTTCTTGTCTGTTGCTGTTGTCCTAATGAGAGCGGCGCTGTCGAGGTGAGCCCTTCTGTTTCTGCGTGTCGGCAGAAAACCTCCTCACATTTACAGCGTTTGACCTCTGAGCGAGCAGAGCCGCGGATCATCAGATAAAGGGAGGATGAAGATCTCGGTTCGAGTCTCATTACCGCTGCGACCCCGAGGTCGCGACTGAGGAGGCGGGGCCTGGAGAACACCCCGGCCCGGTCCGGCCGCTAGATCTCACCTCTGAATGGGTGAATAATTAGCTGAGCTTCCTCTCCTCGTCCTCCCACGCAGGGTGAAAGCTGCCGCTCCTACCCTCGCTCAGCAGGAGAAGAAGAAAACAGGACCGCAGCCTGAGATGCATTCAGGAAGACTGCAAAATTACAGCGCTGCTGCTCCCTCCTCTCATCATCCTCCCTCACAGCTGACCCTCATTGGAAATGGACATGCTGGGATTCACAGAAACAGAGCTGCTTCACAGGCGAGAGGGCACACAAAACTCGAGCAGAGGAAGAATTTGCGATGTGGGTGGAAAATACCGCTTCACCCAAACACCCCAACGCTTCCTTCAGAGATCTGATTGGCTGCCCGTCTCTCCCACTGTCAATGGACTGATAGTCGATGTGATGTTAAACATCCGCTCAACATCTTCACCTCCACCAGCTCTCCCTCTCCACACTTCACAGCAACCTCGCTCGCCCACTGATGCACAGAGTGACCACAGACAGAGGAGGAGGCAGAGGAGCTGCTCACAGCGGGAATTGAACCGTCGACATTTGCTCCGATACCCAGATACACAACATAGCTGAAAATACGCAGAAATACTGCTGCTGCCGAATCTCTTGTGTAGCTTCCTCGTTAGGGTCAAAGAAGGAGAACATGTTCTACCAGGGAAAAAGTTCGGAGCAAGCAATCGCGCTTCTACGCTAAAACATGCTACCACAACAATAATAACAGGTGCTAACGTTAGCGTCATCATGGACACAGGCGCTAACGGTGACTTCTTTTAACAGCGATGCTGTCTAAGGGACAGTTTGTAGGCCACAGATGATGAAATACCTCTGTCAAAGAGGAGAAAGATGCAGGCTTATTGAGGGGTCTGTAGCTGAGGAAGTGGGTGAAAACCTCAGACTGGTGATTTTATCAATAAAAAATGTTAAAAAGTTATCACCTAGTGCAGGCGTTGGTACAGGATGGTCTGTATTAGAGGGATTTATAAGAGAGTTTAAAACTCTAAAAACAACCTGAGGCCTATGATACATACAGGGTTTTTGCAATTTTGACGGCTTTCTGGTAATTTGTTAAGCATTTCTGTAAGATCTGTAAAGACACTTGAAGCTCATAGTTCCTCCACTTTCTCTTGCTTTCCTGGATGAACGTCTGAGAGCAGGAGTGGTGTCATTCAGCCACGGTTCTGAGCCTGGTTCAGGACGTTGGGTCCCAAGTGGAGCGAGGGAGTCCAGGATGTTTGTGCATGTGGAGTTAAAAAGTTTAACAAGCTCCTTAACATTGAGGTCACAACAAACATCCATTGTATAAATCACAGAGATTTTAAAACAGTAGAAAACTGTGATATAGATAAAGTGTTGATTATATGCCGGCGTGTGACCTTTCTCATGTGTCTGGACAGTCACCGACTGTGTCAGATTAAAAGATTCAGTAAGCTTAAGAAAGTCCCTGACCAGAGGTCTGGCTTCACAGCATACATGTATATTAAACCATCAATTAAAAATCGATTAATTTAACAGGATCCCAGCCACAGTCTGCAAAGTTCTGTATAAAATCCTTGTTAAACCTCGATGGACAGCACTGTAAAAGGAGAACCGGTCTCGAATAGCTCAAAGCTGGAGTAAGAGTCAAATGAAGTCTGCCAACAGTGAAAGGTGGATTTGAAAACTGATGCCAGCCCCCCACCCCTTCTTCCGCCTGGCAAATTTTAACTTAAAGATACTTTAATTCAACCATCAACCTTTTTCTTGATAGCAAATGACACAGGCGTCTCCCAGAAGATAATAAGACGACGTACAAGAGGCATCATTGTGGAAAAAAATATTTCTCATTTTTCATTGACATTTGAACAAAAAGTGGCATGTCCAAAATTATTCATAGCCTTTGCAAATTGTCACAGTCTATGGGAAAATCAAAGGTTCTCTACCTAAAGCATCCCAATAACCCTGATTCATTGGTAACAGCTGTTTTAATCAACTCAACAGGTGGAAAACAGCAGCTCCCTGCAGCTGGTTTGTGGACAGTCATGAGGACCTTGCACATTGTGCACTGTGCACTGCTCACAAGTTAGGAAAGGGCTATAAGGCCGTATGGAAATGGTTTCAAGTTCCAGTGGCTACAGTGGAAATTATTATTAAAAAATACAAGAGGTTCTGCACTGTGGAAAATCTCCGAGGATGTGGTCGGAAGCCAAAAGTGACGCTTGTGCTGGCCATGAGGATAGTGAGAGAGGTGATAAAGAGTCCAAGGATCGCCACCAAGGCGGTGGTGGGCTCTGCTGGTGGCAACGTCTCAAAGCTGACAGTCCAATGGACACCGCACACTGCTGGGTAACATTTTGCAGCCAGAGTCTTGACTTGAATCCAATTAAGGATCTGTGGAGGGAGCTAAAGTGATCTTTAGCTCCCTCCACAGATCCTGTGGATGATGATGGCAAGGAGAGCCTCCAACTTGAAAGAGTTTGAGTTCATCGCTATAGATGAAGGGGTAAACTACCAGTGGAGACATGCAAAGCTGGTCAGAAATTACAGGAAGCATTTGTTTGCTGTAATAGGCAATAAATGCTTTTCGGTTGATGATTGAGAAGGGTAACTTTTTGTTAAAATGTCAATAAAAAATAAAAAATGTTTTTTCCACAATGATGTACATTGACACGTGTCATTAACAATCAAGAAAAACTTGTTGGTTGAAAAACAGTGACTTAAAGTCAAAATTTTACAAGGGTATTAATAATTTTGGGTTTGACTGTATGTAAAGACAGAAATGCATGTGTGTGTGTGGTGGGGGTGTGTCTAAACAAAAAAGCAGTTTCACCTCATTGCTGTATAATAATGTAATGTATGTAATAACATAATGTGCTCCAAGTTGTGCTGAAGTGGGACTGTAACATATGACTATAGTAGAAGGAGATGCTAAAAGGAAGTGAGAGAGAGTCAGTGTGTTGCTGTTGTGTTGATGAACAGTAAGTTCAGCAAAGTTGGCTTCATTTAAACTGGGTTGAGAAACAATGCTAACTGGTTGCCATGGTGATGAATTTAAGCAGTGGTGAGCAGATGACAGCTTTCCATAATGGCACCACAATGACATCACAACATCAGAGCCAGCTTGTGGCTTTGAGGACTTAAGACTTAAAAGCCACAAGCTGGCTTTACATTACAGAAGCTTATATATAGGTGGAAAGTGAACTTTTGAAGGCTCTTCAAAATGAGTTTTCAGACCACTTGTTACGGCTTCCACTACAGCCGTCCTCCAACTATTCCACAAAAATACAATAACAGACATATGCTGTTGACTGGTAACAACTCACCCCTGAAATGCACTCCATGTAAGTTACATACGAGGAGCCCTCCCAAGCCCAAGACCACCAGCTCGGGCAAACAACCAAGGAAAGGCAAGAAGCCTAAAGCAACACCGCTGCAGCACAGGAACCGCTGGCGCTAAACCTCCCAGACTGAGATTGGCTGTCCTGGAGTGAATGTAAGGATGGAGTGTGTCCTTTATTTTCCTTTATAAGGGAAGTGTGTCCTTTATAAGGGAAGTGTGTCCTTTATGAGGGAAGTGTGTCCTTTATAAGGGAAGAGTGTCCTTTATAAGGGAAGAGTGTCCTTTATAAGGGAAGAGTATGCTGTATAAGAGGAGTGGATCATATAAAAGGGGACTGTATCTTATATAAGGAAAGTGTATCATATATAAGGGGAGTGTATCGTATATAAGGTAAGTGTATTGTATATAAGTTAAGAGTATCCTATTTAAGGGGAGTGTTCCCTTTATAAGGTAAGTGTATTATATATAAGGTAAGTGTATCCTATTTAAGGGAAGTGTTAACTCTATAAGGGAAGTGTATCCTATTTAAGGGAAGTGTTGCCTTTATAAGGGAAGTGTATCCTATTTAAGGGAAGTGTTGCCTTTATAAGGGAAGTTTATCCTATTTAAGGGAAGTGTTGCCTTTATAAGGGAAGTGTATCCTATTTAAGGGAAGTGTTGCCTTTATAAGGGAAGTGTATCCTTGCCACTATGTTCACACTACCACAGCGATTAACTCGCCACCGCGCATTAGCTCATCGGCTAACAGTGAATGTAGTAGTGAAGCGGTGATGCGCTGTTATTGACAAGTGTCCAAACTACGGAGCCTCGGTGTTATTAATATATTATTCTCATAACGTAAGACATCAGCCACAATCTGGCTCTACATTACAGAAGCTTATATATAGGTATAAAGTGAACTTATTAAGACTCTTCAAAATGAGTTTTCAGACCACTTGTTACGGCTTCCATTACAGGCAGACTCCATCTATTCCACAAAACTCCAACAACAGACATATGCTGTTGACTGGTAACAAGTCACCCCTGAAATGCACTCCATGTAAGTTACATACGAGGAACCCTCCCAAGCCCAAGACCACCAGCTCGGGCAAACAACCAAGGAAAGGCAAGAAGCCTAAAGCAACACCGCTGCAGCACAGGAACCGCTGGCGCTAAACCTCCCAGACTGAGATTGGCTGTCCTGGAGTGAATCTAAGGATGGAGTGTGTCCTTTATTTTCCTTTATAAGGGAAGTGTGTCCTTTATAAGGGAAGTGTATCCTTTATAAGGGAAGTGTGTCCTTTATAAGGGAAGTGTGTCCTTTATAAGGGAAGTGTGTCCTTTATAAGGGAAGTGTGTCCTTTATAAGGGAAGTGTGTCCTTTATAAGGGAAGTGTATCCTTTATAAGGGAAGTGTGTTTTTTATAAGGGAAGTGTATCCTTTATATGGGAAGTGTGTCCTTTGTAAGGGAAGTGTATCCTTTATAAGGGAAGTGTATCCTGTATAAAGGAAGTGTACCCTTTATAAGGGAAGTGTATCCTTTATAAGGGAAGTGTATCCTGAATAAAGGAAGTGTATCCCTCATAAGTGAATTGTGTCTTTTAAAAGGGAACTGTGTCCTTTATAAGGTAAGTGTATCATATATAAGGGGAGTGTATCATATATAAGGTAAGTGTATTGTATATAAGGTTAGTGTGTCCTTTTTAAGATAAGTGTGTCCTTTATAAGGGAAGTGTGTCCTTTATAAGGGAAGTGTGTCCTGTATGAGGGAAGTGTATCCTTTATGATATCCTTTATAGGGGAGTGTGTCCTTTGTAAAGATAGTCTATAATATATAAGGGAAGTGTATCGTATATAAAGTAAGTGTATCATATACAAGGGGAGTGTATCGTATATAAGGTAAGTGCACTGTATATAAGGTAAGTGTATCCTTTTTAAGGGAAGTGGATCATCTATAAGGGTAGTGTGTCCTTTATAAGCAAACTTTATCTTGTATTAGAGGAATCGATTATATAAATGGGGACTGTATCATATATAAGGTAAGTGTATTATATATAAGGGGAGTGTATCGAATATAAGGAAAGTGTATCTTATATAAGGGGAGTGTATCGAATATAAGGAAAGTGTATCTTATATAAGGGGCGTGTATCGTATATGAGGTAAGTGTATCATATACATGGGGAGTGTATCATCTATATATTAAGTGTATCCTTTATAAGGGAAGTATATCCTTTATAAGGGAAGTGTATCCTTTATAAGGGGAGTGTATCCTTTATAAGGGAAGTGTATCCTTTATAGGGGAAGTGTATCCTTTATCAGGGAAGTGTATCACATGTAAGGGGAGTGTATCATATACAAGGTGAGTGTCTCGCATATAGGGAAAGTGTATCTTATATAAGGGACGTGTATCGTATATGAAGTAAGTGTATCATATACAAGGGGAGTGTATTGTGGGGGCGGCAGTAGCTCAGTCTGTAAGGACTTGGGTTAGGACGCGGACGTCACGGGTTCAAGACCCCATGGACCAAGACCAACTGGTTGCTGGAGAGGTGCCAGTTTACCTCTTGGGCACTGCCGAGGTGCCCCTGAGCAAGGCACCAAACCCCCAACTGCTCTGGGCGCTTGTCAGGAGCAACCCCCTCACTCTGACATCTCTCCATTGACGCATGTATATGTACTGTGTGTGAAAAACAGAGTGTAAAACTGAATTTCCCCACTGTGGAACTAATAAAGGAATATCTTTCTTTCTTTTTTCTTTCTATCGTCTATCTGTTAAGTGTATTGTATATAAGGGAAGTGTATCCTTTATAAGGGAAGTGTATCCTTTATAAGGGGAGTTTATCATATATAAGGGGAGTGTATCATATATAAGGTAAGTGTATCATATACAAGGGAAGTGTATCGTATATAAGGTGAGGGTAGCCCTTTTAAGGTAAGTGTATCCTTTATAAGTTAAGTGTTTCCTTTATAAGGGAAGTGTAACATATGTAAGGGGAGTGTGTCGTATATAAGGTAAGTGTATCATGTACAAGGGGAGTGTATTATCTATATATTAAGTGTATTGTATATAAAGGAAGTGTATCCTTTATAAGGTAAGTGTATCCTTTTTAATAGGAGTGTATCCTTTATAATGTAAGTGTATCGATTGCAAAGAGAGTGTATCATATGTAAGGGGAGTGCATTGTCTATATGTTAAGTGTATTTTATATAAAGTAAGTGTATCCTTTATGAGGTACGTGTATCCTTTATGAGGGGAGTGGATCATATATAAGGGGACTGTATCGTATATAAGGCAAGTGTATCATATACAGAGGGAGTGTGTCATATATAAGGGAAGTGTATCATATATAAGGAAAATGTATCATATATAAGGGGAGTAAATCATCTATATATTAAGTGTACTGTATATAAGGGAAGTGTATCCTCTGCAAGGTAAGTGTACCATTTCTAAGGGGAGTGTATCATATGTAAGGGGAGTGTATCGTATATAACCTAAGTGTATCCTTGTTAAGGGAAGTGTATCCTTTATAAGATAAGTGTATCCTATTTAAGGGAAGTGTTGCCTTTATAAGGGAAGTGTATCCTTGCCACTATGTTCACACTACCACAGCGATTAACTCGCCACCGCGCATTAGCTCACCGGCTAACAGTGAATGTAGTAGTGAAGCGGTGATGCGCTGTTATTGACAAGTGTACAAACTACGGAGCCTCGGTGTTATTAATATATTATTCTCATAACGTTTAGGAGCAACGTATCCTCGGCTACACAAGCTGAAACTAAAGCTGGCTGGTATGAATAATTTTGGGCTTGACTGTATGTAAAGACAGAAACTGCTACTGCAGCGGCATCTAGCGCCTGATGTCAAAAAAAGCAGTTTCACCTCATTGCTGCTATTCTCTTTGGTGAGGATTCCCTCAGTGTTCATTGCTCTGGAGAAAAAGAAATCAGTGTAATATGACATTTCTATGATATTTCACATTAGTCATTTCCTGACTAAGTTGATAAGTCACACTGGTATTTTTCTGACAAATAACATAATGTGCTCCAAGTTGTGCTGAAGTGGGAATGTAACATATGACTATAGTAGAAGGAGATGCTAAAAGGAAGTGAGAGAGAGTCAGTGTGTTGCTGTTGTGTTGATGAACAGTAAGTTCAGCAAAGTTGGCTTCATTTAAAGTGGGTTGAAAAACAATGCTAACTGGTTGCCATGGTGATGAATTTAAGCAGTGGTGAGCAGATGACAGCTTTCCATAATGGCACCACAATGACATCACAACATCAGAGCCAGCTTGTGGCTTTGAGGACTTAAGACTTCAAAGCCACAAGCTGGCTTTACATTACAGAAGCTTATATATAGGTGGAAAGTGAACTTTTGAAGGCTCTTCAAAATGAGTTTTCAGACCACTTGTTACGGCTTCCACTACAGCCGTCCTCCAACTATTCCACAAAAATACAATAACAGACATATGCTGTTGACTGGTAACAAGTCACCCCTGAAATGCACTCCATGTAAGTTACATACGAGGAGCCCTCCCAAGCCCAAGACCACCAGCTCGGGCAAACAACCAAGGAAAGGCAAGAAGCCTAAAGCAACACCGCTGCAGCACAGGAACCGCTGGCGCTAAACCTCCCAGACTGAGATTGGCTGTCCTGGAGTGAATGTAAGGATGGAGTGTGTCCTTTATTTTCCTTTATAAGGGAAGTGTGTCCTTTATAAGGGAAGAGTGTCCTTTATAAGGGAAGAGTGTCCTTTATAAGGGAAGAGTGTCCTTTATAAGGGAAGAGTGTCCTTTATAAGGGAAGAGTATGCTGTATAAGAGGAGTGGATCATATAAAAGGGGACTGTATCTTATATAAGGAAAGTGTATCATATATAAGGGGAGTGTATCGTATATAAGGTAAGTGTATTGTATATAAGTTAAGATTATCCTATTTAAGGGGAGTGTTCCCTTTATAAGGTAAGTGTATTATATATAAGGTAAGTGTATCCTATTTAAGGGAAGTGTTAACTCTATAAGGGAAGTGTAGCCTATTTAAGGGAAGTGTTGCCTTTATAAGGTAAGTGTAATCTATTTAAGGGAAGTGTTGCCTTTATAAGGGAAGTGTATCCTATTTAAGGGAAGTGTTGCCTTTATAAGGGAAGTGTATCCTATTTAAGGGAAGTGTTGCCTCTATAAGGGAAGTGTATCCTATTTAAGGGAAGTGTTGCCTTTATAAGGTAAGTTTATCCTATTTAAGGGAAGTGTATCCTTTATAAGGGAAGTGTATCCTATTTAAGGGAAGTGTTGCCTTTATAAGGGAAGTTTATCCTATTTAAGGGAAGTGTTGCCTTTATAAGGGAAGTGTATCCTATTTAAGGGAAGTGTTGCCTCTATAAGGGAAGTGTATCCTATTTAAGGGAAGTGTTGCCTTTATAAGGTAAGTTTATCCTATTTAAGGGAAGTGTATCCTTTATAAGGGAAGTGTATCCTATTTAAGGGAAGTGTTGCCTTTATAAGGGAAGTTTATCCTATTTAAGGGAAGTGTTGCCTTTATAAGGGAAGTTTATCCTATTTAAGGGAAGTGTTGCCTTTATAAGGGAAGTGTATCCTTGCCACTATGTTCACACTACCACAGCGATTAACTCGCCACCGCGCATTAGCTCATCGGCTAACAGTGAATGTAGTAGTGAAGCGGTGATGCGCTGTTATTGACAAGTGTACAAACTACGGAGCCTCTGTGTTATTAATATATTATTCTCATAACGTAAGACATCAGCCACAATCTGGCTCTACATTACAGAAGCTTATATATAGGTATAAAGTGAACTTATTAAGACTCTTCAAAATGAGTTTTCAGACCACTTGTTACGGCTTCCATTACAGGCAGACTCCAACTATTCCACAAAACTCCAACAACAGACATATGCTGTTGACTGGTAACAAGTCACCCCTGAAATGCACTCCATGTAACTTACATACGAGGAGCCCTCCCAAGCCCAAGACCACCAGCTCGGGCAAACAACCAAGGAAAGGCAAGAAGCCTAAAGCAACACCGCTGCAGCACAGGAACCGCTGGCGCTAAACCTCCCAGACTGAGATTGGCTGTCCTGGAGTGAATCTAAGGATGGAGTGTGTCCTTTATTTTCCTTTATAAGGGAAGTGTGTCCTTTATAAGGGAAGTGTGTCCTTTATAAGGGAAGTGTGTCCTTTATAAGGGAAGTGTGTCCTTTATAAGGGAAGTGTATCCTTTATAAGGGAAGTGTGTCCTTTATAAGGGAAGTGTATCCTTGATAAGGGAAGTGTGTCATTTATAAGGGAAGTGTATCCTTTATATGGGAAGTGTGTCCTTTATAAGGGAAGTGTATCCTTTATAAGGGAAGTGTATCCTGTATAAAGGAAGTGTACCCTTTAGAAGGGAAGTGTATCCTTTATAAGGGAAGTGTGTCCTTTATAAAGGAAGTGTACCCTTTATGAGGGAAGTGTATCCTTTATAAGGGAAGTGTATCCTGAATAAAGGAAGTGTATCCCTTATAAGTGAAGTGTGTCTTTTAAAAAGGAAGTGTGTCCTTTATAAGGGAAGTGTATCCTTTATAAGGTAAGTGCATCTATATAAGGGGAGTGTATGTATATAAGGTAAGTGTATTGTATATATAAGTGTATCCTTTATAAGGTCAGTGTATCATATACAAGGGAAGTGTATCGTATATAAGGTAAGTGCATTGTATATAAGGTAAGTGTATCCTTTTTAAGGTAAGTGTATCCTTTTTAAGGGATGTGGATCATATATAAGGGTAGTGTGTCCTTTATAAGCAAACTTTATCTTGTATTAGAGGAATCGATCATATAAATGGGGACTGTATCATATATAAGGTAAGTGTTTTATATATAAGGGGAGTGTATCGAATATAAGGGAAGTCTATCTTATATAAGGGGCGTGTATCGTATATGAGGTAAGTGTATCATATACAAGGGGAGTGTATTGTCTAACTGTTAAGTGTATTGTATATAAGGTAATTGTATCCTTTATAAGGTAAGTGTATCCTTTATAAGGGGAGTGTATCATATATAAGGGGAGTGTATAATATATAAGGTAAGTGTATCATATACAAGGGGAGTGTATCGTATATAAGGTGAGGGTAGCCCTTTCAAGGTAAGTGTATCCTTTATAAGTTAAGTGTGTCCTTTATAAGGGGAGTGTATCATATATAAGGGGAGTGTATCGTATATAAGGTGAGGGTAGCCCTTTCAAGGTAAGTGTATCCTTTATAAGTTAAGTGTATCCTTTATAAGGGGAGTGTATCATATATAAGGTAAGTGTATCATATACAAGGGGAGTGTATCGTATATAAGGTGAGGGTAGCCCTTTCAAGGTAAGTGTATCCTTTATAAGTTAAGTGTGTCCTTTATAAGGGAGGTGTATCCTAAATAAATAAAGTGTATCCCTTATAAGTGAAGTGTGTCTTTTAAAAGGGAAGTGTGTCCTTTTTAAGGGAAGTGTATCCTTTATAAGATAAGTGTATCCTTTATAAGGTAATTGTATTATATATAAGGTAAGTTTATCCTATTTAAGGGAAGTGTTGCCTTTATAAGGGAAGTGTATCCTATTTAAGGGAAGTGTTGCCTTTATAAGGGAAGTGTATCCTTGCCACTATGTTCACACTACCACAGCGATTAACTCGCCACCGCGCATTAGCTCACCGGCTAACAGTGAATGTAGTAGTGAAGCGGTGATGCGCTGTTATTGACAAGTGTCCAAACTACGGAGCCTCGGTGTTATTAATATATTATTCTCATAACGTTTAGGAGCAACGTATCCTCGGCTACACAAGCTGAAACTAAAGCTGGCTGGTATGAATAATTTTGGGCTTGACTGTATGTAAAGACAGAAACTGCTACTGCAGCGGCATCTAGCGCCTGATGTCAAAAAAAGCAGGTTAACCTCATTGCTGCTATTCTCTTTGGTGAGGATTCCCTCAGTGTTCATTGCTCTGGAGAAAAAGAAATCAGTGTAATATGACATTTCTATGATATTTCACATTAGTCATTTCCTGACTAAGTTGATAAGTCACACTGGCATTTTTCTGACAAATAACATAATGTGCTCCAAGTTGTGCTGAAGTGGGAATGTAACATATGACTATAGTAGAAGGAGATGCTAAAAGGAAGTGAGAGAGAGTCAGTGTGTTGCTGTTGTGTTGATGAACAGTAAGTTCAGCAAAGTTGGCTTCATTTAAAGTGGGTTGAAAAACAATGCTAACTGGTTGCCATGGTGATGAATTTAAGCAGTGGTGAGCAGATGACAGCTTTCCATAATGGCACCACAATGACATCACAACATCAGAGCCAGCTTGTGGCTTTGAGGACTTAAGACTTCAAAGCCACAAGCTGGCTTTACATTACAGAAGCTTATATATAGGTGGAAAGTGAACTTTTGAAGACTCTTCAAAATGAGTTTTCAGACCACTTGTTACGGCTTCCACTACAGCCGTCCTCCAACTATTCCACAAAAATACAATAACAGACATATGCTGTTGACTGGTAACAACTCACCCCTGAAATGCACTCCATGTAAGTTACATACGAGGAGCCCTCCCAAGCCCAAGACCACCAGCTCGGGCAAACAACCAAGGAAAGGCAAGAAGCCTAAAGCAACACCGCTGCAGCACAGGAACCGCTGGCGCTAAACCTCCCAGACTGAGATTGGCTGTCCTGGAGTGAATGTAAGGATGGAGTGTGTCCTTTATTTTCCTTTATAAGGGAAGTGTGTCCTTTATGAGGGAAGTGTGTCCTTTATAAGGGAAGTGTGTCCTTTATGAGGGAAGTGTGTCCTTTATAAGGGAAGTGTGTCCTTTATAAGGGAAGAGTGTCCTTTATAAGGGAAGTGTGTCCTTTATAAGGATCCACTCCTCTTATACAGCATACACTTGTATGCTGTATAAGAGGAGTGGATCATATAAAAGGGGACTGTATCTTATATAAGGAAAGTGTATCATATATAAGGGGAGTGTATCGTATATAAGGTAAGTGTATTGTGTATAAGTTAAGTGCATCCTATTTAAGGGGAGTGTTCCCTTTATAAGGTAAGTGTATTATATATAAGGTAAGTGTATTCTATTTAAGGGAAGTGTTGCCTTTATAAGGTAAGTGTATCCTATTTAAGGGGAGTGTTGCCTTTATAAGGGAAGTGTATGTATCCTATTTAAGGGAAGTGTTGCCTTTATAAGGGAAGTGTATCCTATTTAAGGGAAGTGTTGCCTTTATAAGGGAAGTGTATCCTTGCCACTATGTTCACACTACCACAGCGATTAACTCGCCACCGCGCATTAGCTCACCGGTTAACAGTGAATGTAGTAGTGAAGCGGTGATGCGCTGTTATTGACAAGTGTCCAAACTACGGAGCCTCGGTGTTATTAATATATTATTCTCATAACGTAAGACATCAGCCACAATCTGGCTCTACATTACAGAAGCTTATATATAGGTATAAAGTGAACTTATTAAGACTCTTCAAAATGAGTTTTCAGACCACTTGTTACGGCTTCCATTACAGGCAGACTCCAACTATTCCACAAAACTCCAACAACAGACATCTGCTGTTGACTGGTAACAAGTCACCCCTGAAATGCACTCCATGTAACTTACATACGAGGAACCCTCCCAAGCCCAAGACCACCAGCTCGGGCAAACAACCAAGGAAAGGCAAGAAGCCTAAAGCAACACCGCTGCAGCACAGGAACCGCTGGCGCTAAACCTCCCAGACTGAGATTGGCTGTCCTGGAGTGAATCTAAGGATGGAGTGTGTCCTTTATTTTCCTTTATAAGGGAAGTGTGTCCTTTATAAGGGAAGTGTGTCCTTTATAAGGGAAGTGTGTCCTTTATAAGGGAAGTGTGTCCTTTATAAGGGAGGGGTATCTTTTATAAGGGAAGTGTGTCTTTTATAAAGGAGGAGTATCTTTTATAAAGGGGAGGTGTGTCCTTTATAAGGGAAGTGTGTCCTTTATAAGGGAAGTGTGTCCTTTATAAGGGAAGTGTGTCCTTGATAAGGGAAGTGTGTCTTTTATAAGGGAAGTGTATCCTTTATATGGGAAGTGTGTCCTTTATAAGGGAAGTGTATCCTTTATAAGGGAAGTGTATCCTGTATAAAGGAAGTGTACCCTTTAGAAGGGAAGTGTATCCTTTATAAGGGAAGTGTGTCCTTTATAAAGGAAGTGTACCCTTTATGAGGGAAGTGTATCCTTTATAAGGGAAGTGTATCCTGAATAAAGGAAGTGTATCCCTTATAAGTGAAGTGTGTCTTTTAAAAAGGAAGTGTGTCCTTTATAAGGGAAGTGTATCCTTTATAAGGTAAGTGCATCTATATAAGGGGAGTGTATCTTATATAAGGTAAGTGTATTGTATATAAGGTAAGTGTATCCTTTATAAGGTAAGTGTATCATATACAAGGGGAGTGTATCGTATATAAGGTAAGTGCATTGTATATAAGGTAAGTGTATCCTTTTTAAGGTAAGTGTATCCTTTTTAAGGGATGTGGATCATATATAAGGGTAGTGTGTCCTTTATAAGCAAACTTTATCTTGTATTAGAGGAATCGATCATATAAATGGGGACTGTATCATATACAAGGTAAGTGTTTTATATATAATAAGGGGAGTGTATCGAATATAAGGGAAGTCTATCTTATATAAGGGGCGTGTATCGTATATGAGGTAAGTGTATCATATACAAGGGGAGTGTATTGTCTAACTGTTAAGTGTATTGTATATAAGGTAATTGTATCCTTTATAAGGTAAGTGTATCCTTTATAAGGGGAGTGTATCATATATAAGGGGAGTGTATCATATATAAGGTAAGTGTATCATATACAAGGGGAGTGTATCGTATATAAGGTGAGGGTAGCCCTTTCAAGGTAAGTGTATCCTTTATAAGTTAAGTGTGTCCTTTATAAGGGGAGTGTATCATATATAAGGGGAGTGTATCGTATATAAGGTGAGGGTAGCCCTTTCAAGGTAAGTGTATCCTTTATAAGTTAAGTGTATCCTTTATAAGGGGAGTGTATCATATATAAGGTGAGTGTATCATATATAAGGTAAGTGTATCATATACAAGGGGAGTGTATCGTATATAAGGTGAGGGTAGCCCTTTCAAGGTAAGTGTATCCTTTATAAGTTAAGTGTGTCCTTTATTAGGGAGGTGTATCCTGAATAAATAAAGTGTATCCCTTATAAGTGAAGTGTGTCTTTTAAAAGGGAAGTGTGTCCTTTTTAAGGGAAGTGTATCCTTTATAAGATAAGTGTATCCTTTATAAGGTAATTGTATTATATATAAGGTAAGTTTATCCTATTTAAGGGAAGTGTTGCCTAAGGGAAGTGTATCCTATTTAAGGGAGTAGGGTTGCCTTTATAAGGGAAGTGTATCCTTGCCACTATGTTCACACTACCACAGCGATTAACTCGCCACCGCGCATTAGCTCACCGGCTAACAGTGAATGTAGCAGTGAAGCGGTGATGCGCTGTTATTGACAAGTGTCCAAACTACGGAGCCTCGGTGTTATTAATATATTATTCTCATAACGTTTAGGAGCAACGTATCCTCGGCTACACAAGCTGAAACTAAAGCTGGCTGGTATGAATAATTTTGGGCTTGACTGTATGTAAAGACAGAAACTGCTACTGCAGCAGCATCTAGCGCCTGATGTCAAAAAAAGCAGTTTCACCTCATTGCTGCTATTCTCTTTGGTGAGGATTCCCTCAGTGTTCATTGCTCTGGAGAAAAAGAAATCAGTGTAATATGACATTTCTATGATATTTCACATTAGTCATTTCCTGACTAAGTTGATAAGTCACACTGGCATTTTTCCGACAAATAACATAATGTGCTCCAAGTTGTGCTGAAGTGGGAATGTAACATATGACTATAGTAGAAGGAGATGCTAAAAGGAAGTGAGAGAGAGTCAGTGTGTTGCTGTTGTGTTGATGAACAGTAAGTTCAGCAAAGTTGGCTTCATTTAAAGTGGGTTGAAAAACAATGCTAACTGGTTGCCATGGTGATGAATTTAAGCAGTGGTGAGCAGATGACAGCTTTCCATAATGGCACCACAATGACATCACAACATCAGAGCCAGCTTGTGGCTTTGAGGACTTAAGACTTCAAAGCCACAAGCTGGCTTTACATTACAGAAGCTTATATATAGGTGGAAAGTGAACTTTTGAAGACTCTTCAAAATGAGTTTTCAGACCACTTGTTACGGCTTCCACTACAGCCGTCCTCCAACTATTCCACAAAAATACAATAACAGACATATGCTGTTGACTGGTAACAACTCACCCCTGAAATGCACTCCATGTAAGTTACATACGAGGAGCCCTCCCAAGCCCAAGACCACCAGCTCGGGCAAACAACCAAGGAAAGGCAAGAAGCCTAAAGCAACACCGCTGCAGCACAGGAACCGCTGGCGGTAAACCTCCCAGACTGAGATTGGCTGTCCTGGAGTGAATGTAAGGATGGAGTGTGTCCTTTATTTTCCTTTATAAGGGAAGTGTGTCCTTTATAAGGGAAGTGTGTCCTTTATAAGGGAAGAGTGTCCTTTATAAGGGAAGAGTGTCCTTTATAAGGGAAGTGTGTCCTTTATAAGGGAAGAGTGTCCTTTATAAGGGAAGTGTGTCCTTTATAAGGGAAGAGTGTCCTTTATAAGGGAAGAGTATGCTGTATAAGAGGAGTGGATCATATAAAAGGGGACTGTATCTTATATAAGGAAAGTGTATCATATATAAGGGGAGTGTATCGTATAAAAGGTAAGTGTATTGTATATAAGGGAAGTGTTAACTCTATAAGGGAAGTGTATCCTATTTAAGGGAAGTGTTGCCTTTATAAGGTAAGTGTAATCTATTTAAGGGAAGTGTTGCCTTTATAAGGGAAGTGTATCCTATTTAAGGGAAGTGTTGCCTTTATAAGGGAAGTGTATCCTATTTAAGGGAAGTGTTGCCTTTATAAGGGAAGTGTATCCTATTTAAGGGAAGTGTTGCCTTTATAAGGGAAGTGTATCCTATTTAAGGGAATTGTTTCCTTTATAAGGGAAGTGTATCCTATTTAAGGGAAGTGTTGCCTTTTATAAGAGAAGTGTATCCTATTTAAGGGAAGTGTTTCCTTTATAAGGGAAGTGTATCCTATTTAAGGGAAGTGTTGCCTTTTATAAGAGAAGTGTATCCTATTTAAGGGAAGTGTTGCCTTTATAAGGGAAGTGTATCCTATTTAAGGGAAGTGTTGCCTTTATAAGGGAAGTTTATCCTATTTAAGGGAAGTGTTGCCTTTATAAGGGAAGTGTATCCTATTTAAGGGAAGTGTTGCCTTTATAAGGGAAGTTTATCCTATTTAAGGGAAGTGTTGCCTTTATAAGGGAAGTGTATCCTATTTAAGGGAAGTGTTGCCTTTATAAGGGAAGTTTATCCTATTTAAGGGAAGTGTTGCCTTTATAAGGGAAGTGTATCCTATTTAAGGGAAGTGTTGCCTTTATAAGGGAAGTGTATCCTATTTAAGGGAAGTGTTGCCTTTATAAGGGAAGTGTATCCTATTTAAGGGAAGTGTTGCCTTTATAAGGGAAGTTTATCCTATTTAAGGGAAGTGTTGCCTTTATAAGGGAAGTGTATCCTTGCCACTATGTTCACACTACCACAGCGATTAACTCGCCACCGCAAATTAGCTCATCGGCTAACAGTGAATGTAGCAGTGAAGCGGTGATGCGCTGTTATTGACAAGTGTACAAACTACGGAGCCTCGGTGTTATTAATATATTATTCTCATAACGTAAGACATCAGCCACAATCTGGCTCTACATTACAGAAGCTTATATATAGGTATAAAGTGAACTTATTAAGACTCTTCAAAATGAGTTTTCAGACCACTTGTTACGGCTTCCATTACAGGCAGACTCCAACTATTCCACAAAACTACAACAACAGACATATGCTGTTGACTGGTAACAAGTCACCCCTGAAATGCACTCCATGTAACTTACATACGAGGAGCCCTCCCAAGCCCAAGACCACCAGCTCGGGCAAACAACCAAGGAAAGGCAAGAAGCCTAAAGCAACACCGCTGCAGCACAGGAACCGCTGGCGCTAAACCTCCCAGACTGAGATTGGCTGTCCTGGAGTGAATCTAAGGATGGAGTGTGTCCTTTATTTTCCTTTATAAGGGAAGTGTGTCCTTTATAAGGGAAGTGTGTCCTTTATATGGGAAGTGTGTCCTTTGTAAGGGAAATGTGTTCTTTATAAGGGAAGTGTGTCCTTTATATGGGAAGTGTACCCTTAATAAGGGAAGTGTATCCTTTATAAGGGAAGTGTGTATCCTGTATAAAGGAAGTGTACCCTTTATGAGGGAAGTGTATCCTTTATAAGGGAAGTGTATCCTGAATAAAGGAAGTGTATCCCTTATAAGTGAATTGTGTCTTTTCAAAGGGAAGTGTGTCCTTTATAAGGGAAGTGTATCCTGTGTAAAGGAAGTGTATCCTTTAGAAGGTAAGTGTATCATATATAAGGGGAGTGTATCATATATAAGGTAAGTGTATTGTATATAAGGTTATTGTGTCCTTTTTAAGATAAGTGTGTCCTTTATAAGGGAAGTGTGTCCTTTATAAGGGAAGTATGTCCTTTATAAGGGAAGTGTATCCTTTATGATATCCTTTATAAGGGAAGTGTATCCTTTATAATATCCTTTATAAGGTAAGGGAATCCTTTTTAAGGGGAGTGTGTCCTTTGTAAAGATAGTCTATCATATATAAGGGGAGTGTATCGTATATAAGGTAAGTGCATTGTATATAAGGTTAGTGTGTCCTATTTAAGGGAAGTGGATCATATATAAGGGTAGTGTGTCCTTTATAAACAAACTTTATCTTGTATTAGAGGAATCGATCATATAAATGGGGACTGTATCATATATAAGGTAAGTGTATTATATATAAGGGGAGTGTATCGAATATAAGGAAAGTGTATCTTATATAAAGGGCGTGTATCGTATATGAGGTAAGTGTATCATATACAAGAGGAGTGTATCATCTATATATTAAGTGTATTGTATATAAGGGAAGTGTATCTTTTATAAGGGAAGTGTATCCTTTATAAGGGGAGTGTAACATATATAAGGGGAGTGTATTATATATAAGGTAAGTGTATCATATACAAGGGGAGTGTATCGTATATAAGGTGAGGGTAGCCCTTTTAAGGTAAGTGTATCCTTTATAAGTTAAGTGTGTCCTTTATAAGGGAAGTGTATCCTGAATAAAGTAAGTGTGTCCTTTAAAAGGGAAGTGTGTCCTGTATAAGGGAAGTGTATCCTTTATAAGGTAAGTGTATTGTATATAAGGTAAATGTGTCATTTTTAAGGTAAGTGTGTCCTTTATAATGGAAGTGTGTCCTGTATAAGGGAAGTGTATCCTTTATAAGGTAAGGGTATCCTTTTTAAGGGGAGTGTGTCCTTTATAAAGATAGTCTATCATATATAAGGGGAGTGTATCATATATAAGGAAAGTGTATCATATATAAGGGGAGTGTCATCTATATATTAAGTGTACTGTATATAAGGGAAGTGTATCTCTGGTTCGCCGCTGTAAGGTAAGTGTACCATTTGTAAGGGGAGTGTATCATATATAAGGAGAGCGTATCGTATATAAGCTAAGTGTATCCTTTTTAAGGGAAGTTTATCCTTTATAAGATAAGTGTATTATATATAAGGTAAGTGTATCCTATTTAAGGGAAGTGTTTTCTTTATAAGGGAAGTGTATCCTATTTAAGGGAAGTGTTGCCTTTATAAGGGAAGTGTATCCTATTTAAGGGAAGTGTTGCCTTTATAAGGGAAGTGTATCCTTGCCACTATGTTCACACTACCACAGCGATTAACTCGCCACCGCGCATTAGCTCATCGGCTAACAGTGAATGTAGCAGTGAAGCGGTGATGCGCTGTTATTGACAAGTGTCCAAACTACGGAGCCTCTGTGTTATTAATATATTATTCTCATAACGTTTAGGAGCAACGTATCCTCGGCTACACAAGCTGAAACTAAAGCTGGCTGGTATGAATAATTTTGGGCTTGACTGTATGTAAAGACAGAAACTGCTACTGCAGCGGCATCTAGCGCCTGATGTCAAAAAAAGCAGTTTCACCTCATTGCTGCTATTCTCTTTGGTGAGGATTCCCTCAGTGTTCATTGCTCTGGAGAAAAAGAAATCAGTGTAATATGACATTTCTATGATATTTCACATTAGTCATTTCCTGACTAAGTTGATAAGTCACACTGGTATTTTTCTGACAAATAACATAATGTGCTCCAAGTTGTGCTGAAGTGGGAATGTAACATATGACTATAGTAGAAGGAGATGCTAAAAGGAAGTGAGAGAGAGTCAGTGTGTTGCTGTTGTGTTGATGAACAGTAAGTTCAGCAAAGTTGGCTTCATTTAAAGTGGGTTGAGAAACAATGCTAACTGGTTGCCATGGTGATGAATTTAAGCAGTGGTGAGCAGATGACAACTTTCCATAATGGCACCACAATGACATCACAACATCAGAGCCAGCTTGTGGCTTTGAGGACTTAAGACTTCAAAGCCACAAGCTGGCTTTACATTACAGAAGCTTATATATAGGTGGAAAGTGAACTTTTGAAGACTCTTCAAAATGAGTTTTCAGACCACTTGTTACGGCTTCCACTACAGCCGTCCTCCAACTATTCCACAAAAATACAATAACAGACATATGCTGTTGACTGGTAACAAGTCACCCCTGAAATGCACTCCATGTAAGTTACATACGAGGAGCCCTCCCAAGCCCAAGACCACCAGCTCGGGCAAACAACCAAGGAAAGGCAAGAAGCCTAAAGCAACACCGCTGCAGCACAGGAACCGCTGGCGCTAAACCTCCCAGACTGAGATTGGCTGTCCTGGAGTGAATGTAAGGATGGAGTGTGTCCTTTATTTTCCTTTATAAGGGAAGTGTGTCCTTCATGAGGGAAGTGTGTCCTTTATAAGGGAAGAGTGTCCTTTATAAGGCAAGTGTGTCCTTTATAAGGGAAGAGTGTCCTTTATAAGGGAAGAGTGTCCTTTATAAGGGAAGTCCGTCCTTTATAAGGGAAGAGTGTCCTTTATAAGGGAAGAGTGTCCTTTATAAGGGAAGTGTGTCCTTTATAAGGGAAGTGTGTCCTTTATAAGGGAAGAGTATGCTGTATAAGAGGAGTGGATCATATAAAAGGGGACTGTATCTTATATAAGGAAAGTGTATCATATATAAGGGGAGTGTATCATATATAAGGTAAGTGTATTGTATATAAGTTAAGAGTATCCTATTTAAGGGGAGTGTTCCCATTATAAGGTAAGTGTATTATATATAAGGTAAGTGTATCCTATTTAAGGGAAGTGTCAACTCTATAAGGGAAGTGTATCCTATTTAAGGGAAGTGTTGCCTTTATAAGGTAAGTGTAATCTATTTAAGGGAAGTGTTGCCTTTATAAGGGAAGTGTATCCTATTTAAGGGAAGTGTTGCCTTTATAAGGGAAGTGTATCCTATTTAAGGGAAGTGTTAACTCTATAAGGGAAGTGTATCCTATTTAAGGGAAGTGTTGCCTTTATAAGGTAAGTGTAATCTATTTAAGGGAAGTGTTGCCTTTATAAGGGAAGTGTATCCTATTTAAGGGAAGTGTTGCCTTTATAAGGGAAGTGTATCCTATTTAAGGGAAGTGTTGCCTCTATAAAAGAAGTGTATCCTATTTAAGGGAAGTGTTGCCTCTATAAGGTAAGTGTATCCTATTTAAGGGAAGTGTGTCCTTTATAAGGGAAGTGTATCCTATTTAAGGGAAGTGTTGCCTTTATAAGGGAAGTTTATCCTATTTAAGGGAAGTGTTGCCTTTATAAGGGAAGTGTATCCTTGCCACTATGTTCACACTACCACAGCGATTAACTCGCCACCGCGCATTAGCTCATCGGCTAACAGTGAATGTAGCAGTGAAGCGGTGATGCGCTGTTATTGACAAGTGTCCAAACTACGGAGCCTCTGTGTTATTAATATATTATTCTCATAACGTAAGACATCAGCCACAATCTGGCTCTACATTACAGAAGCTTATATATAGGTATAAAGTGAACTTATTAAGACTCTTCAAAATGAGTTTTCAGACCACTTGTTACGGCTTCCATTACAGGCAGACTCCAACTATTCCACAAAACTACAACAACAGACATATGCTGTTGACTGGTAACAAGTCACCCCTGAAATGCACTCCATGTAACTTACATACGAGGAACCCTCCCAAGCCCAAGACCACCAGCTCGGGCAAACAACCAAGGAAAGGCAAGAAGCCTAAAGCAACACCGCTGCAGCACAGGAACCGCTGGCGCTAAACCTCCCAGACTGAGATTGGCTGTCCTGGAGTGAATCTAAGGATGGAGTGTGTCCTTTATTTTCCTTTATAAGGGAAGTGTGTCCTTTATAAGGGAAGTGTGTCCTTTATAAGGGAAGAGTGTCCTTTATAAGGGAAGTGTGTCCTTTATAAGGGAAGTGTGTCCTTTATAAGGGAAGTGTGTCCTTTATAAGGGAAGAGTGTCCTTTATAAGGGAAGTGTATCCTTTATAAGGGAAGTGTGTCTTTTGTAAGGGAAGTGTATCCTTTATATGGGAAGTGTGTCCTTTGTAAGGGAAGTGTATCCTTTATAAGGGAAGTGTGTCCTGTATAAAGGAAGTGTACCCTTTATAAGGGAAGTGTATCCTTTATAAGGGAAGTGTATCCTGAATAAAGGAAGTGTATCCCTTATAAGTGAATTGTGTCTTTTCAAAGGGAAGTGTGTCCTTTATAAGGGAAGTGTATCCTGTGTAAAGGAAGTGTATCATATATAAGGGGAGTGTATCATATATAAGGTAAGTATATTGTATATAAGGTTAGTGTGTCCTTTTTAAGATAAGTGTGTCCTTTATAAGGGAAGTGTGTCCTTTATAAGGGAAGTATGTCCTTTATAAGGGAAGTGTATCCTTTATAATATCCTTTATAAGGGGCCTCGGTGTTATTAATATATTATTCTCATAACGTTTAGGAGCAACGTATCCTCGGCTACACAAGCTGAAACTAAAGCTGGCTGGTATGAATAATTTTGGGCTTGACTGTATGTAAAGACAGAAACTGCTACTGCAGCAGCATCTAGCGCCTGATGTCAAAAAAAGCAGTTTCACCTCATTGCTGCTATTCTCTTTGGTGAGGATTCCCTCAGTGTTCATTGCTCTGGAGAAAAAGAAATCAGTGTAATATGACATTTCTATATATTTAATTATTTATTAAAAGATTTTAAAAAAAAAAAAAAAAAAGGATATGACTATAGTAGAAGGAGATGCTAAAAGGAAGTGAGAGAGAGTCAGTGTGTTGCTGTTGTGTTGATGAACAGTAAGTTCAGCAAAGTTGGCTTCATTTAAAGTGGGTTGAGAAACAATGCTAACTGGTTGCCATGGTGATGAATTTAAGCAGTGGTGAGCAGAAGACAGCTTTCCATAATGGCACCACAATGACATCACAACATCAGAGCCAGCTTGTGGCTTTGAGGACTTAAGACTTCAAAGCCACAAGCTGGCTTTACATTACAGAAGCTTATATATAGGTGGAAAGTGAACTTTTGAAGGCTCTTCAAAATGAGTTTTCAGACCACTTGTTACGGCTTCCACTACAGCCGTCCTCCAACTATTCCACAAAAATACAATAACAGACATATGCTGTTGACTGGTAACAAGTCACCCCTGAAATGCACTCCATGTAAGTTACATACGAGGAGCCCTCCCAAGCCCAAGACCACCAGCTCGGGCAAACAAAGGAGGGGTGCCGCTGGCGGCCGCTGGCGGACTGGGGGGGGGGGGGGAAAAAGAAAGTGGGGAAAACGGGGGGGGGGTGGCGCGGGTGGTGCGGGGGGTGGGTGTGTCCTTTTCCGGGGGGCTTTATAAGGGATGTGTTTTTGGGTGTGTTGGGGGTCCGATATGTGGGTTTGGGGGGGTCGGGGGGAGGGGGGGGGGGAGAAAGGGGTAGGGGGCGTGGGGGGGGTGCCGGGGGGGCGGGGGGGGGGGGTGGGGGGGGGGGGGGGGGGGGGGGCGCCGAGAAAGGGGAGAAAAAAAAACGGAGACCCCCGGGGGGGGCGGCGGGGGGGGGGGGGGGCGGGGCCCTCCGCGGGAAGGCGCGCCCGCCCCCCCCCGGCGGGGCGCCCCCCCGGGGGGGGGGGGGGGGGTGTCCTTCCCTTTTTCCCTCCCGGGGGGGGGGGGGGGTTCTGGGGGCGGGAAAGGGGGGGTGGGGCGGGGGGGCGGGGTCGGGTCGTTTTTGGGTCGGGGTGGGGGGTTCGGGGTCGGGGTTCGGGTTGCTGGGGGTTCGGGGGTTGCCTTGGGGGTTCGGAGGTTGCCTTGGGTGTTTGCCCTGTTCCCCGCGCGCGGCCGGCGGGGGGGGGTGCGGTTGGTGTACTGGGGGTTTTTCTGGCGGGCCGAGGGTGTGAGCTGGCCGCGCCGGGCCCAAGTGGCGGTGTCACCCCGAATGCCCGTAATACGAGGAGCCCTCCCAAGCCCAAGACCACCAGCTCGGGCAAACAACCAAGGAAAGGCAAGAAGCCTAAAGCAACACCGCTGCAGCACAGGAACCGCTGGCGCTAAACCTCCCAGACTGAGATTGGCTGTCCTGGAGTGAATCTAAGGATGGAGTGTGTCCTTTATTTTCCTTTATAAGGGAAGTGTGTCCTTTATAAGGGAAGTGTGTCCTTTATAAGGGAAGTGTGTCCTTTATAAGGGAAGTGTGTCCTTTATAAGGGAAGTGTGTCCTTTATAAGGGAAGTGTGAAAGGAAGAGCATAAGGAAAGAAGAAGGAAGTGTATCCTTTATAAGGGAAGTGTGTCCTTTATAAGGGAAGTGTGTCCTTTATGAGGGAAGTGTGTCCTTTATAAGGGAAGTGTGTCCTTTATAAGGGAAGTGTGTCCTTTATGAGGGAAGTGTGTCCTTTATAAGGGAAGTGTGTCCTTTATGAGGGAAGTGTGTCCTTTATAAGGGAAGTGTGTCCTTTATAAGGGAAGTGTGTCCTTTATGAGGGAAGTGTGTCCTTTATAAGGGAAGAGTATGCTGTATAAGAGGAGTGGATCATATAAAAGGGGACTGTATCTTATATAAGGAAAGTGTATCATATATAAGGGGAGTGTATCGTATATAAGGTAAGTGTATTGTATATAAGTTAAGAGTATCCTATTTAAGGGGAGTGTTCCCTTTATAAGGTAAGTGTATTATATATAAGGTAAGTGTATCCTATTTAAGGGAAGTGTTGCCTTTATAAGGTAAGTGTAATCTATTTAAGGGAAGTGTTGCCTTTATAAGGGAAGTGTATCCTATTTAAGGGAAGTGTTGCCTTTATAAGGGAAGTGTATCCTATTTAAGGGAAGTGTTGCCTTTATAAGGTAAGTGTAATCTATTTAAGGGAAGTGTTGCCTTTATAAGGGAAGTGTATCCTTGCCACTATGTTCACACTACCACAGCGATTAACTCGCCACCGCGCATTAGCTCACCGGCTAACAGTGAATGTAGCAGTGAAGCGGTGATGCGCTGTTATTGACAAGTGTCCAAACTACGGAGCCTCGGTGTTATTAATATATTATTCTCATAACGTTTAGGAGCAACGTATCCTCGGCTACACAAGCTGAAACTAAAGCTGGCTGGTATGAATAATTTTGGGCTTGACTGTATGTAAAGACAGAAACTGCTACTGCAGCAGCATCTAGCGCCTGATGACAAAAAAAGCAGTTTCACCTCATTGCTGCTATTCTCTTTGGTGAGGATTCCCTCAGTGTTCATTGCTCTGGAGAAAAAGAAATCAGTGTAATATGACATTTCTATGATATTTCACATTAGTCATTTCCTGACTAAGTTGATAAGTCACACTGGCATTTTTCCGACAAATAACATAATGTGCTCCAAGTTGTGCTGAAGTGGGAATGTAACATATGACTATAGTAGAAGGAGATGCTAAAAGGAAGTGAGAGAGAGTCAGTGTGTTGCTGTTGTGTTGATGAACAGTAAGTTCAGCAAAGTTGGCTTCATTTAAAGTGGGTTGAAAAACAATGCTAACTGGTTGCCATGGTGATGAATTTAAGCAGTGGTGAGCAGATGACAGCTTTCCATAATGGCACCACAATGACATCACAACATCAGAGCCAGCTTGTGGCTTTGAGGACTTAAGACTTCAAAGCCACAAGCTGGCTTTACATTACAGAAGCTTATATATAGGTGGAAAGTGAACTTTTGAAGACTCTTCAAAATGAGTTTTCAGACCACTTGTTACGGCTTCCACTACAGCCGTCCTCCAACTATTCCACAAAAATACAATAACAGACATATGCTGTTGACTGGTAACAAGTCACCCCTGAAATGCACTCCATGTATGTTACATACGAGGAGCCCTCCCAAGCCCAAGACCAACAGCTCGGGCAAACAACCAAGGAAAGGCAAGAAGCCTAAAGCAACACCGCTGCAGCACAGGAACCGCTGGCGCTAAACCTCCCAGACTGAGATTGGCTGTCCTGGAGTGAATGTAAGGATGGAGTGTGTCCTTTATTTTCCTTTATAAGGGAAGTGTGTCCTTTATGAGGGAAGTGTGTCCTTTATAAGGCAAGTGTGTCCTTTATAAGGGAAGTGTGTCCTTTATAAGGGAAGAGTGTCCTTTATAAGGGAAGAGTATGCTGTATAAGAGGAGTGGATCATATAAAAGGGGACTGTATCTTATATAAGGAAAGTGTATCATATATAAGGGGAGTGTATCGTATATAAGGTAAGTGTATTGTGTATAAGTTAAGTGTATCCTATTTAAGGGGAGTGTTCCCTTTATAAGGTAAGTGTATTATATATAAGGTAAGTGTATCCTATTTAAGGGAAGTGTTGCCTTTATAAGGTAAGTGTATCCTATTTAAGGGAAGTGTTGCCTTTATAAGGGAAGTGTATCCTATTTAAGGGAAGTGTTGCCTCTATAAGGTAAGTGTATCCTATTTAAGGGAAGTGTTGCCTTTATAAGGGAAGTGTATCCTTGCCACTATGTTCACACTACCACAGCGATTAACTCACCACCGCGCATTAGCTCATCGGTTAACAGTGAACGTAGTAGTGAAGCGGTGATGCGCTGTTATTGACAAGTGTCCAAACTACGGAGCCTCGGTGTTATTAATATATTATTCTCATAACGTAAGACATCAGCCACAATCTGGCTCTACATTACAGAAGCTGATATATAGGTATAAAGTGAACTTATTAAGACTCTTCAAAATGAGTTTTCAGACCACTTGTTACGGCTTCCATTACAGGCAGACTCCAACTATTCCACAAAACTCCAACAACAGACATATGCTGTTGACTGGTAACAAGTCACCCCTGAAATGCACTCCATGTAACTTACATACGAGGAGCCCTCCCAAGCCCAAGACCACCAGCTCGGGCAAACAACCAAGGAAAGGCAAGAAGCCTAAAGCAACACCGCTGCAGCACAGGAACCGCTGGCGCTAAACCTCCCAGACTGAGATTGGCTGTCCTGGAGTGAATCTAAGGATGGAGTGTGTCCTTTATTTTCCATTATAAGGGAAGTGTGTCCTTTATAAGGGAAGTGTGTCCTTTATAAGGGAAGTGTGTCCTTTATAAGGGAAGAGTGTCCTTTATAAGGGAAGTGTATCCTTTATAAGGGAAGTGTGTCTTTTGTAAGGGAAGTGTATCCTTTATATGGGAAGTGTGTCCTTTGTAAGGGAAGTGTATCCTTTATAAGGGAAGTGTGTCCTGTATAAAGGAAGTGTACCCTTTATAAGGGAAGTGTATCCTTTATAAGGGAAGTGTATCCTGAATAAAGGAAGTGTATCCCTTATAAGTGAATTGTGTCTTTTCAAAGGGAAGTGTGTCCTTTATAAGGGAAGTGTACCCTGTGTAAAGGAAGTGTATCCTTTAGAAGGTAAGTGTATCATATATAAGGGGAGTGTATCATATATAAGGTAAGTGTATTGTATATAAGGTTAGTGTGTCCTTTTTAAGATAAGTGTGTCCTTTATAAGGGAAGTGTGTCCTTTATAAGGGAAGTGTGTCCTTTATAATATCCTTTATAAGGGGCCTCGGTGTTATTAACATATTATTCTCATAACGTTTAGGAGCAACGTATCCTCGGCTACACAAGCTGAAACTAAAGCTGGCTGGTATGAATAATTTTGGGCTTGACTGTATGTAAAGACAGAAACTGCTACTGCAGCGGCATCTAGCGCCTGATGTCAAAAAAAGCAGTTTCACCTCATTGCTGCTATTCTCTTTGGTGAGGATTCCCTCAGTGTTCATTGCTCTGGAGAAAAAGAAATCAGTGTAATATGACATTTCTATGATATTTCACATTAGTCATTTCCTGACTAAGTTGATAAGTCACACTGGCATTTTTCCGACAAATAACATAATGTGCTCCAAGTTGTGCTGAAGTGGGAATGTAACATATGACTATAGTAGAAGGAGATGCTAAAAGGAAGTGAGAGAGAGTCAGTGTGTTGCTGTTGTGTTGATGAACAGTAAGTTCAGCAAAGTTGGCTTCATTTAAACTGGGTTGAGAAACAATGCTAACTGGTTGCCATGGTGATGAATTTAAGCAGTGGTGAGCAGATGACAGCTTTCCATAATGGCACCACAATGACATCACAACATCAGAGCCAGCTTGTGGCTTTGAGGACTTAAGACTTCAAAGCCACAAGCTGGCTTTACATTACAGAAGCTTATATATAGGTGGAAAGTGAACTTTTGAAGGCTCTTCAAAATGAGTTTTCAGACCACTTGTTACGGCTTCCACTACAGCCGTCCTCCAACTATTCCACAAAAATACAATAACAGACATATGCTGTTGACTGGTAACAAGTCACCCCTGAAATGCACTCCATGTAAGTTACATACGAGGAGCCCTCCCAAGCCCAAGACCACCAGCTCGGGCAAACAACCAAGGAAAGGCAAGAAGCCTAAAGCAACACCGCTGCAGCACAGGAACCGCTGGCGCTAAACCTCCCAGACTGAGATTGGCTGTCCTGGAGTGAATGTAAGGATGGAGTGTGTCCTTTATTTTCCTTTATAAGGGAAGTGTGTCCTTTATGAGGGAAGTGTGTCCTTTATAAGGCAAGTGTGTCCTTTATAAGGGAAGAGTGTCCTTTATAAGCGAAGAGTGTCCTTTATAAGGATCCACTCCTCTTATACAGCATACACTTGTATGCTGTATAAGAGGAGTGGATCATATAAAAGGGGACTGTATCTTATATAAGGAAAGTGTATCATATATAAGGGGAGTGTATCGTATATAAGGTAAATGTATTGTGTATAAGTTAAGTGTATCCTATTTAAGGGGAGTGTTCCCTTTATAAGGTAAGTGTATTATATATAAGGTAAGTGTATCCTATTTAAGGGAAGTGTTGCCTCTATAAGGGAAGTGTATCCTATTTAAGGGAAGTGTTGCCTTTTTAAGGGAAGTGTATCCTATTTAAGGGAAGTGTTGCCTTTATAAGGTAAGTGTATCCTATTTAAGGTCAGTATTGCCTTTATAAGGGAAGTGTATCCTTGCCACTATGTTCACACTACCACAGCGATTAACTCGCCACCGCGCATTAGCTCACCGGCTAACAGTGAATGTAGTAGTGAAGCGGTGATGCGCTGTTATTGACAAGTGTCCAAACTACGGAGCCTCGGTGTTATTAATATATTATTCTCATAACGTAAGACATCAGCCACAATCTGGCTCTACATTACAGAAGCTTATATATAGGTATAAAGTGAACTTATTAAGACTCTTCAAAATGAGTTTTCAGACCACTTGTTACGGCTTCCATTACAGGCAGACTCCAACTATTCCACAAAACTCCAACAACAGACATATGCTGTTGACTGGTAACAAGTCACCCCTGAAATGCACTCCATGTAACTTACATACGAGGAGCCCTCCCAAGCCCAAGACCACCAGCTCGGGCAAACAACCAAGGAAAGGCAAGAAGCCTAAAGCAACACCGCTGCAGCACAGGAACCGCTGGCGCTAAACCTCCCAGACTGAGATTGGCTGTCCTGGAGTGAATCTAAGGATGGAGTGTGTCCTTTATTTTCCTTTATAAGGGAAGTGTGTCCTTTATAAGGGAAGTGTGTCCTTTATAAGGGAAGTGTGTCCTTTATAAGGGAAATGTGTTCTTTATAAGGGAAGTGTGTCCTTTATTTATAAGGGAAGTGTATCCTTTATAAGGGAAGTGTGTCCTTTATGTGTTTCCATTATAAGGGAAGTGTGTCCTTTATAAGGGAAGTGTGTCCTTTATAAGGGAAGTGTGTCCTTTATAAGGGAAGTGTATCCTTTATAAGGGAAGTGTGTCTTTGAGAAGGGAAGTGTATCCTTTATATGGGAAGTGTGTCCTTTATAAGGGAAGTGTATCCTTTATAAGGGAAGTGTATCCTGTATAAAGGAAGTGTACCCTTTATAAGGGAAGTGTATCCTTTATAAGGGAAGTGTATCCTGAATAAAGGAAGTGTATCCCTTATAAGTGAAGTGTGTCTTTTAAAAGGGAAGTTTATCCTTTACAAGGGAAGGGTATCCTTTTTAAGGGGAGTGTGTCCTTTGTAAAGATAGTCTATCATATATAAGGGGAGTGTATTGTATACAATATAAGTGTATCGTATATAAGGTAAGTGCATTGTATATAAGGTAAGTGTATCCTTTTTAAGGGAAGTGTATCCTTTTTAAGGGAAGTGGATCATATATAAGGGTATTGTGTCCTTTATAAGCAAACTTTATATTTTACTTTGTATTGGAGGAATCGATCATATTAATGGGGACTGTATCATACATAAGGTAAGTGTTTTATATATAAGGGGAGTGTATCGAATATAAGGAAAGTGTATCTTATATAAGGGGCGTGTATCGTATATGAGGTAAGTGTATCATATACAAGGGGAGTGTATTGTATATAAGGGAAGTGTATCCTTTATAAGGGAAGTGTATCCTTTATAAGGGGAGTGTATCATATACAAGGTGAGTGCCTCGAATATAAGGAAAGTGTATCTTATATAAGGGGACTGTATCATATATGTGGTAAGTGTATCATATACAAGGGGAGTGTATCGTCTGACTGTTAAGTGTATTGTATATAAGGTAATTGTATCCTTTATAAGGGAAGTGTATCCTTTATAAGGGGAGTGTATCATATATTAGGGGAGTGTATCATATATAAGGTGAGGGTAGCCCTTTTAAGGTAAATGTATCCTTTATAAGTTAAATGTGTCCTTTATAAGGGAAATGTATCCTGTATAAGAGAAGTGTATCATTTTTAAGGAGAGTGTATCCTTTATAAGTTACGTATATCCTTTGTAAGGGGAGTGTATCATATGTAAGGGGAGTGTGTCTTATATAAGGTAAGTGTGTCTTTTTAAGGTAAGTGTATCCTTTATAAGTTAAGTGTATCTGTCAGGTCGGGTTAACACACTGGCTGGACTCAAATGCAGGCACGGACTCGGAGCAGTTACAATAATCGGCGTCTTTATTACAGGCGGGTGTCGGTACACAAAAAGGCAGTTCAAACAGGCTGACAAAAACCAAATCGGCGGGCTGAAGACAACGTAGATAACACAGGCTTAGGTCGATGCACGAGGTAGTCAAAAACACTGGAGATGGCGGGTACGCTTTTCCTACGGAAGACAAAAGACGAACTGGCACAGGAGGAAAAGGGAGTACACATTATATACTGGTGAGGGAGGTGGATAACTATGCACAGGTGGACACAATCAGGGCAGGGGATGACGATCAGACGCAGGTGACTGTGATGATAATCAGATCGGGAGGAGGTGCTCTGACGTGAAGGCAGGAGGCATGCAGGGCAGGGAGTGAAGTGAACTGCAACGAGAGGAGAGGTTAGAATGCAAACAAAACAGGAAGTGCGCCAAAATAAAAGCATGCAACAGGAAATGACCGGTTAACATTTATACTTCCTGACAGTATCCTTTATAAGGGAAGTGTGTTCTTTATGAGGAAAGTTTATCATATATAAGGAGAGTGTATCGTAAAAAAAGTAAGTGTATCGTATACAAGGGGAGTGTATCCTTTATAAGGAAAGTGCATCATATATAAGGGGAGTGTATCCTTTATAAGGAAAGTGCATCATATATAAGGGGAGTGTATCGTATATAAGGTAAGTGTATCATATACAAGGGGAGTGTATCATATATAAGGTAAGTGTCTTGTATATAAGGTATGTGTGTCCTTTTTAAGGTAAGTGTATCCTTTGTAAGGGGAGTGTATCATATATCAGGTAAGTGTGTCCTTTTTAAGGGAAGTGTATCCTGTATAGGAGGAGTGGATCATATAAAAGGGGACTGTATTGTATATAAGCTAAGTGCACAATATATTAGGGGAGTGTATCGTATATAAGGTAAGTGTATCATATACAAGGGGAGTGTATTGTCTATATGTTAAGTGTATTATATATAAGGGAAGTGTATCCTTTATAAGGTAAGTGTATCATTTGTAAGGAAAGTGTATTATATATAAGGGGAGCGTGTGTTTTATTAGGGAAGTATATCCTGTATAAGAGGAGTAGATCATGTAAAAGGGGACTGTATCGTATATAAGGTAAGCGTATCCTTTTTTAGGGAAGTGTATCCTTTATGAGGTAAGTGTATCCTTTTTAAGGGGAGTGTTCCCTTTATAAGGGAAGTGTATTCTTGCCACTATGTTCCCACTACCACAGGAGCAACGTATCCTCGGCTACACAAGCTGAAACTAAAGCTGGCAATAGGATCCGTAGTCTGACTGTTTAGGTTACCGCATCTTCCGGACCATAAAGCTCACCGGACCATAAAGCTCACCGGACCATAAAGCTCACCGGATTATAAGCAAAACAAAACAGATCAAGATAATTTAAACTCAGAAACACACAAAATACAAAACAATACACTCACTTTCATATTTTTTCAGTTCATTCCTCGTCCACAAATCCATCAAATCCTTCATCATCAGTGTCTGAGTTAAACCGTCAGGTGACTTCGGCATCAAGCACGGCCGAATCCGTCTCGTCATTATCCGAGTCAGTCTGGTTGCTGTTATCGATATCTAGCGGTTGGAGTTCTTTAGTTAATCCACCCGGAATGACGGCAAGCTCCGCTTCACTTTCATTTTGACAGTGTCGGTGAGATGGGCAGCATGGAATCGCAGATCAATAGGGGCGGAGAGACTTCGTAATCCTTTGGCAGTTGCTGCGAGATGGTAGTTTTTGTGCGTATGGAGAGATTACGCATTTTCATAAAATGAAAGCACCAAGAAGGAGCTCCTCGAAAGTCGCTGATTTTCATGTCCAGCGCTACCGCTGCTGCCTTGAGTTGAATAGAAACTGTAGAGACGCTTCTAGCTTCTACGCTCTGTTGATTAACCAACTGTTCAATTTTGTCCTCTAACTGTGGCCATCTCGCTTTGTTCCCTCGGAAACTCTGTTTGGTCTTCTTTACATGGTGCAGGTCATCTTCTTGCTTCCTCCACTTCCGTACCATTGATTCACTAATATTAAATTCTCTCGCCGCTGCTCTTTTCCCATGTTCTCCTGCGTGACTGATGGCCTTAAGCTTGAAATCCGCTTCGCAACCATGTCTCTTCACAGGTGCCATTTTGGCTGCTACACACACAATAATGTTACGGTGCCTATATGTCAAAGCACAGTAACAGTACGTATTACTCCGTAAGGTGCCTGACTACTGTCAGTACGTAGTACTCCGCAAGGTGCCTGACTACTGTCAGTACGTAGTACTCCGCGAGGTGCCTGACTACTGTCAGTACGTAGTACTCCGCGAGGCGCCAGACTACTGTCAGTACGAAGTACTCCGCGAGGCGTCTGACTACTGTCAGTACGTAGTACTCCGCGAGGCGCCAGACTACTGTCAGTACGAAGTACTCCGCGGGGCGCCAGACTACCGTCAGTACGAAGTACTCCGCGAGGCGTCTGACTACTGTTACCGTAATGCTCCAACAATCCATCCAGCGGTGCAGCTTCATAGCTTACCAAACTCATAATAAAACATTTTGACAGATTTTTGAGCGCCCTGTACCACATAAAATTGGTTCGAGGAGGTCAGTAAGCAGAACTGGAATTCATATATAAGCTGCACCGTATTATAAGGCACCCTGTCGATTTTTGGGAAAATGAAAGGATTTTAAGTGCGCCTTATAGTTTGTCATGTATCTTTGTAGTAAACTAAAGCTGGCAGTAGGCTCTGTAGTCTGACTGTTTAGAGAGAGGACAGGAGGAGAGAGGACAGAGGACAGGGAGGAGAGAGGACAGGAGGACAGAGGACAGGAGGAGAAAGGACAGAGGACAGGAGGAGAGAGGACAGGAGGACCGGAGGAGAGAGGACAGGAGGACCGGAGGAGAGGACAGGAGGACCGGAGGAGAGAGGACAGGAGGAGGAGAGAGAGGACAGGAGGAGGAGGACCGGAGGAGGAGAGAGGACAGGAGGAGAGAGGACAGGGAGGAGAGAGGACAGGAGGAGAGAGGACAGAGGACAGGAGGAAGGACTGATACTGACTGATGTTTGTGTTCTTCAGTCTGTATAAACTTCATTCAGGAATAGGATCTGTTTTATTAATACGTCAGATCATTTCCAGTGAGATATTAATGAGTTTCTACTGTAAACACTACTGTTGCTGCTCTAGAATCAACGTGTGTCCTTGTTGTATTTAAAGTAATCAATTCTAATCTGGTTCTGACTTTAAAAACAACCAGGCTGACATCAGTAGAGCTAATATAGACACTGTTTGTTTATTTATCTCAAGTCATATCATCATTTTAATATTGATCAGTGTTATTGCACATGGCAGATTTTCATCATATGATGCTGCCTAGTTTATGTTACTGTTGTTTAAAAAGCTCTAGTGCTGGCTGACCTGATGCTGACCTTTTTTCTAAATGATTGGTTTTTATTTATTAATTCTTTAAATAACTCAGTGTCACTTTTCTTTTAGATCAGAGGTTCAGCCATAAGATGCAACAAGGAACAAGTGTTTTGCTCCTGACGTTAGGCTCCTGTTGTGAAGAAAGCGTTTGACTAATTTTGCAAAATACATGAAATTGGAAAGTTGAAGTTGGAAATTGTCATCCTTGGTGTACTATAAATGTACTGAACAGACATCATGTCATTGCTGTAGATCCTGCTGGTGTGAATCAGGAGTCTTAAAACCGTGCAGGACTGACTGTTTAGGGCAGTAATGTTTCCATTAACAAAATTTAACTTAACATTGACACTTACATGTAACAATTAACTAAACAAAAACACTTAAATTTAACATTTGACTCAACATTAACACTTACATTCATCATTTAATGTGAATAATATTTGTTGAGGAACCTTAATTTAACATACATTTTGGAAATATGATTTCAAAATATTCAAAAGGTCAATAATACACTGTGGGCAAATTCACTACACCCGGGATGTTCGGGCTGATTACAGCCACTAAAAAGAACAGCTGTAAAAATATAACAGATCAATATTTTTTCCAAATCTTTTTGTTCACAAAATATTTAAATATTGTCAGGATTTTAACGCTTTAAATGGCAATTTCAAAGGTGTGTTCAACACACAGTTGAGGCAGGCAAACTGCAGTGAAACCCCAGAGATGCAAATTCTGAATGTGCTGTATACATGTCTAAAGAATGATATCAGCATATCCCACAAGTCTTAACCAGAAAATACTAAAATAATAATAAATAAGGCCTAATTTGGACTATCCAAATGAAATATGCTCTTTACATGACTTGTGTCCAATTCAGGATATAGTCATATTATCAGTAACAGTGGAATATTAGTGTGCATGTAAACGTAGTCAGTGTGGTGCTCTGCAGTACAACTGTAATACACAAACACCTCCAAAAGCATCCCTGAGTGCTGGATCAACACGGCACTGCTCTGCTTACTTTTAACCCAACCGAAGCTCGACTTGTTGGGATTATCAACATGCAGAATGTGCTTCTGTAAGCAGTCACTTAAAAATGATTTTCAACATGTGTCTTCATTGCTCGTGGGTTAAATGTAATTTCTACACTGCTGCTGTTATAGTTACATAACATTACACCACACGTCATCTAACGTTGTTATATGTATGAGAGAGAAAATAGCTTAAACTACCACTTGACTGTTATTACAGGCTGTAAATCATTTCTATTATTTCCCTCGTCCCACACTGATGCAAAAATGCATTTGCCAGTGATTATCTTTAACTACATATACTGTCATTTTAAGTTTTATGTTAAGTAGCAGTTCAGGGAAGGGATGGCTGTGATTAGCGGGGGGACGGTTCCTAAAATTCATGGCTCGGTTCATATCACGGTTTCAATTTGAACATGCTTTTCATTTATTTGGCAAAATAAGTCAACAACTGTTTGTCTTCACAACAGCAGACTAACATCAGGAACCAAAGTCTTCTTCATTGTCACATCTTATGGCTGGACGTCTGATCTAAGACAAACACTGAGTTATACATGAACACGACCACTGATCACTGCGGACTAGAAGGAATTAAAGTCATTTACTTACATGTTTACTAATCGCTGTTAGCTGAGGTGAGCTAAGGTGCGACGAGCTAATAGCTGTGGCGGTGTAAGCACGGTGACATGCGCAGTAAAATCTGGTAAAATCATAACACACAACCTCAGCGTCAGCTACACTGCGCATGTTATACCTCATACTGCTGTCCGCCGCGTCCCAGCCTCTTTCCACAGGCCTTGATTTCTAGTGTGACAATCGACCTTTCTCAAATGAACCGAACAATGCATACACGACCCGAACCGTTCCCATCCCTAACAGTGATTAATGATCGATGTACCGCACCAATCCTTTTGGACTTGAGGTCTACTGTTTCTCTGATCAGGCATCTGACAAATTAAAGGTCTATCATCTTGTTACATCGGTTTGTTTTTAAGAGAAGATAATTAATAAAATATTGACATATTAATCAGACTATTTACTTTGGGTAAATTAATACTATTAATTGTGAATAAAGAGAGAGAGAGAAAGAATAATCGCTAAATTAGTCATTGGATTAATCAATACAAAAATCCTGATTAGGTGCAGCTGTATAGCGGTTGGGGGAGATTTTGAAGACTATTTTGGAAAAATGGTCCGTCGGAAAAATGGCTTGGCACCGACATTACAACTGTTGTGTTGCGACTTGCAGCAGGTACATATTTCAGGTGAGATCAATATATTCAGAAACCTACCTAAAAAGCATCACGCTCCTCTGTCAATATTTAATCAGGAAGAGCAGCGGTGGCAGCGAGTTAACATTTCATAAAACACATTAACATTGATTCAGCAGCCCGGCAGATTAAAGTGGATAAACAGGAGAGCAGAGGGAGCCGGTGATTTGGCACCGCCGGTGCAGGTAACGATGAGGACAGCAGGTGAATAAAGAAGATATGAGGGGAAATTAATATAATTTTATCTTTTTTGTCCCTTTACGCTTTTATTTTTTGAAGGGAAAATACAGTGAATGTGATGCTCTTTGTTGTCTAAATGGATCGGAGCGATCATTAGCGTTATTAGTGACACCTGCTCTTTTATCACATCGGATATTTCATCTCGTCAAAAGCAGGAAAAGTGTATTCACGGAGACGCTCTCCTCCGCAGACAGCTGGGGCTGACACAAGAGCCGCAGGTGGGAAATAATTATAGAAATTGAAGAAAGGAGTTCTAATTAATAGCTGTGGGTCCAATAATAAGTCCAATTTCAACTCTGAAGCTACGAAGTTGGTAGTCGATGCCTCAATGTGATAAAATGACTCAAACAGCAGGCAGGCAGACGCACAAGAAGAATTAGCCGATAATTGGCAAATACTATTTAAATGAGGCGACCTTTAACCCCGCGTGGAGGAGACGCTGAATCCTCTCGTTGTTGTCATTAGTTACAGAGATCTTGATCTGCAGGTACGCTCGATTTAGTCCAGTAACATGGGGTTATTTTTGTTTCACACAAACAAATAGTGTCTATAAATACATGCTGCAATGTTCCCGCTGTAGTTCTGCTTCATCAGCTCAGACATTTTTAAAAGGGCGGGTCCATTATTCTTGTTATTTTTGAGCTATGACACACACACACACACACACACACACACACACACACACATATACTAGGGGTGGGACGGTTCATAAAATTCATAGTTCAGTTCATATCACGGTTTGGGGTCAGGGTTTTCTGCGGAGCAGCAGAACATATTTAGACGATGAAAAAGAAAATCTGTATAATCAATATCATATATAAATATACATATATGGATCTGGATTGTTATTAGCCATCACTTGGCCACCTCTAGGCGTGTTTATTTCAGATTATACATAACAGCCCAGTCACACAGTAGTTAGTCACAAAATTTTATGTATTTATTTGTGTTCATAGATATGAATTTTTTTTTTTTCTGTGCTGGTCAGCATGTGAACTGGGAAGTATAAAGATCGGCAAACAGAGGTCGAGGTGGATAAAAAAAACAAAACACAAGACTTTCACCCAGGAGACCGTTGTTCATGTCCGTATGAAGCCACAAGTCAAAGCGGATTTATTACAAAGTTATTTGTCACGTAACTTCCGTACTCAAGTTACAAGACTTGCGCTGTTATTTTAAACCAAACCACAATCTTTTCCTAAACCTAAGTAGTTTTGTTGCCTAAGAAGTGAAAGACTGAAGCGGAAGCTGTGTATCATGTATTGCACGAAACATACATTGTTGAAAGTTGCGGGGAAAAAAAGGGAAAATTTTTATTTACTTTTTACACACAAATCACGAATTTCCTGATTATTTCACAAACTGCCATGAGACTGTTAATTAATTTACGTCCGTAATTTAATAATAAAACAAACAAAGTTGTTTTAAGCCAAATCATGTTTTAATACGAAACCCAACCACGTACTTTTGTTTTGTTTCAATTTAAAACATTAAAACACGTGTAAAAGTGTTTAAAGCTGTGACCACAATCTGAGAAAAGTTTAGCTGAATGGAAAAGTTGTGTATGAAATAAATTGAGTTTCGTGACTATTTCACAAACTGCTGTTTTCGACTGTGTTGCATATAAACAGAGTATAGACTTCACCTGCTTTAAAAGGTCTGTTACACAAATAACTACTGTGAGAGCAACACATTTCAGCCTGTGACCTTCGCCGGGGTCGTCCTTTAAACTTCTTCACATTATATGAATTTCCCCTTCAGTGGAGTTACTTTCAAAGGTCTAATGTCTCTTTCCAAGAAGATGTATGCGATATCTTTGCCGCTCATCACGAGTGTAAAAGGTAAAAGGTGTCGAGACGGTGAGATGTTTCCTGTCGTCGAGCTGAAGCTACAGCTGCTACCTCCTCACTCACACTCCAACGCCAACACCAGCCTCCTCTTTCCCGCTCTGATGAGGGTAAAGCGCTGAAACTCCTCCAGAGTGAATTACCGTCGGGGGAACCTCACGTTAACCTGAGACTCGTCAGGCCTGAGCGTGTGACGTGTGGTGTTAATTGGCAGCAGAACGATCATGAAGAATTCATGCTAGAATAACAGCAGATTATTCTTGTTTAATTAAAGATGCTGCGACGCTGCGGCTGCATTCATATTTAACGAGCAACATCGCTAACAGACTGATTACTGAGCCACCCAACATGTGACAACGCGCAAGCTAACAGCTGCTTTCACACACACACACACACACACACACACACACACACAGTTCACTGGACCAGTTGCCTTCATGAGAGCCGTTCATCTGTTCTCATGTCGACTGCCTGATGTATTACAGCTGATATAAATATCAACGCTCACAGTCGCTGCACTGACAGAGATGATAATCAAAGTCAGGATGAACGTCTTCATCACGATGACAGAGCTCATTCGGAGTGAAATTTAATTTGCAAAGGGCAGATTCAACCGTTATAGGATAAAAAAATGTGACACGTAAACAATTTCGGATTACTTTATATTTCCTGTACTCTTCCTGAGCACACGGTCTCACTTCAGTTCAGACTAAAATGTTTGTCCAATAAGACTCTTGACTGGTTTCCCAAAAAATTTACAGGAAAAAACTCTCTGAGGTTAAAGTGGTTAAAACTACAAGAAAACACACAAATTTACAAGAACAAAACCTGAATATTCTGAGATTATATAGTCATAAATTTGCAAGACCAAAACCCAGAAATTGTCTTGAAGTCACAACAATAACAACAATAAAATGTTGGTTTTTTTGGGGGGGGGTTTAAGTAACCACATCGCTTAGATCAACCTAATTACAAACGCTGCTGTTAAACACTGCGGTAAAATGACTTTCTGAGTGCAAAAAATATTAATTATCATAGTATTTTTTAGTTTTGTTCATGAAAGAACATGAAAGAAAACACGTATTTCTGTCTTTCAGAATCTGAGGCTGTCCTAACCGGTGTGTTGGATAAATATGACGAAATAAAATGAAACTACTGGCATAAATACAAATATAAAGTGGGTAAAAAATACAACTCACCAATACGCTGAATTAGTGGGAGCTCTGAGCTTGTTTCTCTGCAACGGGCCGGTCCAACCTAGAGGTGATGGGAGACAATGACACCTGAAGTGTGCTCCTCATGTTCTGTCTTCGCCGTCATTCAGTTTTGGTCGCTGTCACTGCAGAAAACCCTGCTTCACAAAGATGGGACGTTGGAAATGGAAGCAGGGTTTTCATTGCTTTTTTGGTGATCTTTAATCCAGAACACCGGCTGTCTGGTTGTTGTCTGAAACATATTTTAAAGGCCTTTTAAGGTCTCCATGCGCCGAAGCAGTTTTGAAGGCTTCATTGCCTCATTTTCTAGCCTGTCGCCACATATTATGCAGAGTAGGCTTGGCACGTGAGAATCACCTGTAGCGATAAACCTGTATTTTAAGTAGGACTCCTGATATTGTCTTTTAAATGCAGCCTTGTTTTTCTTGGAAGCTGCAGGCTCTTCTTCTTCTGTCTCCTTTCCAAAGAAGCTCTCTGAAGACGTTTGTGTTTTTACTCGTTTTCGCTGCTTGTGGGCTTCATTTTTGGGGTAACGTATCACGTGACCGAGATGAGCGTCTTGACATGTGTCAAGAGACAGAGACACACAGATGGATGTACCCAGGCATTTTCCAAAATAAAACATCTTACAGACTCTGATAATCAGAATATTTTTGTGTCCATCTTTTCTGTGCGACCCAGCGCCAGATGATCCACGGACCGGTACCGGTGGCTGGGGAGCCCTTTTGTACTCCACCAACGCTGCACTTACAGTTGATCTTTTTTTTTTTTTGCCGATTGCAGAATAAGTACTGCCAAGTTGCGCATTAAATTTATATGCGACTGTAGACTTGACTGCAGTTTGAGAGCTGAGACAACTAGAGCGGTGAAAATGTGCATTTCAACTTAATTTATGCTTCTCACAGTACTGTAGTCTGTATGAAATGATTATGATGCTATCAAGTTGTTAAATATATTACCTTTTGTTGAATAAATGCTTTGCAATGGGCTCTCTTCACATCAGTGGTGCACACTGACTGCTTGGTGCTGCAGCAGCAACTCTCAATAGAACGATCCTTCGCCCAATTTGACATTATGTCAATGTGTTATTTAATAAAAAGGTCACTAAATTTAATGTTTATTACATCAATCAAATCTGTGGACATTTTAAATTCTCATTAACTGCCATTGAAATCATGTTATGTGCTCTAGTTAAACTATTTTCCGTCCACAGGCGGACGCGTTACTTTCCACTTTTTCTCAAAAACTCTTGGTCCAAAAAACACCAAGTTTTGTGTGAACTATCTAATGATTGTTCACACAAATATGCTCATCTGGCTCTTAACAACCAAGAAGTGCTGCCTGGCCCGACGCTGAGGGCTGAAAAGTCTACCGTTAGCCGACATTGCTTCGGGCACAACAAAATTCGGATGGCGGCTGGCTTTACCGCACTTTTGCACAATTTCTAATTAAATATGGTAATCTCAGAAAAGTTTCTTTCCTCATAAATTAGTTGATTTTTTCATCTCATCATATTATCCCCCTCCCCTGATGCTGTAATTATTATTTTTTACCTACATTTTCCCTAATACGCTGTCGCAGGTGTTCATCATTTACATTCTGTACCAGGTTCTCTATGGAGGGCAAGGATTACATAAATAGTAATCAAGTATTTAATTAATCAATAACTACAGGTGCAATAAACATAAGCATAATAAATGTGTTTGCAAATTCATTTATTCATTTATAGTAAATGGACAAAGTATTTAATTATTTGACACTTTAATGGGCAATAAAAAGATGAATTATGAAACTAATGTACAAATGAAAGTGATTAATGTAGTAATGTAGTAATTAAATGCCCTTTCACTATTTACGTGACTCCTCCTTAGTTTTCTGCATCAAAAGGTGGTGTTGCATTAAGATTGTCGAGCCTATTTCTAATATTATGTATTGATATGTGTCGACCGAGTTTGTTCCAGTTCGGGTCGGCTGGTGTTTAAAGCATGAAATCGTGTCCTGTTTTTCATGCTATTCATGGTCCACATTCAATAGTGGCCAGTTGCATGTCAGCTCTCTAGTAAAGGTTCATCTTATCTTATCTTAAAGCAACACTACGCTCCACAGATCCTGGTTACTGGACCTTTACCACACAACTGCTTTGTACCATTTCCTAACACAAACCAGTGTTTCCTGTTGTTTTATCATTATAGTATACAATAAACGTGTGAATCTGAACGATACAGCTCATATTAAGTTGTCAGTGTAATTAAAATTTAAAAATTAAAAAATCACAGAAAGAGGAAATTATAACATCACACAGAATCCAAAGCAATTAAGTCAGACGCCATAAAACAATTATATTACATCACTGAACACAGATATTACTTCATTACCTCTCTCTGACACACACACATTATTAAAACACACCTCACACACAGAATTGATCAATACAGATGACTGATGGAGATTGAAGTCAGAGGTTAACCCTTCGTATGCTGAGCTCAGTCACAAATGGCTGAACAGAATATTTTCTTCTTGAATTTTATGTTACATCACCGCCTCACACACACACACACACACACACACACATATATATATATATATATACACACCCGCTGATGTAGTGTTATATAAATGCACGATGAGAGAAGAAGCAGCAGCGCTAGCGGAGGGACTGAGGGAATATTATTGTGCTCCTCACATCGCTGTTAGTAATTAAAGTCAATCACCACTTGAGCAGGTTTGAACAGACGAGGAGAGCGCTTACAGACAGAACGGCTGTTATTATGTTGGTGTGTGATTGATTGAGTCAATAACAGAAACATGGCGTCACTCACACACACACACACACACACACATAATAAACACACACACACACATCATAAACACCATTACCCAGTAACGAGTTTCTCCCTGTAAGGACGACAGCAAGTTGAAGCTGAAACTGAGTCAAAGCCAGATTAAATTTCTTTTTCACTTTTGTTTGTCTGCAGTGATGGAAAGTAACTGCATATATTTATTCAAGTACTACATTTTAAGGACAATTTTGAGGTACTTGTACTTCAGTATTTCAATTTTCTAGTATACTTCCAACAGTTTGTGAAATAGTCGTGAAATCTAATCTATTTGATTCATGTACAAAGACATTGAATTTCCCCTTTTTTGTGACGCTCAGTATGATTTTCAGTGTATTTTTTGTGCTTTTTTCCTAAAAATGTCCAGCAACACGTGACGCACGCGTCAATTTCCGCTCCAATATTTTCAAAATAAAATTCCTTTGTAAGGTTGAGGAGAAAGTCCACAGTTTCGGTTTAAATAACACCAGAAGTGCTGTAACGTAAATACAGAAGTTACGTGACAAATAAGTCAACTTGGACTTGTGGTTTCACATAGTACATGAACAGCAGCCTCCTGGCAAAAGTCCTGTGGGTTTTTCAGCCACCTCGTCCTCCCTACTCGGCGTTCATCACTCTCTATACCTCCCGGTTCACACGATTTTATGCTAACCACTACCAAAACAAGTTAAATTTGTGTCTACATATGTGCACAAATCAATAGATTAAATTTAGTGCTCCTGTGCGGCTGGGCTGAAACTTCACCACATTTCAGAGGAAAATATATATATATATTTTTAATTTCCACATACGTTGGCAGTATATGTCTTTAACTGTGATTCAATTATAAACTCAATTTAATTTTTTGTTTTCATCATACACGCCATAGCCAGCTTACAATGTATAGCTGTTCATCCTCGTCCATCATTTTTAGTCACTTTGCAGGTTCAAATTCATAATATAAAATATACTGTATTTATCAGCTAATAATTTGTTATATTATTACCATTATATTAAGCGTCCCAGCACTTAATAAAGTAATTAAAATGCGCTCCATCTTAAACAGCTGAAACATTAATGACATCAACGACAAAAAAGCACCATTAATTATAATCCAGTAAGATATATAATTGTGAAATGGGCCATTCTGCCCTGTACTTTTACTTTTGGTATTTTAAAGTGTATTTGGATGCTTAATGTTTTTGTGTATTACTATTTGTTTGCTAGCTTGACTGGAGTTGTGCTGACAGGATGTTAAAAGCTGTTTCTCAGCAGTACGATGCAAAAATATGGTGTGGGAATATGGAAAAGCTGCATTGCCATGTTGTATTTGCAGCAGTGAGTTTCGTTCTGGGTCCTCTGTCCACATTCATTCACACAACTAATCAGACCCCAAATTCGATGCCAGCGTTAGCTGTTTAGCCCCATACTGTGACCATTAGCTAATGCATTTCAGCTACCTCACCATCACCACCATAAACCAGCTGCTGAGCGTTCAAATCATTTATTGTCCTTTATTTAGTTATTGAAATAGTTGTGTTTGTTCTACATTTTTTGCTTTGAAACTCCAACAGTCCGACTGGACCAAAAAAGACCTTTAGCATGAAAACAAACACTGCTCCTCCTCTTTATATGCATTTTACATTAAATATGATAAAAGATCCTATTTTCATTCCAGGTGTTTTCTTTAAATATCTGATGAATGGGAGCCACGATCACATGAACCCCGGATGTTACACCATAAATCAAAATACAAAAGTTTACATGCAGCATTTCCCGGTATTTCCCTGACCTGTTTGGGACTTTTGGAAACTTCAGGATGTTGCAGTGAATCTTAAACTACAGTTCAGAGTGTTTGGATGGAGTCTAGATGTGTGCAAGTGATGGAGCCACTCGTGCATCCAGGGAGAGAACAGAGTTTAACCGCTTACGGCAAGAAAACCGGCCTGAACCAGTCAGAGTCTCCGATGGACACGCAGACCTGAAACTCATATCTGATGAGTCGGGACTGAACTCAGTTCTTCTTCTGCAGCCTGAACACCTAAAACTGAGCCCAACTGCAGAAGAACCAGCATCTCATGTGATGTGATTTGTGTTTGTTTGCATGCGGAGCAGAAGGAGGCTCTACGAGCTGTAAATGTATGACGAACATTCAAAAGACGAAGGCTGCGTCTTAATACATGTAACAGTATTACAGTGTGCACTATGCTGTGTGCAAATGTTCATATAAGCCTGATTTTGAAGGTAGTATACGGACAATACATAAAGTTTTGTGAGATGTCATCTTCTTGAATATTTAGCAGACTTTTTTTCTGAAGCTGGTTCACCAAACCTGAAACAGCTGACAGAAAACAGTTTTGATATTCAATTAATCATTTCAGTTTTTTGTGCCAAATAATCACTGGTGGCAGCTTCTCAAATGTGAGTCAATTTGCTGGATTTCTGTTCTAAATAATTGTTTTGAACTGTTGATCGAACAAAACGAGACATCTGACAGCTTGTGATGCCCATTTTTCCCCTTGGATACTCATTTTTATTTAGTAGTAGTAGTAGTTGTAGTAGTAGTACTGTTGGAGGGATCCTGAGAACAAATAATTTCATTGACAATGACTGATGCAATGTAACTGTGTATATGACAAATACAGATCTGAAACTTGAAATATCTGGATTGGCTTTTCTGCTGTATGCATGGCTGAAAACAAATTCAACAATTAATGCCTGCCATACACTAGTTTGTTTGCAACTGCATTCCTGATGTGGTGTGGAGTCCAAGACCCTCTTAAGCCCAGGTTCGGCAGGAGCTCGCCTGGCAGGGAGGTTAGAGTTCATCTGCTGCTCCTTTTCCTGGTGACGGGAGCTAGAGTTTCCTCGGCTGGGTGAAACAGCTGGAAGTGGCTGTCGGCACGATGGGGCGGGGGGGGACATCGGATGGCGGCGCGACATCGGATGGCGGCGACTGTAATGAGCTGGTGAGGATTCTTCCTATTCACCTCAACAAGTCGGCTTTTCTGCTGTGGGACTGCCTTCTCGTAGCAGTCAAAGGGAATTATGCTGCTATTAAAGAGAAGCTCGGAGTGGCATTTGGACAATTCATGGACTGCTTCAGAGCCAGCTTGTATGCGCTCTCCTGGAGAGATTCTGGAGGTGTATCCTGTCGATGTAAGCAGGCTGGTTGCGGAGGCATTCCCTGACTATGGAGAAGCTAAGCAGAGCAAGAAGAAATGTCAGTGCTTTCTCCTCGGCCTGGACCCGGCGTTGAGAGACCAGTGCCTGTAGCAGGGTGTCACTGACCGGGACGAGGCATCGATGGTTGCTGAGCGCTGTGAGTACATTCATGGGTGTTCACCTGGAGAAGGATGCAGCTGTACAGTCAACCACTGATAACCTGCAGAAGGCTGCTGACAAATTTACTGAGGACATGTATGTGATGAGAATGGACATGAAGTTGATGTATGAGGAGAATCAGAGGTTTAGGGCCAAGGACATGGACAGGAGAGAGAGTGGATTTTGCCCACCCTCCGGTGGGGAGGTCGGATGCCCATTGAGGGGGTCCTATGATGGATACCAGGGTCTGTTTCCGAAGGGATGAGCCCACCTGCCTCACGACCACTCCCTGGACCAGGGCATGTCTCCCACTATGAAGCCGCCCAGGTGCAGGAGTCCTAGACCTGGGTGGCGATCCCGGCTCCTTCAGTAGTTAGATGGGGGGCCAGTGTACACTCTTCAATTCAACATGTGTGGGAGAAGGCAATCTTACTGCTGGCCTTTTCTGTTGAGAGACATTAAACAGTGGTGTGACCAGGCAGAGAGCATCTCGGGCTGCCGGCCCGATGCAGAGGATGGCTGCAGACACCTTGGAGTTGCCTTTGACCTCCCGAGCAAACAGAGACACATTTTAGTGGTAGAGGACTACTTCACTAAGTTCGTGAACTTGTATGCACTATGAAACCAGACAGCGGCTCATTGCCCGTTGCTTAGCGGCGGTGTTCTTCTCGACTTCACCACTTGACGTCACATCCCCATTCCCAACTTTTGCATTGTTGAACTTATTTTGATTTTATCGAAACACCATGACGAGAGAAAGACTGACTGAAGACAGCTTTTATGACCACCTTACAGTACACTAAACACCCAGGATCACGGGAGTGTGCCACAACTCTACCAAAACTCTGGTGATATTATACTTAGATACTGGAAATATGTCTGCGCCAGTTAAATCCCTTGAAAAGTCGCTTGGTGTAAGAAATTTAAAACACAGACTTAATCATAAAATAAACACTGAACTAGTCAACCAAAAGCTTGAACGGCTTTCCAGATATAAACAGAGATACGCTGAATGTGATTGAGATCCTCCATCTTGTTAGAGATTCCCGGCATCGCTGCAGACCACTCTCCATGTGCCTGTGGACCCAGTAGGTGGTCCTAATGGTGGCAGCATATGTCAGCATTAATCTGATTTGGACGACTCAATGGACAGAGAGAGATGGATGGCAGGAACAGAGACGAAAACAGAGAGAGAGGGGGATGTAAAAAAATGACTTTCCATAGAGAGAGGGAGGGTATTATGAATGGAGGGGAGAATGGAGGATGAAGGGTGTTATGGATGGAGTGGTGCATGGGGTTAAAGCAGATTGGGTTTCTCTGATTTGCAGAGCGATAAAGTGTAATGTGGGTCAGAGCTCAGTCTGCAGGCTGAACGGATCACAAACACATTTTTGTTTGACAGAAGCTAGCAGTTTCCCCCTGATTCCAGTGTTTGTGCTAAGCTAGGCTAACCTTGCCCCGGACAGACGGAGGATAAAGTTGTGGTCACACCGGCACATTCACAGCTTTTACACCAAAATCACTGAATTTTAATATATTTGTTGCGATCAGATCAGTAGATTAATTTGTGACTTGTGTTTTAAATCTGACACCAATTGCCTCACTGCAGTAAGTGATTTTGCTGTGAGAATTAAGTAATAATCCCATGTAATCGTGTGACAAAGTGGGTCAGGAAACACCATTTGTCGCCATTTTCAAACACTGCACTTCATTAATTTAACCATGCTTGTTTAGTATTATTTAGCCACAATTCTGTGACTTGGAGACATATTTGTGTTCGTGTTTGGCAGCTTGGTTACAGAGTTATTTTCCATATAATCAATAGTAGGGGCATTGGTGGTGATTGGTGGTAATCTCGCTGCCATCACAGTATAAAAGCATGCATTCTGTAATATCAGCATTTCATTCTGAAGAAAAGTAGTGACATTTGACATTTTTACTGTATTCCACCATATTCAGCCGTTTTCCCTTTGTAGGCCGATGCATGAAATTCTGTATTGTTTACAGTTATATCACGGAGCCGTGCGACCACTGGGTTGTTGCAGTTTGCATAATAAATGTTCACATTGACAAATCAGATCTATAACTTTCTAAAAGCACACCAAGCATGTATTTTCATTCAAAAATGTATAAAAACTTATAAATGCTTGCTAACCCCTGAGGAACATCCATGCAGGGGAACAAAATATATTCGGATGGACCTCAGTTTCAGCAGATGTCCGTCTGCAGAAATGTGAGAAAGTGAAAAGTGAAATCTTTCGTTCTCTGTTATTCTACATCATAATTAGCCGTGTGCTACTGTTGGATGCACGGAGAGGGAGTATTTTCAGGACCTTGGAACAACGGCTGTTTGTTTTTGGGGTAACAGACAGTCAGGCATACAGGCTTTGTTCAGTCCAATAGGACATTTTTCAAACTATTGGTGTTTTCGGTGGACCGTCGTCAATAACGACTCCATCACCAGCCAAATAAAGGACAGTATGTGGCGTCAGATCACCCAGCAGCCGGGATATGATGAAGAGGATAACGTAGCTGATATAATGCTCACACAATGTTGGTCACAGAACAAGGCTAGCTAACGGCTAACGTCAGAGTTAGCATCAAATTTGTCGTATGATTAGTTAATGCATAGTGTCTTAACGTTAAACCCTTAGACATCTATTCAGAAACTCGTTAGGCCTCACTGGTGAATACAAGCATATTTATTACTTCTCTATAAGTACTGCATTACTGTTTACACCCTTGTGTACATATATTACTTCTCATCATGCATTTACATACTACATTCTGTTAACATTTGGTTTTTCTGAATCTGAAATACTTTCATGAACAAAATTACAGATACATTACTATTATGTATTTACTTATGTTTATGTTTATTTTGAACAGCACTATTTTCCCTTTTATATACGTCTTAGGTTTTATGTACGTCCATCACTGTTATGTGGACGTAAAGATTTATAAAATATTGATAATATGGTACTTGCAATATTTAAGAATAGGCAGCATACTGTATGTATGTATGTAACTATATATATATCTCACTGGTGTAGGAGCATATATTATGTTACATATTATTTTTCCACATGAACAAGATAAAACATAAGATTGTAATTAAATGTAATGAATTATTTATTGAAATGTTTATGTTGTAGGAGTATTTCTTGTATAAACAGTACAGTCTGTAGTAACAAAGTCAACAGTCTTTGTATTAAGCAGTGACTGAACAGGCAGAAGCAAAATGCTTATATATGCCTAAACTTTATTCTTATCAAATTAAGCTATCCTCCGGAAATACAAAAATCATTTACACCTGAAACCCTCATAAATAGCTCTGTAACTTTTGAAAACCAAAACTGAATTACACGTCCTTAAATTTACATTTGCATTATTCCATAATTTGGCCCCAACAATATAAATATATCTTGTAATATCTGTTTTAGCTTTTTGTACAGTAAACTTACAAATACCTCAAAATCTGCCCTCCTGGGAACTTAGAAACAGTGGATTAGCGTGATCACAGTAACCAGCCTGATTATTTATACGTACGGCTCGTTTTTGTAGTATGTTATTGTTGCTTTTTAGCCTGGTCCTCGCCATCGTTTCCAGCTTTAAATTCAGGTTAGGTCGGATAGAAAAGTTGCACTTCAAGGGTGTTAAACAATAATCCAGACGTGAACGGTCGGGAGAGCTTTTTGAACCACGGCTGAACTTCTCACCAAATACCACTGTTTCCATATATTTGAATATTCTGCCAAGAAAACAAACAAACAAACCTGAGGGTCGAAGGACCGAGCACGTTGCGTGTCGGGTGTATAAATTAAATTGACTCGACAAATAGCTGCGTGTCTCCACCGCAGGAAATAAAACAGGAAGAAGGTTCAAAAACAGCGTCGTTTATTAAGCATCTGAAGAGCTATTTATCTTCAAATTACCTCAACTCAGGATAAATATTTGTCATGTTCAGGCTTTTCTTTTCTTTCAATAGCAATAACAGCACCACATATAAATATCAAATGTAACAACAAAGACTGCTGATAGACAGAGGAAATACCACCCTAATATATAAAAATACTACAAGCTATAATTGTGCCATAAATATATAATAAAATAAATAATTGTTTACGTATCTGACATGTATAAAAATGCAAATAGGAGCAGCTTCCTGGTGATTCCTGTCTAACGTTTAACCAATATTTGTCTGACCCCCCCGATGACCTCTGACCCCAAACAAAACAAACAGCTGGATTAATCAGCCCCGCGGCAGGAAGATGAGGCGTTAATCCGCGCTAATCCACCACATTACATACCGGCACACTCCTTTTTTTTTGGCTGCGACGTGGCCATTCTGCTGTAATGGCCATCGTGGGATTAAATGAGAGCGCTAAGCCACTTCTCGCTGTCAGAACGCCGCCGCCGTTGACGTGAACAACAGCGATTTAAAGACCTCGGTGGGAGACAGCCGAAAAAAAACAAGACATTTAGATTTAATAAGGTGACACGACAGGAAAACAGTCAGTGTTTACAGCTGGAGAGATGAGGGGTGAGGTGAGGGGGGTTAAGGTACAAGGCGTAATCCCGCCACAACAATACGCCTCACACAATTAAAACTACAACAGCGTCTGTCAATATTAGTATGAAGACAGATAGCAGCCGTCACGTCACTTTAATCCCTGATAAACCTGCCTGTGTTAATCCTTCATTTACTGCCGTCACTCCCAATACACAACACAGCAGTCCACATGTATTTACTTTTCTTATTAAGTCCTGAAAGTTTTACATTTAAATGTTGTTTCTGTTTTTCTATACTCAAGTGTTTTATTTTTCAAAATAACTTTATTAAGCCAGGATGGTCTGCTAAGCTTTAAATCCTGGAAAACAAGTAACTCTGCTTCACTTTTAATATAGATTATATTTAAGGCACTATTAAAACAGAGGCTGCTTATCTAAGCAAAAATAATCATCTTTATAATGCAAATTTTTGCATTTTTTTTTTTCATTTTTACTGTGAATTTAAGATTTTAGGGGTTTTGAAATGTCAAAATAAGCAAATTATAATATATATCAATATATCACAACATCTGAGATGACAAACTGTGACTGGAGGCTCTAGAGCTACAATATCAGAGAAACCTTTCAGAGATGGAGAGGAAATGATGCTAATATTTAGCCTTCTGCTGCCAGCAGCCAACGGCTCACAGCTACACTATTAGCAACCATTTCTATCCATCTGTGCAATGCATCTGATACTGTAGTTTGTCTTAAATAATGTGTTAATTTTCATGATTATGGTCAAACAGCAGGATTGCCAACATGGTACAAGTCTTCCAAACAAAAAGTTATTGCTGAATGATATAATTTTTGTGACCTAGACCTGGATAAATGGCAAAAACAAAAACAAAAAAAAAAAAAAAAAACAGATTAGCATGTAGTTTACATCCGTAGTTTAATAACATAACGGACGTAGTTTCAGTCCACTGTCACAACAGTCCCACTTTTAGATTATAAAGGCGTATAACATCTCTGGCAGATCGGCATCGGACCACGGTTTGGCTGTTTGGTCCGGTCCGGTCCGGTCTGTGGGAGGTAACACACCTGGACTTTTAGTTTGGATCAAACTGGACGGACCAAACAAGGTCCTCTTTGTGCTCCTTCCACATCTTATAAATGTTTTCCAATAGCTGGAAAACTTGAGCAACATGAGGTGAATAACCTGAACTTTAGTCACGTCACAAAATGGTCACGTAGCAGTAGGAGCAGTGTCATATTTCCTCTGACCCTGCAGGTACTGGGGTAAACCCTCGACCTCTGTTAGAGGCTGTTGAACAGGTAAATCCTTAAACTGGATGGACCTCGGTCATAAACTGACAATCAGTCTCGTCTCCCAGTTGTTCCCTCACCGTTCCCAGTCTCCTCCTCTGCTCTCAGTCGAACGTCAATGTGACAGCCACTTTGAAATTA
>CAMQGK010000193.1:3182500-3370000 GCA_947000775.1 Pterois miles
ACAGACAGATAGATAGATAGATAGACAGACAGACAGATAGATAGATAGATAGAGAGAGTATAATAGATAGATAGATAGATAGATAGATAGAGTGATAGATGATAGATAGAGTAAGAGATACATAGATAGATAGGGATAGATAGATGATAGATAGATACATAGATAGATAGATAGATAGATAGATAGATAGATAGATAGATAGATAGATAGAGTGATAGATAGACAGAGTGATACTGAATCTGTACTCGAGGCTAAATGTACTCTACCTGCTTAACTGCACAAAGAAACACATTTAAACTTCACATTTCCATTTCCATTAGTTGACACTCATCCAGAGCGAGTGCAGTGAATTCCCTCTTCACTTTTTACATTTGATGGAAGAAAATGTCATTATGCTGAGAGAGAGAGAGAAAAGGAAACGACAACTGTCCTCATACAAACGTTTTCCGCTGTGCTGCGTTCAATAGAGTGTCAGAGAGCTGTTAACGTCTGATCAGTGACAGGTTCCCCTCTAATCTCGCTGTGACATACAGCTTCACGTAAAAGTAGGATGGAATAAAGTCGAAAGTAGCTGTCACATATCGAACAAGTCAGAGGTGATTACGTACTGAGCGTCAGCTCTGATTTAAGTTATAATCGTGAAGGATTCACAGCTCACCTGTCTCCTGATTCAGTACTATCATCATACCTGGGTGCCGATTCGATATGTATCGCAATTTTGAACTTTTTTAACTCTCAAACTTTTTGACTCGCGGGCCATAAAGTTTGACAGAAGGGTGTTTGTGTGAACTGATATAAATGGCATATCAAAGCCATTATATTAAAGGTTTTGGACCTCAACAGGTAGCAAAGCATGAATATGCAAGGCTCGTCGTACAAATTATTTCCAAATGCATTTTTTCATAACACAGTAGAGTTCAGTTTCAGTGTTGGTCTCGCTGTTTTGCCAGTGCATCAGCCTTCGAATCGGACATCTGAAGCAGGCGGTGTGACAGCTCAAACCCGTTAGCATGGACGCCGAAATGAAAAACAACAGATAACGCAGCCGGCACACGCTCCTCACGGCTGTCTGGCCCAGGGCTGAAAGTCTGGGCTTAGTTTAGTTGCAGTGACTCTCAGGATAAATCTGAGGTGTTAACTTGGATCTGTGACGGACTTTGTTGATGTTCATGACGCTGAACGTCTGCTCGCATACGTAGGTCGAGCCAAACGACGGCAGCACCTTCTGCACCGTCCTCCTGAGGTTTGGAAACGTGGCTTAGTGAAGCATAAAAGTCATTTAAATTAAGAGAGTTGAATGAAGATCGATCAGTTCCGACTGCAGCTCCTGCGGTTCTGGTTCAGGGTCTTGTGGGAGTTAGATCATACACTTCTAAGGACTTTAACTTTGTAAACTCTCTAAATCAATCCATGAAAAATGTTTGATTTTCAGCCAGAATGTAGTCAGAGATGTCCTAAAGTCATATATATCAGGATCATTGTCAGGAATTATTTATTTCCATAGATGTATTTTGTATATCCAGTTTCTGTTGTTAACACCTTATTTTGAAAAGTGGCCGTAGTCCCAGGTGTCTACTTCCTCTAACTCCTCCAAGGTGGTCTCTAGCTCTCCGTCAGCTCCGTTCTCTTTATCCATCCATGGTCAGCTCCATCGGGGCCGTCTGAATGCATTTAACATAAATGTCAGTATATGGCGCTCTACGGTCGTAGCGTCGGCCCGTTGGACCACGGAGACGAGAGCGACGGCCGGCTGGACCGCACGTTACCGCCGTACGATGACGTTTCCCGTCTGTGACGGAGTTAGCGTGCAGCTTTATCCGTTTTGTCTAGCTCTGCTTTTCCAAAGTGTTTCCCTCCTTTACTGGATGTGTAGTGTTTACCAGGCTGGATTTAACATGGAGGGTGGAGGTCGGATCCACGCCCACCCTCCACCCTTTAATACTTTCTGAGGTTTGTTGTTTGTTTGGAACGGATATGACATCACACTACTTGAAATCATAGTCATTAAAAAAAAAAAAGCAACCAACCAATACGTTTGTGCAGTTTGTTGTAAAAATACAACACGGCCAACATCCTGAAGTGACTGAAGCTACGATGAGTGTGTAGTTCGTACTGGGATGTACTCACCTGAGCAACGGCTTGTTCTTTCGCTACCTGGAGTCGCTGGATGAAACACATCAGGTAAGCTAACATCACACCTGTGCACTAGCTAGTGTTGGTGACAAATATTGTGTGAGACGACAGATCATACTTCATCATCATATACAATAGGTGATTCATGGCGCAATTCAAACAGGATCAAAAAATATTTGTGTCTCGCTGCTGACTAGTATTCATATTTTTTTCCAATATAAAGTCCCATAGGGTCCACCAGAACGGGAGGGACTTCACCTCTACAGAAAATTTAAAAAAGTAAAACTAACAAGACTGATTCCCACAATTGAAATATTCAGTTTACCTTTTAATTTGGTTGAAATTGCTTAAATACAGCGTCTTTTGTTAATTTTTGCTGTTTCATTTTGCTATGGCTTCTCGAGCAAAGTCAGCTTCGTTCATGCTCCTTCCTTTAACCTTCCTGTTGTCCTCGGGTCAAATTTGACCCATTTTCAAACTTTATTATATCATAAATATGTATTTCTTCCATCTAATTGTGCCAAAATAACATGGATGGTTCCCTACTATGGTCTGTGCAAAAAAATAAATAAAATAATTGTTGGCAGTTTATTCAAATTCGTAGTATCTGTGGTCTTCCTGGGTCAAAATTGATGACCAGTAGGTGTTACAAATATTTAAATGCTTTCAAAACAATATTCAGACTAAAAGTTTACATATACCAGCAAATGTTAATCCATCAACATTATGTTCCTCTGATAATAACTACAATATAGTCAAAATAATTCACAATATCTGGGTTTTTTGATAAAAACAAATGTTGTAATGTCATGGAAATCAGGTTTAGAAACCTTAATTCCCAAAAACAAAAAAAAGTGTAAAACTTGTGGTACTAATCTGGAATGATGTTGGCCAAAAATGTGTAGTACTGAACCTGGTGATAATTTATACTGTATGCTTTATAAACAGTCAAACCAGACTGGAAAAACCAGACCAGGTTGCATGGTCGACGGGCAGACAACAGAGGGTTAAGTTCACTTGTTCAACATTTACCTACCGTTTAAGCCAGCCGTTTAAAGTTTATTCCAGCAGGCGGTGTTCCCGAAGTGTAGACATCGTGATCGGTGATCCACGCTATCGAAACACAACATGGAGACAGGAGCAGTAATGTGAGGAAACATTTCAGATTCAACACCACAGAGAGACTTAAAATCCTTCACTGACTTTAGTAGCAAGAAGCAAGCAACAATATCAATACAACTATTTCATAGATTCAGCATCATGTATATCACTTCTAATCAAAACCAATCAGAGGTTGATATTGGAAGTTAAGGTGTGCTGTATTTGTATTAACTGACAATTATCTTAAGTTGTTTCTTGTCGTGAATCTGGAAGTTTTCACCTTTAAAGTTTCTTTCAGACTAATAAATCCTGTCAGTACTTTCCTACCTTTCGTTGTATGTTCATGTATTAAAACCTTCAAGCCCCTGCAGCCTCCGTCTCCCCGTCTAACGAGCTGTTTTTTCCTGTTGATAGGCGACGAGCTAATTAACACACAGGTGTGACAGCAGACTCAGGTGTTCTCGTCAACATGACGGCAGCATCAGCGCTGATCCACAGAGACGAGCTCTGGATGGTATCAGGGAGAAACTAGAGACCTTCCCTTCACTGTATAGCTGACATTTAAAATAATGTCATGTTTGTGGCTTTCATACTTTTATCCTTTATTAAAACTCTTTTGTCCACCAGTTTACTTTTTTACTGATTAATGCTGTTGCCAAACATTCTGTTGACTGTCAATCATTTTTAAATTTTGCTGTTTTGTGCAGTCACTTTAATCCTAATACAGAATATATATATATATATATATATATATATATATATATATATATATATCACTTTAGTAAATTACAATTCTAACTATTATTGCATCAATTAATTGAGTTTCCAGATTAAAAAAAAAAACTTTTGGTTTATTAAGGACAAAATAAGAGAATTATTAAAAGAGAAAATAAGTCTCAGGTCTCTTAAAATTAACTGGTTTCCTTTTGACATGTAAATAAATATAATTTTTGCACATCTCTTGGGTCAGTACTCCTATAAAGGTTGTACAACTTTATGGTTGGCCCTCACCGAGATTTTTCAAACCTTAACATGTTGAAAAAGTGGGAGAGCCCACGCATAATGACATGTTATGTTGAATTTAAAAATATGAATACATTTTATTCATAGGTGCCGTTCAAAAATAGATAATAAAATGAACGAAACGTTTACTGTGTATAAAGTCATTATGTGGAGAGGATTCGTGGGACCAGATTGACATAGTCAATATGCCGGTTTAAAGAGATGTGTTTTGAGACGAGATTTGAAAGTGGAGAGAGAGTCAATGTTATGGATGTCTGGTGGGAGGCAGCTCCAGAGGCGGCAGGCAGAGCAGCTAAAGGCTCCAGACCCCATGGTGGTCCAGCAGGCGGGTGGTGCAGTGAGGTGGATGGAAGAAGAGGACTTGAGTGGATGGGGGTGTTGATATGCAGGCGTTCAGAGAGGTACTGGGGCGTGAGGTTATGGATGGCTTTAAAGGTGAGGAGCAGAATCTCGAAATCAATGCGGTATTTAACCGCGAGCCACTGAAGATGCTGAAGGACATGAGCGATGGGATTAATGGAGGAGCTTCTGGAGGCAATGTGAGCCAGCAGAGTTCTGGTTTATGGATACTCTCGAGACGGAGACCAAAGAAGGGATTTACAGTAATAAATGCAGGATGTAAAACAGGGTGTGAACGAAAATAGCAGTACTGTCGGGTGTGAGGGACGGCGGTTAATGTTACGGAGATGCTAATAACGCTGAGCGATTATTAATGTGAGTTTGGAATGATGGTATGCTGTCGAGGATGACACACAGACGCTTCACCTTAGGGGAGGGAGAAACTGAGGAGTTATTGATGGTAATGGAAAAACTGCCAAGTCATGATGCCAGTGAGGAGAAGGTTTGCTTAGACAGGTAGAGCTGGATGTCATCGGCATAGCAATGAACATGGATGTTAAATTTACAGAAGATATGGCTAAGAGGAAGTAGATAAATAAAAAACAAAAGACGGGCAGGAAGAATTAGCGGTTAGTTTTTTCACTACTTTGTACTGAGATTTCACAAAGTAAAAAGAAAAGTACTGGATGAAGTCATGGAGACACGTCAACTAAACACTAACCTACGAGTTGGGCCTCCATTTCTGAGCTCTATCTTACTTTATGCTTCACATGTAGCCGCGGCCACCATGAAGTTGTTGCTCCTTCTTTAGTCAGCTTGGTTCTCTATCGGCTGTCCTCGGGGTTCCCCACGCACAGCAGGACATCCCATCGTAAATATATAATACACATTTAATATTTCGGATCTGAAATGATTGAAGCCAGGATGGACTTCAGAGTTGATCTGAAAACCACTCACACTACAAGAATATCTGGAAAGATCATATCCACATCAACCATCAAACAATCGAGGCTTTGCTGACGATTGTCTGGAGGAGGAAATCGGGCGCCCAAAATCGACTTGATTCTTGTGCCGTGTCTACTCGGCATTACGTGCATCAACCTACATACAGTGTATTCTGTGTGCACCAGCCCACGACCCCCAGACCGTAACGTCCCAGCACGAATGTACCAGCCATTTCAGCCCTGGATCTAGCATCGCTAGCGAACATCCACAAAGTTATATATTATACAGCTTCTTACCAAACACTCTGCTGCTTAGAACACAAAAAATATCGAGGCAATATGATTTTATTATTAATATGAACGGATATATGTTAATATATAAATACAACCTTCTCTCTTTATTGTGTCTGTCATTTCATTGTGAAAGCAGCTCCTGATATTTCCTGATGAATTTAAGAAAACAGTTCTCTAACATGATTCATGTCGTTGGGGAATGAAATGAAACTTCTGCCTTTGTTTCCTTCAAGAAGCTCGAGGCTTCAGATTCTGGTTTATTATTCACACTCTCCACTGAGACCAGCGTGGACATGTTTGTGTTAAATCTGTGCCCCCTAAAAATTCGGGGGTGGCCATGGCCGGCGGGCGCCTGACCTCAGACTCTGGACTGGAGGGATACCGGCGGACCCCGAGGATTGTGGGTAAACCTCGGAGGCCTTCGGCTGGCCACTACAAAGCTGTTCTGACAAACCAGCCGGAGGGGAGGAGGAGGAGCTGAGGCTGCATGGAGGATAACCAAGGCCAGGAGCCCTGGGGCGACGCAGAGCAATGCTCGCTCTACCACTCGCTCTCTGCTTCTCACTTCACTCGTCTTATTTTCACGACTGCTGATGAAAAAAAAATCCACTTCCAGAGCAATTTACAGAAGGGAAACATGCTGTTGATCAGGGCTGCAACTAATGCTTTTCATTACAGAATAATCTATCAATCGCTTGCTTCCATTACGAGATGAATCCTCTAGTTTATAAAATGACAAAACTAATGATGAATAAAAAGTTATCAGTCACCCAACCGATGTAGTTAAACTGATGATGTAAAGGGGAAATACTTGGCAAAATGCACCTTTTCATGGCTTTTCAACATAAATATTTCAAAAGGTGATTTAAAAATCATGTCACGACAATCTAAAGTCTATGAACTGAACAGGAGCTCAGCGGGGCCAACAGGAGAAACACTACTGTGGGTATTTACTAGGCCTCATCCCCCCCTTAAATCCAGAAGAGGATCTAAATCTAGAAGCTAGATATTTTTTGGCGTATGCACCAGGTGAGAGCTGAACTGTAAAGGTGCCATCAGTTCTTATTATACATCTATGGTCAGTACACAACCGGATTCACTTCAAAACTGAAGCTTCAATGGATCGATACTGAGGTGAAATGACCATGACCTCTTAACACTGCATTATGTGCACAGAATTTTGTTAAAATTATGTGCCAGCACCACAGAAACAATGTGAATAGATCAGTCAATTAAGATCATTTTTCCTGGTGGACACATACAGTTACAACAGAAATATGTTTTGATCCACGTCTGCATAAGGAGGACGTCATTCATAGTTCTTTTGAGCCAAACTGATCTTTCTGAAATTAGGTAAGTAACATAGAAATTAAATAAAAAACATAGGTTGTTTAACCAAAGCCATCATTTCTTTCCTGAATCCAACCAAGTTTTTTTTTGGCCTTATGTTTTCTAATTGTTTAACCTAAAGACAAAGCTTTGTTGCCTAACCTTAACGTTAAATTATTTCACCGAAAGACAGTTTTGTTGCTTAAACCTAACGTTAAATTGTTTTACCTGAAGACATAGATTTGCTACCCAAACCTAACAAAGATCTGAAGCTGAAGAGATATCAATAAATATCACGTGGATTTTGTGGCTTTAATCTATGGGAAAAAATCTCACTGGCTTTTTGTTGAGGGAACCAGAGCAAGCACAAAATATGATGTGGAGTGGCGACTCTCCCTTTGTTTTGATCACATGACAAACCACCAGCGTTGGCTCACCTCTGGGTGAAACCAACAGGTGAGCATATGTTGGTTTCCTGCTGCTGGAGCTGAAGTGTTTCGTGTAGGAGGAAGCTTATCTGAACATTATTTCTCTCTCTCAGGTCAGTCAGCAGTCTGCAGTAGCAGATCAATAAATCAGCAGATCAATACATCCTAATCGTTTTCCAGACGCAGACATTGGAAACAGCAAAGAAACATGAAGAGAAATGCCAAGTTGACATTTTGCAGATAGAAAGCGATTACCCTGACAACAGTGATATCATATTAAAGCATGTAAACATGCGTGGAGAGACTTATTTATCGACGTATGAACTGTTTCATTCCCAGGTGATTTGAACAAACTGAGTTACAAGGACCATTTAAGTAAAGTGCATTATGGGTAACTAGACTATTTAAGAGCTTTACTGGCAGGAGATTCTCCAGATACATATATGAGGTTTTTAAAGTAATGCTTTTGTTCATGCATTAGGTTTTTTTTTTTTTCAAATACAAATTTGTGTGATGGCAGAACTAGAATTTCTTCAAATCGTGAAGTTAAATTTAGGTAATTTGCTCCAAATGTTAACTGTTTTATTTTACTGTGGTCTTTACGCTTCAAAATCAATGCTAACAGTGCACCGTCAGCTCATGACATGTTTGCTGCAGCACAGAATTGAAGCTATTTTCTTTGAATCTGCAATATTGTGTGCGTTTAGTGAACCCCCCCATGTTCATTTCTTCACATGAACAGGGATCATTATTAACTCTTTGTGTAAGCATTTCAATCTCGCCAGTCTTTCAGCTCTCTTTTCATTGCTCTCCACTGAGAAATGAAGAACGTGTAATTACCTGAAGGGATGAGGCGACCACACTGTCCGCTGGAGGCCCAGAAATCCTGCAGTAATGAGAAAAGCTAAGCCACTTACAGACAAAAGGCTGCTATTTGCTTCACCTCACTTTAACAGCTAATGGCAGATGCTAACATACCAGCTCTCCACTTCTACACCCTCAGCCTCTCCACACGAAAAATGCCTGAGCTGCAGAAATGTACAGAATGCTGCTGAAGCTTTATTAATTCATAAATATGTAATTATTGTGCAAAATATTCCTTTACAGTCAGATGTTTAGGTATGTCCGGGACATGGTTAGCCAATGGTTAGTCGACTGGAGGCAGGAAAAAAAACTGCTATCCTTGCTTGCTGTGTCCATCGACAAATAATGCTGACTACTAATTAAATTCAATTACATTTCAACTTGGGGTGTAATGCTACACAGAACGGTTACGGTTCGAAGGTCATGGTTCGGTGCAAGTTCAGCAGGGGGAAAACAACGAATAAGGATGTGTTTGTTTTAATTATTTATTATTTTGTTAAAGACACATTATTATACACATCTTCAAAAACACAGTAACACAAGTGTCAGAGACTTGATTGTGGGTACCCCAGTCTCCCAGGAAGAGCGCCGATCATCCCGCTTTTCATAATGGCCAATCTGCAGTACTACAACTTCTGTGTCCGTCATGTGATGCCAGTTTGTTTTCAGGTAAATCAGCTTCCCAGTACGGACACTCGAATAACCCTTATTTATATCATTATGTCCTAGAAGTTGTAAAAAACACACTAGTAGCTGAATCCAGAGTTATTTGCCTTCCTCCATTCATGTGAATGAGACCCAGACTGTGATGACAGCTCAAGTCGCGATGACGCCATGACTTTGGGAACCCGTGACCGAGTCATTTGACAGATACAAGTCAAGCTATTTGTTCCACTGAGCAATTTTCATAGAAATTAATGAGGCCACGCCTACAACACTGTATCCAGTTCTCGTTACACATCCATGGGATACCAGACCCGAGCCCAGCCGAGCTCGACAGATAGCTCCAATGCTAACGACTAGTTAGAATCAATACTGAGCCACTCTATCGGAGACAGACACAATCCTCTGTGGAATGAGAAAACTGAGAAATATTTCGGGGCGCCCAGGTAGCTCACCTGATAAAGCATCCCATGTACCAAGGCTAAGTCCTTGCAGCGGCTGCCAGGGTTTGAATATGAGACATGGCCATGTGCTGCATGTCGTCCCCCATTCAAGACTTTTAGCTATGTGTACTTAATGGGAAATATATCATGCTGTTCATGTGCGCAACATATTACCAAAGAGATTTGTGTCGTGATTGTGCAGCCTTAAAAAAAACAAACCATCATGTATAATATATGGCATTATGTTATATTAAATTATAACCTCAGGATACAACAACAGATGCTGAATCACATATTGCTCATAGGTATGCTTCTCAGTACTTGTGTTCTGTTCACACATAACGATGGTACCAATAGGCCAAATAAGCCATCTTTAAGAAACCATCTGGCAGACTTCTCCCAGCCAGACGGTTAAAAACCTTGAATCATCCCTCATTCGGAACAACTGCAACTTAAGTTAAGGGATTCTCGTGGGTCGCGTTGTCAAGTTTCAATTCGGGAAATCTGGCTTAATCCTGAAAAATCACATCTCTGCTATTCACTTTATTCTTGGGAATAAACTAAGGTGCTTATTGCGTCATGTTGTGTTCACACTTCTGTTGAGTGGATGTGCCATTATTTTGCTTAGCGCTGCCAAATGCAAATTTTATTTCTTAAATATTATATACCCTATTTCTTGGTTATAGTATTGCTCCTTAAACAGTATAAGGGCAGGGACTAGCATAGGTAATCTCCCCTAAACGCTATTGAGGCAGGTATTAAAAGTACTGAAGTATATCAGTGGTACTGTAGTAGCTCCTGATAGTGGAGTCTAAAACATGAGACACTGCAATTGTCCTCATATGTGATTTCAGGCCATTTTCATATGTCGTTCTCCCATCGACAACAAATCTACCCTTGCAATAATTTGATCCATTATTAATTTAATTACTGCAGTATGAGCAAGTTTTATCAAATTAGGCACCAGTGAAATTGTTTCTGTCAGCTGATAAGTTTTGAGAACATTAAATATACTGTCAATACTATTGAATAACTAAACATGTAAAACTGCCAGTGAGGGTGACTGTAAGTATATACTGATCAGAGCCTTTTAACAGGCTAAAATTCAAAGTGGAGGCAATTAAGCTTCATCTCCACCTGCAGTGATCTAAACTCACTTTATTTACATCATGGAAATTAAGAGCATTCCCATCCCATTCATTGTACAACATTCGGCTGCACACACACACACACACACACACACACACACTGTTGTGTCCGTTTGGCTGTAAAGGATTACGGCAGTGTAGCAGTAATTAGTTGTGGCATAATGAACATTTGGCCCTGTGGCAAGGAATAATTAAGCAGCACTTTGCGGTGATCGTAACGAGGTGACGAGGCCAGAAAACCTTGCGAGTTCAGCAACGCTCACACTTAATAGGATTCATTACACTGCTGAACTTCTTTTCCTATACACACTACATGAATAAAACATGCATACATGTACTGTATGTAAATAATTCAGCACTTCTCTGTCATTTTCAACATGCATGTGTCTTCAGTGCTGAAAAGCCATTAGTGTCAAAAAGCTGGTCTTATTGAACGCTGAAAATGTGCAATAATGTTATTTGTAAGGTAATCCTAAAGGTTCATGTTGTGACCTTCAGATAAGATTTTTTCAACTTGGTTTCTGAAAAATCATGTTTCATGTCCATGTCAGTTTGGTCTGGGAAAGGCTGTTAATGTCATGGACATTTCCTGCTGTTGCTATGGAGAAGAAGCCAAGTCGGAGGCACAAATCTCAGATACTCAAAATGCTTAGTCGACGCAGCTGAGAACAAAAGTAGCACAAGGTGTTTTTGGGCTGTTGGGTGTTTTAATTTTATGTCTAAATGCTTGATGAAAAATATGGCATAGTGTGGCTAGTCCGAGTCCGAGTGAAATCGATAGTTTGGTTCATTTTGCTGAGGAGTGTGTACAAAGGATCAGGGCAGTTTTATCACTTTTACTTGGCTCTGATCTATTGTGTACACAAACCCCATCTCCGCCGGTTTATCTCGACCTCATAAACGTCTTTATTTAGCGTATTATGTATGTTCTCTTTGGCCCAGATAACAAGGAAACATCGGACTTCTGCAGAAATCCAGGTCCGTCCTTTTCCACTCGTTAACCTGTTGTTTACCTGTGTCCAGCTCAACAAAGCCGTAATCCTAGCAGTTTGGTTCACTTCCTGCAGTTGCGTCAGATAATTGAGGTATTGAACCCTGGTGCGGACCGAACAAACACCTGGTCCATGTTGAGAGGGTGATCTCGGTAAGTGAACTCTTCAGTGGTTCATTTCTTTAACACCATTCAAACCAATCACAGAGGCATTTCATCATCATTTCATCAGTTAAAAGAACATTTCCTTGACGTTTCAAATTACATTTCCACCACGAGATTTGTTCACAATTTCTGGACCGTCTGAGTTTTGTCCTTGTGAACACAAGCCAGACCAGGCAACCGGACCTTTAGGTGTGAACCCGACCTAACAATACAATGCTACTGCTAAACATTCAAAAGTTCACATTTGTGCAAAGTTTTCTTTCAAAGAGAAGTTTGAACTTTGTTAAAGGGACACGACTGAATAACTGAATTATATTTACATGGTTGTTGTGGTCATCAGTTAAAAAAGGTTTCACCTCCCCAACAGTTGACAGTCTACCCATGGATGTACAGACGGCTATCATTGGGTTACTACTAACCTAAATATGTGATGATTCTTGGGCATGTTCTGGAGTTATAATGATTTCTGTCATTTCGAAGTGGATGTGTGGTTGTTTATTCTTGACGGACATATCCGTGGAAAGTGTAAGTCATGCTGAATCTGGACACTGACTGGACCAAACTGGATTGTATTTGAAAGAGCAACTCAGGGACATGACCTCAGTCTATCAATTCAACCATGTGTTTCTCTGCTGAAGACCAGACTGGAGGCAAAAATTCCCCCGAAACAAGAAGGAAGTAAGGATGGCTGCAGTCCAGGCCTGGCAACACATCGGGACAGAAGATACCGAGCGTCTGCAGACCGTCACTGACTGCAAAGGATTTGACACCAACTGTTACATATGATGATTCATTTGTGTGTATGTTAACTTATCCGATTAATTTCTGTACTTCAGCATTTAGGGGACAGTTACTTCAATCTTCTGGTTTTCCTTCCCGGCAGCATGCCATTATTAACCTGCCTGACTGTCCGCTCATCATGGGAGACAGGAAACGAGGAGGGGGTGGGAGCTAGACGTGATCATTACCAAGCCGACAGGAGAAACTCCTCCCTCCTTCTCCACGGTAGGCTGATGGACATCGATCTTTCACCTGCTGCTGTAATTACCATCCTGTTAGTGCTGTATGTGCTTCGGCTCCACTGCACTCACTTTCATAATGATGGCCGTCATTACAACAGCAGCAGAGGACGCTAAGCTGCTAATGAGTGAGGAGACAAAACGAAACGTTGGCTGTCGTTGGTCTCTAAAGCTGTAAGGCTGTGCAGCACAGGGTGGTAAATGTGGTCAAAGTGGCATTTAAAATCATTCAGCAATGTTACCCAGTTAGGTCCTTTTTTGTTAAATTCAAAAATGATTTAAGCTGTGCCTTGTGTGATTCCCACACTGAGACTATTGTCTCTATGTTCTGGAAATGTACACACCCATAAACTGTTGCAGCATATTTATACATTTAACTTGGAAAATATTATCTGTGACTTCGAACCACTACTGGACCTCTTAAGGTTCAGCACAGTGTATGAACAAGGGTATTTTCTTATCGGGCTCATTATCATTTTTGCAAAGATTTCCATTCATAAATGCAAATTTGTGAGTTAAACTTCACTTTAATGTCTTCAGGAAAGAAATGGAAATGTTCAGTATCTCCTGTGAAAAACAAAAAGGCTATTAAAACAGCGATGTGCTCCCAATTTAATGTTTTCACTGAAGTCACTCTTTTTTATTTATTTTAACCCCTGGCATGTTTTGTGTTTTATATCATTATATCATTTATTTATTTATTTACTTTGTCTATTTTTATCCCTTTATTTCATTTATTTATTTATTTACTTTGTCAGTTTTTATCCCTTTATTTTCTACAATGTATTTTTTACTTACTGTGTAAAATAAAGTCTATTAAAAAAATACGGGGTGAAAATATGCAGCCACCTCATTCATTTCAATGAGAGTGCTGCCGTGAAGCAGAGGGTGTCGACAAACAACAGGATCATCTGGTAAAGAAGTTGGTTTAACATTAGCTGCTACACAATGAAGCGTCATCCTGCCGGGTGTCGTGTCGGTCAATTAAACGCATGAGTTAATGTCTATGATGGATTATGTCGTTAACATGAGCAGCATTTAGAGAGGGGAAGTCCGTCCCCTTCCTTTGGACCACCATGGTAGGTCGTCAACGGCAGGAGACACATCATTTTTTGATCCTGTTTGAATTGCGACATGAATCACACATATGATCTGCATCAATTTGGCTGGTCGAACACATGAGCCAATGTAGCACCGGCAAACACCATTTTTAAGAGCAGACCCTGCTGCTCATGTTCAATGGGCCCAAAGGATGCCGAAGACCGCCGGAAGACCCGGGTACATTTCCAGACATAAGTCAAGCCATTTTGACATCATGCGCCACTGAGCAACTTTTTTTTCCTAAATAATGTCTGTTGGTGGCCCACCAGAAGAGGCGGGATTTCGCCTCTCTATGGGACATTTTTGGGCCATTGAAACAATCGCGTGGTATCGTTGAATCAGGAACAACCTCAAACTGCCCGTCAACCTAAAGTCGATCTGGCCGAAGTTCCACCTGATTCGGAGTCTTCCTGGTTTTCCCGTTCCACATCCTCTTCTCACCTGTACCTGAAGTCGAACACCTTCACCAGGACTCATTATATACGAGGAAAGAGGAGGATGAAGAGATGGAGAGAGGAGGAAAACCACTGAAAGATTTGATCATCAATACAAACATGAGGAATTATTGTAATAAAAACACATTATACATTTGTCCAAAGTGTTAATGTGGTAACATTTTTATCTTTTCACAGTGAATGTAGTCTTTGTAGCTCCTGTGACAGTTTGCTCAGATATTTTTCGTTTCCACTTTCATGTTTATGTCAATTAAATAAAGTCCTTGAATCACGTTAATCAATCAGCGTTTGAAGTGTCTGAACAAGTACAGTTTCTTTCCCGTCGGAGGCTTTTCACCAGTTTTCTCAGGATAAAGAAGCTTTTATGACTCACTGCAGGATTAAACGACTCCCTCATGATGGATATTTTTTTGTAGTAAATGTCGACTTTTCTCTGCCTCTAATGTGCTTTACCTTCCTTGACATTGCACCATGCAACCAGTCAGATTGACTTGTGAATTATGTCAAAAATTCCTGCAGATGAAAGACTCCTTTGAAAGCAGCAGCAAAAGAAATCAAGTCTTTCAGCTGCCGTTTGAACGTCGACGAGGCGCTGCCAGATCAAAATCTGTTCAAACAATAACATTTTTCCCTTTTTTGATTGTGATTAGGTCTTATTTCCTGACAGCCACTAAAATAATTGTGAAAGTAATGAGATAGCGTTATTTTTTCCCTCACTTTCTCTCTCCTTTCAAATAATGAAAAGATGATGAAAACAGCCGTGACTCCAGGAAGGAGCGTTGCTGGGTGGGAGAAGGACTTCAAAGGGAATGATAAGCAAATGTAGCCGAGCTTTCGTTCTGAATTAAGTCAACCAGCCACTTTAATCAAATTGTTTCAGAGGAATCAAACTACAAACACCGAACCGGAGAGAAGAGAGACTGATTTCCAGCTCTTCCTCTGACGGCGCTCTGCAGCCCACTGACAACCACTTCTTCCCATTTATGGTGATTTTGATGTTTTGACTCTTTCTGTTGACCTCAGGGCCTGTCAATCCCACTTTAACACAAACAACCGTGGTAGAAATTAGACCGACGGAAGCAGACATCATGCTCACTTGTGCTCTTTTTTCCGCTGGCTTGGCGTGTTGACGTGATGTTACGTGGACTGAATCCTCTCTGGACTTTTGTCACACACACTGTGACGTGTTTTCGCCTTCATCACATCAAATGTGCTTATATGAATTACGGATAATCGTCTATATGAAGTTTGTTGGAGTCTGTGTTGTTTGTCATCTTATGCAATTCTCTTTGTGGCCTCACAGCAAGAGGCGCTGCAACAGTCGAATAGTCGAAATAATGGGATTACAAAGGGATTATTTTTTGACAGGTGAGGTTTGGGATTACTGGGAAAGGTGGAGCATTTTTCAGAGAATTGGGGATTTTGGTCTTCAGTGCAGAGGGGTATTTTTGAAACTACATGGGTTATTGTGTTAATGGGTCTTCAGTTCAAGGAGACATTTTTCAGACTACTGCGGGTTTTGTAATAATGGGTCTTCGGAACAAGGACTTTCTTGACAATTGAGGTTTCGAAACAATCGGGCACCTTTCGGACTGTTGGGATTTCAACGTGGGTTTTTGTAATAATGGGTCTTTGGTTCAATGAAACACTTTTTCATCTAGTGGGGTTTCATAATAATGGGCCTTTGGAACAAGGATAGTTTTTGACTGTTGAGGTTTTAAAACAATGGGGCATTCCTCAGACTATTGGGATTTGGATTAATGGAGCATTTTTCAGACTATTGGGGAATATTTTTGGACTACTGGGATTCAAGAATAATGGGTCTTCAGTACAACAGGACATTTTTGGGACTTCATAGGCTATCGTAATAATTGTTGTTCAGTTAAATGGAACATTTTTTTGACTACTGGGTTTTCATAATAATGGGTCGTCGGAACAAGGATATTTATTTACTAATGAGGTTTCAGAAGAGTGGGACATTTTCCAGACTATTGGGGTTTTGGTCTTTGGCACAATGAGGACATTTTCAGGCTATTAGGGTTCGATAATAACATAAAAGGTTTTCAGTTCAATGGGACATTTTTCAGACTATTGAACTACTATTTAACTGACTAGTGTCGGAATAATGGGTCTTCAGATCAATGGGAGATTTTTTGATTATTGAGATTTTGGAACAATGAGGATTTTTTTTTTTACTATTGGGGATTTGGGATAATGAGTCTTCAGAAGAGTGGGACATTTTTTAGACTATTGGGTTTTCTGAATAATTGAAACAGACATCAGGCTCATTTATGCTCTTTTTCCGCTGGCTTGGCATGTTGACAGAATGGAAGAAACTAATGAGCATAAAAACAAAGAGGAAATATTTGCAAGCATAGATTGCTACAGGAATGAGTTTGCATTTTGCCACCTTCAGTTCCCTCATCTGGAAGTCAACAGGTTTTTAATGTGTGCGTTTTTAATGTCTGTGATTAACACAAGCTGAGGAGATTTTCGTGTTTTGTTCTACGATATAAAATGTCAGAAAATATCTCACTTTACAGCCTTGCTGTGTGTACTCATGTGACCCTGGTGTACTTCGTTTATAGCCTAATGGTTTTTTTTTTTATGTTTTTTCTTTTTACTTCTGCTGATTGCATTTACTCTTCCAAAACAATAAAAGTGGTGCTCATTTGTGGTGATTATCTTACTTAGCAAAATGTGCAAATATCATAAATGAGTTTGCCACAGAGTTGATTTTCTGCAATAATCCAAAACCCAATGAAACAATCCCAAGAACCGGTGTGATTCTGACTTCCTGGTTGGCCCACAAAAATGTCATCCCTGGAGCACTATATTGTATTATAATTATAATACAATATAATGAATAAATGCAGTGAATAGAAATAACATAAAATGGAAATACTCAAGTACAAATGACTCAAAATTGACTCAATGACTCAAATACTTAAACACTTACATTCAAGAACTGTTTTCAACCACACCCCATGGCCTTCATCGGCAAATCCAAGTACTTTTCATTTATTAAAACTTTCTTTCCCAGAACTGACAGCCATATTCACTGTTGAATATATTCAAATGTATGTAAATTTCTTAAATGTGCAATTGAAGATACATGCAATGTGTTAAAAGATAGTTAATCATAAAGTTTTGTTTGACTGTGTTGCAGGCATTCAGCAGTGCACAGATGTCTATGAGACGTGTTAAGATATATAAAGAATATAATTACATATGTATGCCAATATTGTTATTGTAAAACAAGCCTATAGGTGTTAACGACCTTTTCTCAGAATTGTGTTAATTTTAGAGCTGGTGCAATTTCAGGATAATCAGCTGTAGGTTGGATGGGTGTTGTTGCTTCTTTTCATTGACTTGAAAAATCTGTGTTGCATTCAGTGTTTTCCACTATTTTTAGATGGACAACAGCAATCCAAACTCAGGAAACAACCTTAACCTGCGGTGGCTTATGAAGCGATTCAGAAACACATGGTGGGCAGTCTGAACAGATGATGGTCTCTCTGTTGACGACGGCTGGATTTGATGCCGCCGCCGCTCCTCGCTTCCCCTTCAGGCTTGAAGCAAAGAGAAAGCAGAGCAGATGAGCTGCAAACGCAAGCCAAATATCTGTCTGTGAGAAAGGCAAACTGATGGCCGAGCATTAGTCTGCTTCCATCCGAGCCGGTTAACCGGAGAGCTGCCATTACTCATGTCCTAACAGCCTGTAATGGAATTTTCCTCGGATGAGCAAAAGGTTGTCAAGTCGCTCGCTGCAGATCAGAAAAGTAGCTCAGCGGCCTGGAAGTCCAACAGGAAGAGACGAGTCTGGAGAACAAAGAGCCGCCACACACTCACACAATGCTCAAAACCACTGTGTTTCCATTAATTACAGGAGACGTAAACACACCGACTGAATGTGCAGATTCGTTAACAACTGTTTTTACTGATGAAAGTGAATTCTCTAAATTCTGTATATTCTGTGCAACAATTTAAAAACACCTCAGTAAACAGCTGGTCATAGATTTTGTCAAACAGGAGGAGAATGGTGCATTTGTTGGGGACTATTTCAGCCCAGTTGCACAGCAGTTCATGAAATATGGGGCCTTCAGGTGTGGTTGTGTTTACCGTGTTTACTAGTTGGGCCCTGAACGCCCCCCTCATGTCGTATTCACGACCTCGTCAGTGGAAAGTTTCTGAAAGCTCCGAGTTCACGACTCGTGACGTGTTTGTTGACGTTGTGAGAAATGATGGAGCTCATGGAAGTTCATTTATCGCTGCATAATAAGTTAATATTGAACAGCATAGTGTAATTTTAGTCATATTGTTTTTCTTGGTAATTTTCTAATATGTTTGAGGAAAATGTTGATTTTCTCAACGACCTCATCTGTCTCCTCTGTCATTATGTTTACATTTCCTGCGTTATGTTACCCACTAGCTAGCTTGCTGAATCGTTAGCCTCTGTAGCTTCTAGACAGTAATAATAATATTGCCGTTGGTTAACAGCGGTGTTCTTCACGACGTCACCACTTGAACGCAACGCATGTCGTGTTAACCAGTTCCCCTTGAAGCATCCAATAGTCACAGTATTGTCATGTATTGATTTGTGTACACAAACATGAATTTCACATTCTTTTGGTGATAGTGATCAGCACAAAATCAGTTTGTATGTAATCAATGTGTGGTGTGAAGCGGGAAGTATAAAGAGGGGTGAACACCATGTAGGGAGGAGGTCGGGTGGATGAGTGGATCAAACAGGACTATCGCCCAGGAGTTATTTGTCATGTAATTTATTTAAACTCAAACCGCAATCTTTTCCTAAACTTGGCACTTTGTTGCCTAAACCTAACCAAGTTGGTTTATTCCTAAACACAACTAAGTAGTTATATTTTTAAACGTCCGGAGCGTAAATTGATGTGATGCTGAGGATTCGTAGGAAAAAACACTAAAACTACGTTGTTGAAAGTCGTGCTGAGCGATCCGAAAAGAAAAAAAAAAAAGTGTCTGTACGTGGATCAAATAAATTCAATGTTGTGAACTTAAACAAGACTGTTGTTTGTTTTCAGCATTACTGATATACTGATTCATGTCTCCCTTCATAAAGCCATTTATGATCATACTTCAAAGAGTAATTTAAAGATTCGAAGGAATCGGAGATGGTCAAAAACAAATTAAAATTAATTCACTTTTTGTCTTGTCATGGAAATTTTCATAACAGAGAGAATAATCAAATACATCGGACTCAAAGTTACATCGGACTCAAAAACTGTGCCTTTTTTAACGGATTACAGATTTAAACAACTCATGAAAAGTACGAGCTTGGTGCGCAAAGGTCTTAACTGTCTTGGGGATCGTTGGTAGAAAATACTTAAGATTATCATTATATTCAAATTATATACTAATTATTAACAATAATAAGAAGGCACCAAATTATGTTGGTACATAAAAAAGGCATTAAATCAAAATTGCTGTTAATTATATTGAATAATATGATTTTATACATATTAAATCATCCTCAGGGCACCACCACAAATTAAACCAAGTAATATAGTAACAGAAATAAGTCTCATTAAGTACTTTAAGTTGTAACTATAACCAAAAATCAAAAGGATGATTAATAATTTTGTAGTTCTTGATTGCAGCTCTTGATTATTGACTCAACAGTCAATAGAGGACTTCTCTCAATACACTACACAGGATGTACATAACGTACTATGTATAAATACCTCCCATAAACCTCAAGAGTGTTGCACTTCCTCGGGTCCTCAGCACTCACCTGTCAAGTGTGAAGTCGATCGGATGAATGGCTGTTGAGAAAACTGAAGGACATACATACATAGAGACAGAGTCCATTTTAGTTAGATGTGGACGATAACATTTCTAACTAACGGACTGAACATTTATCGAGAGGTGGAAAAAAAAAATCCATAATTGAGTCGCTCTGTCACGCTGAAAAAGAAAAGGAGAAAATTAAAGTAATCGGTCAATGGTCATTCAGAGGATTTTGTATAAATTTAATGGGCCATTTAACATTAATAACCCGTTAATAACCTTGTAAGCCATGTGCAAAGGTAATGAAAACATTTTAATTAGTATTTGTCCCAATGAAGTCACCCATGAACCAATGACACTGACCATTACTATGACATTCAATGAATAATGTTGATATAATGGAGGAATTAAGTCTTGATATGAGATAAAATAGTGTGTTTTGGATCATTCAGTGCATCAGTCATTCGTCGGCTATGAGAAATGCCTGTCACCATGGAGATGCATAGTTTTAAGACCAAAGGCTGTCTGTGCAGGTTCAGGAAGTATCAAATATGCTTTGAAATATATCTAAACACTGGTTTGGTCCCGAAAACTACAAGTATCTCTGTGTAAATTATGCAGAGCCCTTCATTGTTTGCACAGTGGATTCACCCAGCAGCAGCAGAGGGGGTCAGAGGTCGGAGGGAGAGCTCCAGCAGCAGGTTGTCGGTTCAGCATGGCGGCCGACACGTTGGCCTTTGCTTTGATCAAACGCTGTGACCTTCTGATCCCTGCGAGCAGCATCACGCTGACATTCAGGCTAATTCCCTTCCATTTAAAAAGCAGACACTTTATCACCGAAGCACCTCGTGGTGGTGAGTAATTACTGAAGTCATCCTGACTCACAGTTAACCCGGCTCACCGCGACTGGCTGACTCACAGTACCTGCTGTCAGGTTGTCGCCATCACTGAAACGCAGTGTGAGCTGACAATAAGGAAATATGGAGGACCATCAGCAGGCCCGCCGGCAGCCGAGCCACGATCGAGTTACACCTGGAACACCGGAAATGTGGGGATTCACAGGGATGAGCAGCATACGTTTAATATATCAGGAGTAAATGTCTTGTCATGAACATGAAACTCCCAACAGGGTTTGACGGGAAGGCACATAAATAGCACAACATTACATGTGTGTCATGAGTACGCATTTTAGCCTTTTCATCGTCTCCAATTCGTACGCCACGCAGACGTCCATAGTTAGGTTGATTTGAACAGATAAAGAATGTGAGATTAATTTGTTATTTTTCATGGTTAAATATTTTAATTGATCCCTAATATTCACCTGACGGCTACATTTTCTTATAAATATGACTTAAAGATATCTAAACAATATAAGAGCACAAAATAACAACTACAGAATCTTGTGATTATCAATGTGATTCATTTGCATTTAAATATTTCATATAATACATATCATCATCTATGAGACTGCAACATATCTGTGTTGAGAAACGTGTAAATCTACAGTGAAATAAATACTATAATAGACTTGGCAGTTGCTCCCACTTTGCCACTCAGTGTGTAATAATATGGACTATGAATGTCGCTGTGATCTGAGGATGATAATGATGATGGCGTTGTTTTGGTATTAAAACCTGTGAATCGCATCCTCTCAGCTGGGAGGAGCAACAACAGTGAAATCTTGAGCGTTGGGAAATTGAGTTGAAATGCACCTTTAAGCCGCCCCCTTTTATTCTGAGCCATTTCCTATTGACAGCCTGCTGGGACTCTGAATTGAAAGGGCATGATCTTTTCTGAAGGCAGACAGGGGATTGTACAGACACTATTTTCAGAACCACATCAAGCCAATTAGCACAGCAGCAGCTAAGCTGGTGCATGCTGGGAGCCTGCGAATGTATGAGAATGTGTGTGTGCATCTGTTTTATGTAAGCTGAGCCATATGTTCCTATTCCGACTGTATGCGGTCGTGCATCGTGCTGCATGTCTCTTCGCAGCCATGCAGAGGGTTAAAATTATCCCGGGCTCGTTAGCTAAAGCGTCCCCAGCGTCTGCTAATTAGCACATAATAGGACAGGCGCGTCCGCCACAGAGGGGCCTGTAATTTAAGAATAAAGTTCATTTTCCTTCCAGAGACGTTCCTCGCAGCCGTGACCGGGCGACTACAATCAGCCTCCTCGCCATTAGCATCGCTCTTCAGCCGTGAACCATCAGTTATTATTAGCTAAAAGTGCTGTTATTACAATACATACTGTACAGGAGGGACAAATCTCAGGGCGCCCACTCCTTTTATTAAACATAAGTATTATTTTTCCAGCTCATTTTGGTGTAATTTGTCAGTTTTCTATGAAAGCAAAGTTCCCAGCCGTGAGGTGTGATGTGTGCAGCGAGCGGAGGAACTTCAGGGGTGGCTCTGCTGCCGGAGGGGAAAACAGGAAGCTGGAAATGTGACTGTGCTGAAGGTGTGAGAGCGAGAGCAGCAGCTGGAAATAGAAAGTAGATGAATCACATTCGGTTTGTTCAATAATTGCAGCCTTCACGTTTACAGCGAGAGGAGCCGCGTCGAGCCATCTGGAGCTCCAGCTATCAGCTTGTGTGGAGGGCTGAGAAATTATCACGATATCAACACTCACAGGGAGGATCTCCAAAATTAATCACCGCCAGCTGAAACATATAACACCTTTAATGAAGGAACAACTGTACACAGCTTAATTCATATTGAACTTTGTACATATCTGAAGACATTTATTGACTGAAATAATTTCAACATTCAGCTTTATTGTCATTCTACAATGCAGAGTTGCAGCTCCTTCATGTTACACACAGAAAATATATAATCACATGAGAATAGAATAAAACAATAAAATAGGACAAAGTTTAGACACTCAAAGTAGCACTAAAGGCATCACTCTGCAGATAATACTGCATTTATAATGTACATTTAATTAAATACTCTTAAATCTCATTTATACCATTCTGGTATTTATATTCAACAAAACCCACTTCTCAGGATTTTGTATTTACTTTTAAGCATTTTGTATTTTCTTACATGTTGGGTACTGCACGTCTTAATGCAAATATTTGTACATATTTAATATTTCAATTCAATTTACTTTCATATTTTCAAATCATGACAGAAGCTCTCTCAAGATGCTTTTCATATACAGCAGGCTCTACTCTGTCTTATATTCACATTTATTTTTAATTGTATTACTTCCTCACGTATACTGTGTTTATACTGTAGTATTATGTACAATATTGCCATATTATGTACATAATTTAGAATTTAGATATAACATACTCCTTTATTTCTATTCTTTTCTTTAGGTTTATACAAGAGTAAATGTAGTGCCCCTTTATATATAAAGTTGCAGTCAGTAATATTTTAATTTATTTCATAAATTATATACAGGTAACACAAGCTCTAATTTCCCAGGCCCCTGTAAACACACCACGGTGCACAATATGCTCATAGTTTACAGGAGCTGCCTTGTATTTCAGTGTTATTGTAATGGTGCTCTCTGATTACCTTGTTTTCTTATTTATTATAAAAATAGTACTTTGGATTTTTGGCATTTTACTGAATAGTAATAGTTGGAAGTTGGGAAGTTGAAATGAAGTGTTAGTTGACATTTTCATTCATATAAAGTTTGGTCACACCTTCATAAAGCACTAAATTACTAAAAACATTGTTGTTCATGGATGTATACTGAACATAACAGCCACCTGTTTTCATGCACATTTTAATTTGCAGATTAAAATCAGGTGGTCCTGATGCAGAGGGTCAGTCCTCCACCTGGGCCCAGAGGCTCCAGGATCTGGTCTACGTCCATCCACCCTGCGTCACACACACTCTTGTTTTAAGGACAACCTTGCATGAACTCTCAGGCAGGTCGTGAGAGAAAAAAATATAACTCAAAATATTGCAAATGTTCTTCTTTGGTGAGGTGTATTGATGAAATCAAATGTGGCCAAGTGCAATAGAGGCAGACTTGGTGAATAAATGATGGAAAGCATGAGATGTGTGTGGAGTGATGAGGAGACTGTAACCTTCCTCACATCAGTACATGAAACTAACAGAAATGTTGTGTATGCCTCGTGTTTTCATCATCTTTTTTTTTGGTGTGTTTTCCTGTGAATGTCAAGCAACATGTGACACACCTGTCAATTTTCACACCAGTCTTTTCAAAATAAAACATTTAGGTTTAGGAATAGATGGACTTTGTTAGGCTTAGTCAATGAAAGTATTTAGAAAAAGATTACAGTTTGAATTTAAATAACATTGGAAATGTTATTGAAATTCAAACTTTAATGTTGTAACTCAAGTACAGACGTTACATGACAAAAACTACTCAGTTAGCTTTACGTTAAAATACATTTGGAAGTTGTTTAAATTAAATATGGAAGTTGCGTGGTAAAAACGACTTAGACTGAGGAAAAGATGGCGGTTTGGGTTAAAATAACCCTGGAAGTGGTATAACTTTAGTACAGACGTTATATGGCAAATAAATCAACTTGTGGTTTCACACAGGACACAAACAGCGGTCTGCTGGGTGAAAGTCCTGTGTTTTATATTTAACCCTAACCTCCCTACATGGTGTTCGCTGCTCTTTATACTTCCTGGTACACAAACAGAGATCACATACAAACTGATTTAGAAAAATGTGAAATTCGTATCTATGTACACAAATCAATACATTGAATTTCGAAAATATTTGACTGGGCTGCATGAAACGTCTGTAAAAAGCTGCTCTTGAGCTCAGCAGGCTGAGTTCTTTTGAGTCTGCAGCCAAAATAAAAGTTAGGAAAAGTTTCAGCAGTCAGAGAGGACGAGCAGCCGATCAGTAGATCATGTGTTACAAAGAATTTATTCCCACCTGAAACATGATTAAGCCTCCCGGCCACAGACGAAAGTCATTACTGTGGTGGGCTGCACTTCGTCTCTGCCTCTGAATTTGGCTTTAGGCAACAAAACCACTTAGTTAAATTTCGAGGAAAAGATTGTGTTTTGGCAAATATATTAAATAAGGGTGTGAACACAAATACAACTACACAGCAGTCTAACCGGTAAGTTTTAATGTCTTCTTCAGCTGTGGATTAATGGCACCGACTGGAGAGTCGGCGCCGCCAGCTGTTTATCGTGATACACTCATCTTCGACAGTAATATTCACAGATTAGCAGATGGAAGCATGGCATTAATTCACATTTTCTTATGCAGATTTTCAGTAAATTTGGTTTAAATTTGCAATCTCAACATTCACAGGGAGGATTTCTAAAATGAATCACCACCAGCTGAAACGTATAAACACCTTTAATGAAGGAACAACGACATGCTGCTTAATTAGTGATGAACTTAGTACAAAATCAACAGGTGGCAGATGGACAACAAAAGTTAAATTTCCAACCCTGCAGCAGTCGCTGTCTTCTTTTTGATAAAACCTTCTGGTGGGTGTAGTAGGCCCCAACTGACCCACATCTGTGAGAGTGATAACCACTGATTTAATGGACCGATCACAGTCGAATTGGTTGATTTTAATGACATCATCTCGCTGTGTCGTCATCAGCAGTGGCTTAATGGCACCAACTTCTCGATGCACTCAAGCAAGGCCCTGATCCTGTGTGAAGGTCGAGGGTTTGATTCCCTCCTGTAATGAAATATGACTCCATTTGTTTCCACTAATCGACAGCTGATATTCAAAAATGTGCAGAAACTGTAAACTAATGGCAGCAGACGGGGACGTCCGCAGACAGCCGATCGATCAGAGAGCCGGGGAGTCTCACTTCCACTCGGCCCCGCCCACCTTAACCTTTACCGCCACTGGTTGACAGGTCCATCAATCAACGTGAGTGACAGCCGCAGCGGCCCCTCATCCGGCCGGTCAATAGCATGGATTTTCTCCTCTCAGACGCAGATATTATGACATCTGATGGTGAGGTGGTTGATATTCTGCTGTCTGAGATAAACACAGTGAAGGTGGAGATCAATCTGTGTGTCTGTTGTCTTATCGCCCTCGTCGCTCAATAACACTCTGAATGGAGGATGAATGCAGGAGACTGTTTCCACAGAGAGCACACGGAGGAAATGAAGCTCAAAAATACAGCAAAATGTCTGATTTTTATTTTAATCCCAGCATCCCTTTATCGTGTTATCATAGGAAACCGACGTTTCCACATGTTTAAGACAATTTATGATAAATCACATATGTTACGTCGCCATGTTTAAAAGCATGCAGCAGTAATTTCTGATGAAACAGCTACATCATTTTTAAATATAAAGAAAAAACTAATACTCATGAAATACTAATGTTATAAATACTAATGTCATGAAATGTTAATTTGAAGACATTAGTTGGTCATGTTTGTGATAATACTGTGAATTCACTGGGGATCATCTATCATCATTGTTGATATTATTCCATTAAATAATTGATCTTAATATTCATCTCTGTATCTCTGAGCTTGTGTTTACTGCAAATTGGATAAATAAAGATTTTTCTATATTTTATTATTTCTTCAACCTTAATCATCAAATAGTATATATATATATATATATATATATATATATATATATATATATATATATATATATATATATATATATATTTCGAAGGAAACAGACATTTAAAACATATTAAGAGTTACAATAAAATAACGATTACTTTTAATTTTTGATGTTGAATTAATTAAAATTATTTGTAAATTACTATTATATTATTATTTTATTAGGAAATGCTTTAGACCATTTACAACAAATCACATTTCATTACTAAAGACATTTCTAAAAGCAGGCAGCAGTAATTTGTCATATAACAACAAAATTAGCTCACTAAATATTAAAATATGTATATTAAAATGTAATTATTTTGCAGGAAAAGGCAATAAAGATCCATACCAGTGTCATTAAATGCAAATAAAGCTTCTTACATTTTTTCAAGACATACTGATCATGTTTGTGATAAAACTGTGAAATCACTGGGGATCATATATTAAATAATTTAATTTAATAATATTAATTCATGTTCATAGTTGTGTTTGATTATATATTTAATAACCTCAACTCTAATACTTACCTAATAATACATATGTACTGTATATACTGTATATATCTGTACACATACATATGTATGTACATATGTACTGTATATATATATTTATTCCATGAAACAAAAAAAAAAAAAAATTGATCTTCACAGATATGATTGTTTATATAAATGGAAACAGACATTTAAAACATTAAGAGCTTGCTATCATTTCATAATTTAAGAACATATTACAATTAAATTATTAGAGATTATTACATTTAATTTGTGATGTTGAACTTAAATTTTAAATAATCATATAATAATATTTTATTTATAGACAGGAAATGTGGAGCGAGTAATGCAGAAAAGGTGGAATCACCTTCACTTATTTACATTATTGCTGTTCATTCAAAATAAATAAGAATGACACAATTACAGAATTATTATTGTTTCCTGTTAATTTCTACAAAATCTGTGGTCCTTGTCATTGTTAGTGCATTATCAGTGCATGCAAATTAGCAATTATGTCCTTGAATTTGAATTTTAGCAGCACTGAAGTCAGAGATCGTCTCATATTTTTTTCCTGACACCTGGATTTTTTTGTAAATATCTTTCCAGATATCAGAGATACCTGCATGTGCTTCAGATTTTGCTGGTTGAATAATACGCTTTTATCTTTCACATCGATGAAACATATTGAAATGTTTTATATCCTCTAAATTTGTACGCACAAGTTATTGAGTGCTAATTTGTGTGCACAATCTATTAATACAGTAGCACAGCTTTTGTTGGTTAAATAGCATCTATTAAAATACTGTATGTCAAGATATTTAAAGGGCACAAATCAATAATCAGTACACACTAATTTAAAACGGATTTATTGGGGCTAATAACGCATGAAGGGGGTTAAATGTGAAAAGTGAAAAGTACAGATGTGTATATTCGCTCATGTATATTGTGCTGATAACCTGCTGCTGTAACACCACAATTTCCTAACTTGGGATCAATAAAGTATCTATCTATCTATCTATCTATCTATCTATCTATCTTTCTGATAGTCCCAGTCAGTCTGGATCAAGTCCTAGTCAAGTCAGCACTCTGACACACTGACAGCTGTTGTTGCCTGTTGGGCTGCAGTTTGCCATGTTCTGATTGGAGCAGATTGTTGATGCTAAAGTCAGAACCTGGGAGGGTTTCTGGTCAATATCTGTCATTGATTGGTGTTGTTATTGATTTACAATAAGAAATATATACATACATTTACATAAAGCAGCATATTTTGTCCACTCCCATATTGATAAGAGGATTAAATACTTGATAAATCTCCCTTTAAGGTTCATTTTGACCAGATAAAAAAAAAAAATTGTGATTAATTTGACATAACATGTTTGAATTGACTGACAGCCCTAAAATGTTTAAAAAAAGATCGCAAAAAAAATTCTCCTTTTGTCATATAATCAAACAAATACATAAATTAATACTCAATACAAAACATTTTACTATCCATAAAATCAAAAAGAAAATGATCCAGAAAAAAAGACATGACGGAGCTACGACTGGCAGAATTTGCATATTGAGCAAATCTGTCCACCCCATGTTGATAAGAGTATCAATATTTGAAAAGTCTTCCTCTAAAGTTCATTTTGAACAGATAAAAAATGTGATTAATTTGTTATTAATGATGATTAACCATTTTAGTTGAGTGACATCCCTAATACTTACCCAACGACTACATTTCCTTTTAAGTGTGACTAAAGAGTATCAAAATTACAGCTACAGGATCTTTATATTGGTGATCCTTACAGCATGAGTTCCTCTGGCAGTCCCATAACTGATCCGTATTCAGGACAGGAAGCAGATTTCCAGCTGAAGTGGATGAAATGTTCCTGAAGTGGTTCCTGAAAGTTCTCAGAAGTTTGTTCACTGTTGTTGTCGGTGAAGTCGCTGAGCGTCAGCGCTGTAAACTGTGAGGCAAACAGAGCTGTGAGCGCTAACAACTCGTCTCGACACTCTCCATACCGCTGCGTCTGACTGTAGGGAATCATTATGAGCCATCTGAGGATGTTTATTAATGACCTTGGCATGGCTGGAGGTGGCTGCCATGCTGTTAATGCTATTCACTGGCACACAGCGAACCGTGGCAGCGCACAAAGAGAGGCAGGGAGGCAGAGGACAAGGCGCCTGGTGGACATCCATATTAATGCCAAGCTTAGCCTGTGTTCTGCTGCCATGAGCCCCAGCTGAAGTCCAGACAGAGCAGCCTGATCCCGCCGGACGCGTTCCTTTATCTTCATACCAGCACATCCGCCGCAGCCCAAACTGTCACTAGACGTCTCAAAAGATGTCCGGAGATGTCCTCAACGCGTCTTCAGATGTCTTCTGATGTCCTGAGAAGCTGCTGAGACCAGAGGGCAAAGTTTGGAAGTTCACTTACATCAGCATGTTGAGTCAAAGGCGAACTTTTGTGTGTCGAATGTTGAATTTATCACTTTAATAACGTTTCCCTTCATCTTCTTTTGGGTGCAGCTGTGATGCTCCGTTGGATGTGGTTTTGGCAACACTGCTCAGCTTTCAGCTGCACTTTACACCACTGAAAAATAATGCATTGCAAAATAAACTTTTTTTTTGTCAAAGGTGAAGTTTTGTGGATCAAAACAAAAATAAACATCTTATTTCACTCCACAGCCACACTGTGCAGCTCAGTATAGATCAGTTCAGTGCATGGGGAGGAGGCAGATCATTAACTTTTCCAGACTGCATCCTGCAGCCTGTTCTCGTCCGCCGTTCGTAACTATACCTTCAAAAACGAATGCACTGTAATTCTTATACTGTGTCGATTGGAGTGGATGGGCGGCCAAACCTGACCTTTGTCCAGCACAACACAGTTTGTTTCATTCACATTTATTGGTCAGGTAACCTCTGTATTTAACCAACACCACGATCTTTTCCTAAACCTAGCCAAATTGTTCCTGTGAAGATGGAAGTCCATCCATCCATCTTCTGTCTGTTGCTGCTGTGAACCACGCGGCTCGTGGCAAAAATAGGTGAGACCTCGAATCTCTAGAAGAGACGCATGTGGCAGCTGTAACCGGTTAAAATGGACGCCAACATCAAAAACAACGAGTAACGCAGCCGCCACATGCTGTTCGTGTGGCTGATCTGGTCCAGACTTTGAATTAGTGACGTTTGTCGCGTGAATATTTTTGTTTTGTTTTTGATTGTTGTTGTTTTTGATTACATACATTTTGTGTGTCATGATCATGAATTTTAGCCTTTTCGTGTCATTTGTACGCCATGCAAACACCCACAGAAAACCACTAACATGTTTACAGTGCAGTCAGTACAGGATACACAGGGTACGGATGATGTGCAGAAATCAAGAAAGGCGTATTTACACATTATCGTGCCATTTTACAGCTTATTGTGCGAACGGGCTGCATGTAATAAGCAGAAACTGACACATGCTGGTGGACATTTGTGGGAAAACAGAGGAAAAATAAAGTACATGAAGAGGAACACGAGCTTTCTGCTATTTCTGTTTGTTTTTGTAAAGCTCAGTTAAAATAAATCCAAGAAACACGAGCAGTCAGATGATCCATATAATCCAAAATTTAACTGAAAACTGATTCACCTGAAGTGTCCATCGTCATAAAACCTCACTGCACAAAGCAAATCAGTCAGTAAATGACAGAAAAACTTATGATGGACGGAAAAATGTTGTCTGTGTTAGAAAAGGTGTTAAGTGTCCTAAAAGCTTATATGAATCGTCTGTCCATGTGTAGCCTGTTATTATATTATTGTTTTCATTGTGATGATGCTTGGACACAACATGCAACCTGACGGTGAGTAAAAAGCCATTCGGACATTACGGAGAATAAAATATTCACTCTGCTCCATTTGAATTATCCTGAAATTACAGGCTGTGGTCTGTAATAGACATGAATATTCCACCCAGGACGAAGCCAAAATAGATCACCGGTACCCACCTGCAGCTGATATTACAGGCTTTTACAGAGCCTCGCTCGCCTGATGACTTTACTTTTTTTTTTTATTTTCGTCGTAGTATTGACAACCAAAAAGGCCTGTAGCATATTCATGTTAATATGTTTCTGTCACATTTTTCCTCCATTGTCACACAAAACTTCAATAACACTGAACGGATTTAAGAATAAATTAATTAGAGGAACGTACATCACTTTAAAATAAACTTGAAAAAAAGGGATGGATTGCCTACTCTGGGTATGGAATGAGACTTTACCCCGAGTGAAGGAGATTAAGTGATCGCGAGTGAGGTGATGAAACGTGAGGTTGGCTGGAGAATCGGAGCTGTGGGGGGTGTTGCAGTCACTTTACCACATTATTGTGACGAAAAGAGAGCTGAAGGCACAGCCCTCGATCTACCGGTCCGTCTTCGTTCCTACTCTAACTTATGGCCATGAGGGCTGGGTCATGACCCAAAGAACTAGATCGCGGGTACAAGCTGCCAAAATGGGTTTTCTCAGGAGGGTGTCTGGGGTGAGAAGGTCAGCCATCCGTGAGGGACTCGGAGTAGAGCTGCTGCTCCTTTGTGTTGAAAGTTGAGGTGGTTCGGGCATCTGGTAAGGATTTTGCCAAATCTCTGCCAGTGCTAAACAGTGTATTCTGTTGGTGTTGGCTCTTGTTTGGAGCTCCAGATGCTGCCAATCAGGCACCACAAGACCAGACCGCAGGATCACAAAGTGATCCGGTTCATTCTGAAAAGTCAGCTTTGTCTGAACCAGCATGGCTCAGCTCAAAATGTTGTTTCAAAATAAAACTGCTCATCTCTTCTCTGACATGATTTAGACATCAGATGATGTTCTACTAATCAGCTGGAGCTCAGAGTATCAATACCAACAGGAGAGTGTTTGGTAGAGAATTTGGCAAATTTCACTTGTGCTCTACCAACATAATCAGCCCACAAATGCATGATCCTGAAGTTGGACATCACTGAAGGTAAATAATCAGGCTCTCCAACCATGTAAAAATACAATGACAATTAGCAACCGAGAAATAATCCACCAAACCCTCATTTACATGCACATAGATTTGACTGTTCAGCCCAGGTCACACAGCAGTTTGTGAAATTACAAAATCTATTTGATTTGTGTACATAGACATGAATTTCCCTTTTTTTGTGACGCTCATCACAACGTTGTGTCCAGCAACATCTGACTCATGAGGAGATCGACTATCAGTCTGCGATCATGTGATTTTCATGATGTAACAGCGAAGGTCCCACAGAATCAGTTTCACTTTCTCTCTAATGAGCGAAACCACTTCAAAGCAGCTCTAATCCTGATCCTGATCTGGTTTCACAGGTGGATCCTCTTTGTGCTGCAGCCTTTGACCCTCTGTCACACGGCTCATTTTCAAATCTACTTTTCTGATGCAAACTGGATGAAACGCCTGAACCAACCCATCGGCTGGAAAATGCAAAAAAAAAATCACAAATACGCCGGGTGTTTAATTCACCATTTGCTTGGCAGAGAAGCAGCTGTATTTTGCAGGTGGTGTATTTCACCGACGGCACCATCTTTGTCCAACGTGGTTGGAGGGCTGCTGGTTGGGCAGAGGCTGTAATTAACTGTGCAGCCGTTGGGAAACATGAAGGGAGTCTGTGAGGATCTACATGAGGCACGTTAAGAAACAGGAATCTGGTGTGTGGGAGGAAAAACATTCTGCCGTCCTCCAGGCTAACCCTCACCGTAGTTACCTACCTGTTCTACCCAACTACTTTACCACACAGCAGTGACATAAAGTGGTATGAGCTCAGCTGATCTTAAGGCCGACCACCTCACGCCTCAGCACCCATGGGTGCCAGAGTATTCAGCTGCACTGCTTCCAGGCTCTGCAACTCCCTCCCTCCACACATCTGACAGACACTTCTGTAACAATCAAATCCCACATTAAGACTCACCTGACGTCTTGTTATATTCACTCTGCTATTGTATATTTGTAAGGTGCCCTGAGGCCCCAATAAATAAAATGTATTATTATTATTATTATTATTATTATTATTATTTGGAGAGAGAAATGGACAGAACAAAGAGAAAGAAATACTCAGGCAGGAGCAAATATAAATAAAACATTAGTTGTCAAAAGTTCACACCAGAGCGGCAAATTACTCGCCTGGTTTGGCGCCACTGTTTTGACTGTGGTGGCTGGGGTAGTGGGATACTGGGATAGTGCCGTATCCATTCCACGCAACAAAAACTGAAGTTACGTACACAATGCATAAACTTATTGGACCCCAAATGTGATGCTAACGTTAGCTGCTGTGGCTAGCTTTGTTCTGTGATCAACATGTCATGTTAGCAAATGTATATCGTCTACATCACCATTTTCATGGTGTACCAGCTGCTGGACAATCTTGAGCTTTATGAAGGCATTTATTTGGTTGAGGTTGTTGTGTTTGTCGCACATTATTGGCTGTTGAGGATGGGACGGCCCGTTGTTATTCTGAAGCACTGATAGTAGAAAATGTTGCATTGGCCCATTTGTCTGACAGCCCATTGCCCCGAGAACAAACCGCCATTTTTATGAAAATACCACAGACTGTTTAAAATACACTCATCAGACAGAAGCACATGGCTGATTATTATGCAGAATGACAACGATCAGTTGGAACGAAGCGTTTCACTGGTCAAACAGATATTTCTGTATTTGGATTTTAAGTCCGTCCAAATACTTTTCCCCCACACAAACGTTCTGCAAGCATTCATAAGAACCCACAAAATCAGTATTTATAAATTTCCCTGCAATTTTTTTTGGAGGAAAATCTGTGCTTGGTGTGAAAACAGCTTTTACTCCGAACTTTTTCTTATAACTTAATGAAAAATATTTTAACTCTGTTTCTATTACAAGTAAGATAATGACCATTGTGATGACTGTGCGGCAGAGAGCCAGCAGTTTAAAGATTCAAGATCGGGTGAAATATTCACACTCTATGTTTATTTAATATCTGCACCTTTCAATAAAATGGAAATATTATAATACTTGTATATGATTATATACTCATTTCCCCAAACTTCATCCAGATATATTTGGTGTGTTTGGAAACTTGAGACTTAAAATGAAGCTCTGCAGGTTTGAAACCAACAACCAGCATCAGACAGCAGACGACTCGGGACGGAGCCTCTGGTGGATTCAGCAGGGATGAAGAGGTTAAATAGATTCTCAGCTTCCTGGAAAACATTTCACAAACACATTTTGGCTTGAAGTCCAATCTGAAGATCTCACCACCATGTTGGCAGTCCTGCAGAAACTCGCCGCAGCCAAAAAAAACCCCACTGAATATTCCTGATCTGCTTCCTGTGGTGCGTCGGCTGCCCACAAACTCCACAATTAGAAAAAGAAGAGGTGGAGAAACAACAGGCAGCGGGAGGCTTTATCGACACACACAGGAGCACAACAAGGCCAGGGGTCAAAGGTCACAGGAGGGTCGGGGTTCGGGGCGTAATAACCGCCATCAAATGCTGCCGACTGAAGCTTAACGCCGCTCCGTGACCAGGCTGACGAACCACTCATCAGCCGCCACCAGAAAGAGAAAAGAGAGGGAAAAACATCTAGAAAAAAATAACCTGAAGGACACAAACACTCTTAATCTCCATCTGAATGCGCTCATTGAGGATGAAGGTTAAAAGCGTTGCACTGACATCTGATTGGTCCCTTTCTTCAATAAGCGATCTGATAAAGTGACGGTGAGAGAGAGAGAGACAGGTGCTGTGAGAGAAAAGCTTCAAGGCCTTTCTCTGCTGCGTGGGTGTGTTAGTGATGGCGAGGAGCGGCGGCGCCGGTGGCGCTTCATCGTCACCTTGGTGGGAGTCGAGCGGAGGATCATAAAAGACAAGACGACTGAGTGGTATCCTGTAGATTACTGAAGACAGACAAAGATGCTGACAAGCTGATTATATTCAGAAATCATCTTCAGACGGGAAGATTTCAACTCACACACACAAAATAACCTCTTTTTTATAATATTTAAAATTATCAAAAACAACACTGAACAACACATAATAAAAGTGTTGAGATACAGCGTAAATGTGGTTTCAATATCGGTTTCAGTATAAACATGGTTTTAGATGTAGTTATAATGAAATTTCAGTGTGAGTTTAGATGCGTTTTAAACTAGAGAGTCAATTAATTGTGTAAATGTACTTAAAGGGAGATTTGTCAAGTGTTTAACACTCAACATGGGAGTGGACAAATATGCTGCTTTACGCACATGTATGTATATATTTAGTATCAATAACAACACAAATCAATGACAGATATTGTCCAGAAACCCTCCCAGGTTCTGACTTTAGCATCAACAATCTGCTCCAATCAGAACATGGCAAACTGCAGCCCAACAGCCAACAACAGCTGTCAGTGTGTCAGAGTGCTGACTTGACTATGACTTGATCCAGACTGACTGGGACTATCAGAAAGTGGGCATGTCTGTAAAGGGGAGCCTGGTGGGGACCCAAAGAACCCATTTACATCCACACATCTGGAGGTCAGAGGTCAGCGGACCCCTTTGAATGTGTACATGACAGTTTTTCCTCGTTATTTTCAGTCTTCTTCATGATGAGTTAGCATGACATGGGTTTCGGTTTTCTAGTTTCATATGACACCAGTATTCACTCTAGCTTTAAATTTGAGCTGCTACAAGCTAAAAATCATGTTAATGCATTAAAGAAAATTTAAATAAATTAATAAATTTAAATATGTGTTGTCATGTTATTATCTTTAACTGGTTAATGTTGCAGTTTTTTTGAGTACTTTCACACAGACTGTAAATATTACGCTACAGAAAAGAGAGAGAGGTATTTTTTCACAAACCAAGACAGCAATTTGTATTACTCCTTTCAACTTTGCCAAAGGCAGCACAGACCAGATCCACTCCTTCTGTTCTTAACTTTCACAATAAAAGTCGTAGACATATCGTTTAATATACAGAGGCCAGTATTTTGCATTTTTGTGTTGTTTAATCAGCACAACTTCGGCGTGTAAAAGTCTTCAGTCTTGTCGTTTTCAACAATATTGCGTGTTGATATTGTTACCGTTACTACTCGGTGCAGTCTCTTCATATCTATATAACATTGACATGCGGATGCGTTTACATTGCAGTCAATACAGCAGACATGGCGTACAAATCAAGAAAGGTCTACTTATTGCGTGCTAAACGCCTCTCACATTATGGCAGCATTTATATGCCGTTTCATGCAAATGGGCTGGTCACGTGGTGCAGTCTCTTTTTGGTTCTGTCTGAATCGGATGTGTGCGCTCTGAGAGTCCAGATGTTCCAGGTGTGAATGGATGTTTTCCCGCCGTTCTTGAGTTTATCGTCACGTTTTATGTCTCCGGTGAGAAAAGGAGCCTCTCAGCAGATCTGGTAGCTCCAGACTGAGAGGCTTTATTAGCGATAAGGGGGAAGTTGTGGTCTTATTAAAACAGTTTGAGACTCCGAGAGCTGCCAGAGTGATGAAACGCTGCAGGAGGAGGGAACCAGAGAGGTCACAGTACCTCCTCCAAAATATTTAATTGGTATTTTTTTTTTCTGCTTCTCTGGCTCTTTAGGATAGAAAGTACGCCACATTACTGAGTGCTGCACAACTGGCTTCGGGCCTGTCTGAGTGTGTGACAGAGACGTTAATTTGCACTTTATTACAGGTTTACAGTGTTGCTCACTGTTGTTTCTGGAAGTGCTTTAAACAACCATAACCATGAAAACACCACATATCTGGCACAATGAAAACAGAGCAAACGTAAAGTAAACTGTTAACAGTGTTTTATGTTTTCAGTGTTACACTCATTTGCTGACTCTCCTTAGTGTGACGCCGTGTTTATGATGCTGTGATAAAGACCTGAAGCATTTTACATCAGCAGTTAATGAATGAATGCTTCCTTTTTTCATGGTGATATCTATTAGTTAAATGTTTTTACCCAATTCACCTGGTGTCTCTGCTTAAAGGCAATATCATAACGTATGCATGCACTCTGTATCTATATGCAACCCACCTAGACTGATCCTTACCTGTTTTCTGTTATTGTATATAGTTTGGTTTTGCATCTTATTGTCATTTTATATCTTTATATTTCTATTGCAACGGCAACAACAATTTCCCTCCAAAAAAATACTGATTCTTATTTATTTTATTACCTTGGGATCCATCCTCTGAAGACTGTACGTATCTGCCCTGTTAGTGATTCAACTTAAAGGTCTCTAAATATTAGGGAGTATAGCAGAGGGCATTATAAGGCCCGCGGGCTAGAACCGGCCCATGTGATGGTTCTGTCCAGCCCAGGAGGTATCAGATAAACCAACAATTTTACTTTATTTTTAAATGCTTGTGTATCGTTAGTGTGCTTCTTCCTGTCACACTTGACATTGATGTAAGTTGATGTGAGTGATATTTGAAGTAGCGTCACCTGCTGAGGTCTATAATAAGTCAGGGACTGATAAGTATTTTTTCGGAGGTTGGCGGTAAAACTGTGAGCTTAGTTTACAACAAATGTAGCTTTATTCAAAGAACACAACTAGAACCGTCACTTTGAGACAAAACATGCAGAAAAATCCAGAAAGCTGTCTGGAGATGAGAAGGAGAGGACAGCCGAGGGGCTGCTGGCTGAGATACTAAAGCAGAGAGGAACCACAGGAGGAGATGGTGGAGTTAATGTTAAGTTAAAGGTTAAATGTACTGTAAGTGTTCATGTTAAATATTAAGTTTTGTTAATGGAAACATTCCTACCCTAACCAGTCAGTCCTTACGGTTCAACGACTCCTGTATGTAAAGTCATTTTCTTAATAATCTGCTGTATGGAGTGATTTTCAGTATAATAAATGCTGAATATTAAGAGCCCAGTATGTTTTGTATAATGATAAAATAGAGGTTACTTCTGCCAGTATTTGTTTGGCCTCTGGCAACAATCTGAGTTTCTGATGTGGCCCCCCAGGAAAAATAATTTCCCACCCCTGAAGTGTTACTGTTAAGCTAAATGTTAAGCTCTGTTAATGGAAACATTACTACTCCCAACAGTCAGTCCTCTACGGTAATATGTAATCTGCTGTTTGGAGTGATTTTCATTATAACAGATGCTGAACAATAAGTGTGCAGTATGTTTCCTATAGTAATAAAAATGTTTGACAGTATTTGTTTGGCCCCCGGCAACAATCTGGGTTTCTCATGTGGCCCCCAGGAACAGTAACCGCCCAGCCTGGAGTGGAGGGAAAGTGTGCTGCACCTTGTCAGAGCAGGAAAACACACACCGGTGTGTTAACGTGTCCCGGTAACATCACACAGTGTGAGGCAGCTAAAACAACACAGGACCCTGAACCTGAAGCAGCTAACTGGAGTTTAGCCCTCGATAACGTCATTAACGACGAATGTGTGCGACTCTGAGAGGGACGTCCGTGTGACAGCTCGACCAATCAGCTGTCAGTCAGAGGCACAGTGGGCGGAGCTCTGGTAGAAAAGAGAGCAGCGAACAGGAAGTTGGTTTCTCTGAGGTCGGATTTATTTTGGTCCAAACAGAGCGAGTCGCTTCGACATAATGAGGACATGAAAACATCTCGTTAGGAACTGCCAGTTCTGATTAAACTTCATTAGCTCGCCGTCGCCATTTCCTTCCCTCTTTTCTCAGCCCCTCTCTCTTTCTTTTTCTCTTTTTTTGATGGGAGTTTTGGGATGTTTTTAATATTTTGATTTAACATAAATAAAAAAGATTTTCATGCAACTGTCTCACAAGTATAAATAAATACATATAGTACATATATTTATATTGACTGTACATTTAATCCATTGTGTCTAATCAATCCAAAACTGCTATATTTAATTTAGTTTTTATTAATTTATTTTTTATATTTATTGCTTATATTTATTAATTTTTTAAAATTCATATTTTAATGCGCCATTTTGGTGCTGCATTGCTCTGCTTTCTGTGTCCTTATTTGTGTGTATTTATATATTACATATTTATTATCTATTTGGTGGGAGGTCAGCTTTATAAACCCACAACTTCTGGGCCTTTGCTACCACAACTATTTCACTTATTGTCTGTTTTTATATTAAGTGTACAAATACTCTACTTTATCCCATCTTTCCTCTCTGTAATGACATTTTGTTTTATCTCTTATCTTCTTTTGTAAATTTGTGTACTTGGTTCTTCAGCTGAACCAAGTTAACCTGCTGGAACAAAGGTAAAAAATGTTAAATGCAGTATTTTTTGTAGTCAGAGTACTTCTCCTAAAGTGCAAACTGTGTATTATATTATGAAAACTCTGCTGAAAGTTCCTCAGACAGGCAGGAAGTCAGAGTTCAGCACGGAGGAAACTTCTCTAATTAGTCCTGTTTTTTTAGTTATTATTACAGAGAGTCATGTGACCTCTGTGTGGGAGTCACCTGACCCGGCCTCCGTCCCGGGTTGGACCCTCCACCAATCAGAGCAGACGGGTGAGCACAGAAGTGCCGTGGCGGTCGACGCCTGTGACCTCCTGGTTGGCGTGGGCCGGGCGGGTTCACGCTGAGGTGCCGGTTGGAGCTCGTGGTCGGCCTCACGGAGGGAGTGGGAGCTGATTGGTGGGAGTTTACAGAGCGCCGGCGCTGCGATAACGAGCTGCAGAGGAGATTCGTTAGCTGGTAAACAGACTGGGGACGAACCGGAGATGATGGTAGTAACTGGGATATGGGGGTGATAATGACAATGGAGCTGGGCCAAGGATCAAAATGTAAACTTAAAGGGGCAGTGCGCAGCATTTAGGGGGGAGCCGATCTATCAGCAGAAGTGGAGTATAATATAAATAAGTATGTTTTCTTTAGTGTATAATCTCATAGAGTCATTTATACGGACCGGGTCCTCTTCACGGAGCCGGCCACCATGTTTCTACAGTAGCCCATAAAGGACAAACCAAACATCGGCTCTTCAGAGGGACATTCGTGTTTTCATCTAGCTAGAAAGCTAATGCTAGCCATAGCTATTTATAGCTAGTAATTTAGTAACCAAAGTATCAAGCTCGCTATTGGCTAGCTAGCAATTTGTAGATAGATAAATATCTAGCTAGATGGCCAGCAGGATTATTTCACACATTTACAAATGTGATTACGCACAACTCTAGATGGCCCCCTACTAACAATCAGAATCTCAATATCAATATCTCAATATCTCTCTGAGTAAACATGAAGCTCAGTAAAAGTGAAAAAGGAAAAATGATTTACTCTCATTCACCGCTCTCAGCCAGGATATTCACCATGATTTTATCTCTTAACTTGCTGTGTTAGTAAATATTTGCTGCTGTGATCCATCAGAGTAGATAAAGTAGATACTATGACTCTCCAGGTCCGACTCCACGTCCGACTCCAGGTCCGACTCCAGGTCCATGTGGTTCTTTCTTAGGAAAAAACTCAGTTTCAGTCCTTTCAAGGTCCTGATACTGATGATAATAATAGCTGATGATAATGTGGAGCTGATGAGCCAAAAGATGAAGTATTTGGTTATTAGTGAAACCTAAACTCAAGTAGAACGTCACGAGATGATCCACGTTTCTCATTTTCACACTATTTCCCCTGTAAAAATAACACGTAAAATTACTGCTTTATAACATGATGAGTTTATTCTCATATTACGACTTCTGTCTCTTAAACTTATGACTTTATTCTTGTAATATTAAGATTTCTTTCTCATAAACTGATGACTTTATTCTCTATTTATTCTCTTTATTTTCCTCATTGTGGCCCTAATACGCCGTGGTGAGGTACAACACGATTGGTTTCTTTCTCTTCATTGGTGCTTTAGACTCTTCAAACAGAGAAGAAATGAAGGTTAACATGAACAAACTCTGTTCGCCCTCCTGCTGTGAACACAAACACTCCTCTCTCTGTGAATATTTCACAGACTTACGAACATTTGAGGTCTTCGTGAGTAAATGTGAATTCATAACCGGGTGTCACAAAGTGTCCGTTGTCTTTATAATCGCTTCATTTCCTCCAGGCCTCCCTCTCACGCTCACTTCTGAAACCTCTTGTTTATTTCTCTTCGTTTTAGACCAAACATCTAATTTTTTGGGGGATGACAGAAAGTCTCCAAGACTGTTTTAACAAAGAGAAAAGCGTTTTCCCTCCCTGCAGCGGTGCCTTGTTGTGTCTCGGTCCCGGCGGTCCTCCTGACAGGAGTTATCATTCTGTGCTGCCTTATTCAAAACCTCTGGGATCATCAGCGTCTTCAGCAGCCTCGGGCTGCTAATATGAACCTGGTTCTCCACATTTACATCAACACGCAATCTCCATTCTCCTCTCAAACTGTGGCCTCCATTAGTTTCCTCCATAAACATCACAACATGTCCACATTAATGCCCTAGACTGTGTGGCGGTAAATATGCTTTTCATTTTCAGGAAAATGTTGCAATTACTGTGCTTGTTTTAGTGTTTTTTCTTGATGTAAAGAACTGCAGAATGGTTTCTTGTTAAAAGGTGTAATATAAAGTTCATTATGCATTACAGTTTTGTTATTTTACTCATCAGTCTGGCCATCCATTTCTAGCAGGTTCAGTTAAAGGGCTAGCATGTCGGGAAGAAGGCTAAATAACGCTCCGAAGTTGGGGTAAATTTTAGAGAGGAAGAACTGGCATGGGCAAAGATAAACATGCAGTTCTTTCATGCAGTGTAAATGTGTTATTTTTACCTAGTCTAAAAATGATGTGTTTGAATGTTTCTGCATACTGGGGTCCCAACAGTGTTGAATCCCATAAACTGGGTCTCAGTGTAAAGCTGAGACTCTAGTGGATCAATGAGTCCAACTGGATTCATGTGTGGTGATGTTAGTCCCCATAGGAGCCATTTCATTGAGCTCACTGTATAAAATGACCTGTGGTGACCTCTAGGATAATCACAGCCTCATGAAACTTTACAGCCGCAAACTAGAGACTTACTACTACGACTACTACTACTACTACTACTACATCCTGGTAACTGGAGACCTAGAGCATTCAGAGGATGGATGGCTTTCCTAGCTACACTGACTACTACTACTACTACTACTACTACTACTACTACATCCTGGTAACTGGAGACCTAGAGCATTCAGAGGATGGATGGCTTTCCTAGCTACACTGACTACTACTACTACTACTACTACTACTACTACATCCTGGTAACTGGAGACCTAGAGCATTCAGAGGATGGATGGCTTTCCTAGCTACACTGACTACTACTACTACTACTACTACTACTGCTACTACATCCTGGTAACTGGAGACCTAGAGCATTCAGAGGATGGATGGCTTTCCTAGCTACACTGACTACTACTACTACTACTACTACTACTACTACTACATCCTGGTAACTGGAGACCTAGAGCATTCAGAGGATGGATGGCTTTCCTAGCTACACTGACTACTACTACTACTACTACTACTACATCCTGGTAACTGGAGACCTAGAGCATTCAGAGGATGGATGGCTTTCCTAGCTACACTGACTACTACTACTACTACTACTACTACATCCTGGTAACTGGAGACCTAGAGCATTCAGAGGATGGATGGCTTTCCTAGCTACACTGACTACTACTACTACTACTACTACTACATCCTGGTAACTGGAGACCTAGAGCATTCAGAGGATGGATGGCTTTCCTAGCTACACTGACTACTACTACTACTACATCCTGGTAACTGGAGACCTAGAGCATTCAGAGGATGGATGGCTTTCCTCGCTACACTGACTACTACTACTACTACTACTACTACTACATCCTGGTAACTGGAGACCTAGAGCATTCAGAGGATGGATGGCTTTCCTAGCTACACTGACAGTAAGGGGGTTTCTGAGACCTTTACACATCACAAGTGCTTGCCAAAAAATACAATTCTTGCAAAAATCTCCAAATTTCAAAGGTTTTTGATCCCAGATCACATCATATCTTTATCTATGGTATTCCTCAAGGTCTTGATGTCTTAATGGGGTATTGTGGAGGGAATATTGATCATTTTTAGTAATTCTTCAGTGGTAAAAAAAAGGTTAAATTTAGCACCAAATCTGGTACTGCAACAACTTATGAGACATTTTTCAGCTGTAATTTCAATTAAGAGAAGAGAATAGAAAGGGCACATACTTAAACAATCCAAAGAGTTAATCAAAAATATAAACAGTTATTCAAACATATTGTTATGACCTGGCCTCGGGGAAACCTGGACAACATGGATAATGAAGCTCCCCTTCCCCACGCTCCCAAAATCAACCGGCAATGAGGATTTTTAAACGGTTTATTCACTCATCACCATCCTTGGAAGCTGTCGACCTGATGGGATGTAAATGAATTACAACCCATCAGGTCGACGGCTGTGAATTTCTAAAAATCTGTCAGACATGTCAGGTTCGCTTCAGAAAGCTGCAGTTTAACTCTGCTGAGTGTAAAGAAACATGGCTTATTGTGATGATGATTCAAACGTGGATTATAACGAACTGCAGTAGAATATGGAGGCAGTGGAAGCTTATTTCTCTGAGGAGATCCAACAGGATCACCGGCAGGAAGTGAATTTCTTTGTCATCTATGATTTCAGTTACTTTCACAGTGAACACACTGGACAAGATGTTATTTCATAACAAAAGACAACTAACTCCTATCAGAATAAACAGGAGAAAAGAGGTTAAACAGAACCTGGGCTGTACAGATATAGACTGACACATTTCAGCACACTTCAGTGGTGAACCTGCTGCAGTCTTAGTGTTGGTTGATGAAGAGGATCCCGCTGGGACTGAGGGAACCCGGCCTTTTGAATCTGTGGCTGGAGGCTGCAACCAATCAGCTCCCTGGATCAACCTCCACGCCTACCTGCAATCAAGCACCCAACCAAGCTCACCTGTAGCTCATCACACACACAAGAGAACAAAGCAGCCCAGCACAGAGCACATTACAGCACATACACCAACATAGCATAACTGTTCATATATAAAAAATAACTCTAAAACGTTTCAATCACACATCACTGTATTAGTTTGGTCACAACAGGGCTCCACCTTTTAATAACTGTGTCCTTTTGGAGTCTTAGGGAATAGGTTATTTGTTCCATGTGGTAAATTTCCCGTATCTTCTCAATCCATAAACTGTATGTTGGGGGTTCAGGTTTTAGCCACTTAATTGTGATGCATTTAATTTATGTTGTTAATAATATCAAATAAGAGATACGTGCCATCCGGTTTTGCTCCCAGCAATATGTACTCCACCAAGATTGGTGGAATACATCTTTAAATGCCCCAAACACCATCCATCCATCCATCCATCCAGGCGCTGGGCGAAGGCGGGGTTCACCCAGGACCGGTCGCCAGTCCATCGCAGGGCACATAGAGACAGACAACATATAGACAGACAACCATTCATGAGAGAAAACCCACATTAACACGGGGAGAACACGCAAACTCCACTAAGCTGGATTCAGACCTGTGACCCTCTTGCTGTGAGGTGACAGTATTAACCACTGGCTTAAATACTTCTTCCCAAAATGTTTTCAATTCAGGGCACATCCAAAATATCTTGATGAAGGATCTGAATGCAGCAGAACTGTTAGCATCTGTTAGTTGGTGGCGGCCCTTCAGTTGTCATGACAACAAACATTTACCTCACGTTGGTGTTTGCAGTCAGGTGACGTGTTTCACAACATCTGACTGTCAGAGTGAAGTTCACACTGAAAACATCACTGTTTACTGTGACACTGGAGTCGTATGGAAACAGTATGTAGTGTTTAGTACTGTGATTATTGTTTTGCCTTTTATGTTTCTGAAGTATTATGTGAACACAAAGTAGTGACGGTGTGTGTGTGTGTGTGTGTGTTAGCCTGCCTCAGGAAGTATTCCTGGTTTCTATTGATGATGCATTATTGATACTCTGTCATCAATAATTCATTTACTGCTGAGTCTGCAGGCTGAGCTGAGACTTATTATATTTTTTACATGTTATAAATTTCCAGTTGCAGTTAACCACCTTTACACATGAAGCAACAATAGACTGTAAATGTGGGAATCTTGTTTAGTGTAGAGCAGGTGGAGGTTACAGCAGAAGACGTCTCACCTGTAGGAAACAAGTAACGTGTTTTCAAAACTATATTCTCCTCATTGACATCATGCAAAGTGTCTCAAGGTGTGAACAGCTGGTGTGAGCAGCCATTATCAAAAACACAGCTAACCTGGTGAACTGAACTAAGACCTGAATGAGAACCAGAGACCAGAGATGATGTATTTCTGTAGTCCAACAGGGGTTTGGGATTGTTGCAGAAAATAAGCTCTGTGGCAAACACACGTTTATGATTACACAAGACAACCTCCACATATGAACACCACCTTTATGATTTTTATTGTGTATGTATGTATTTGATTTAAACAGATTTGGTGTTTTTGTTTGTTGTTTGTACCTTGAGATGAGTAACAAATAAGAGATCATAATATTAACAATAATAACGATGATTAAATTATGAATGATTTCATGCATGTGTCTGGAATAAACAGGATAATTGTCAGTCTGCACCCTGGCTGCAGTAATGTGACTCGTTTCTATAGTAATAATACGGATGTTTACTGTGTGGCCTAATAGAAGACAAGCTGGCTGGTCACAGCAGGAGGAGGTGAGCAGCCATCGTTAATGTTATCAGTAACAGCTGAGCTTCTCCTCGTCTGCAGATCAACGAGCAGCTTCATCTCCAACAGGCTGCAGGTTGGTTTTCAACGGCTGCTTGGACTCTTTCACAAGCACCATAAAGACTCCTGGCCGCTTACATGGAAGAGCTGTACAGTAATATTTCCTGGAGCGGACGGAGGAGGAAGCTTCAAACTGTTTAGAGCGAACTGATCCGACACTCACATGACTCCTGATTGGATGATGTGACTCCAGGTGTGTTCAGGTGAACTCGCTACTCTCTCAGACAGCAGAGCAAACAGTCGAAGCTCCTTCATGTCTTTTCTTCCTCATTTCTTTTTGATTTTATGGATAATAAAATGTTTTGTATTGAGTATTAATTTATGTATTTGATTGATTATATGACAAATAAATGGAGAATTTAATTGCACTTTTTCTGCTTTTTGTGATCAACATATTTTAGGGCTGTCAATCAATTAATATATTTAATCCTCCTTAAGTTTTTTATCTGTTCAACATGAACCTTAAAGGGAGATGAGTCAAGTATTTAACACTCTTATCAACATGGGAGTGGACAAATATGTTGCTTCATGAAAATGTATGAATATAATGCAACTATTAGCATCATTAGTTAATATTAACGCAACTTGTGATTTTTAAATTGTAGCGGCTCAGTTTTACAGCTGAAGTGAAGATAATGGTATCATATAAAAGTAGAAAACCTAAAGAATCCCACTTTAAATAACTAAATGCTCCCAAACTTACTATATATGTTGGTGAGGAAAAACTGTCATGTCCATGTTCAAAGGGGTCCGTTGACCTCTGACCTCCAGATGTGTGGATGTAAATGGGTTCTCTGGGTCCCCACCAGTCTCCCCTTTACAGACATGCCCACTTTCTGATCGTCCCAGTCAGTCTGGATCAAGTCATAGTCAAGTCAGCACTCTGACACACTGACAGCTGTTGTTGCCTGTTGGGCTGCAGTTTGTTCTGATTGGAGCAGATTGTTGATGCTAAAGTCAGAACCTGGGAGGGTTTCTGGACCATATCTGTTATTGATTAGTGTTGTTATTGATAAATATACATATATTGTACATTTACATAAAGTAGCATATTTGCCCACTCCCATGTTGATAAGAGGATTAAATACTTGACAAGTCTCCCTTTAAGTTTCACTTTGAACCGATGAAAATATTTATTTGTAATTAATATTGATAAATTATGGACAATCATGTGTGATGGACAATCATTAATTGCAATTAAATATTTTAATTTATTGACAGCCATATTCACAAGCCTACATCTGAAATATCAGCAGATTTAAATGGATCCGATTTGGCACCGTGTCTTCTATTTGTTGGCCTCCAATCTGAGAGAAATGTTTAGACATTTAGTCCTATTATTATATTTATTATCTTATTACTCGTCAACATTAACAGTATTTACTGTATGTTTAGCTGGAAGCGTCTCTTCCCTCCCTGTTCAGTGAGTCCAGGGTGACGCTGGCTGGCGATGGAAGTGAAATTAAACGGCGTCCAGATGATAACGAAGCTGTTTGGTGGGTTGGATGATGGAGGGAAGAGTGATGAGTGGGAGGATGGAGGGAGAGATGCTGTAGGAGTAAAAACACGAAGCAGGGGTCAGAGGTCAACACATCACACCACTCATGTTACCCTGACAGAAACAAAATGCTGGATGCTCCGAGGGAACGCTGTGAATGTGAACTCAGAGGCATATTGGAGGAAACTGCAGCAAATTGTCCCAACGCTCACATCCATCGGTTGTTTTCTTCTCCAGTTTTAGCTCCTGTCCTGTAAACACTTTAATGTGGGAATTCAACAGGAGCGAAACAAAAGAGGAGAAACAGCAGCTCGATAACGTCTCGTCTGCACGCTGCCGCTGTGTTTATACGGTAATAATGAAAATCTTTAATGCGGAGCTCTTCTCAGAAACACGCCGAGCACTTGAGAAGTAAAGAAAAGATAAAATGAGCTGCAGATCAATACGAGAAAGGAAGGAATTTATACAGAAAACACAAGTTTTCAGCGTTGTCAAACTTTTCAGAAAACTTCCTTCATTCCTCGAGCTGCATTTCAAGGTGAAACAAACAACCGACCATGACAGGAAATGATCAAATATTCATGCACATCAAGAGGGAGAGTATGGAGGATGCAAAGGTGGGAAAAGGTTCGACAGCTGCAGCGCCGAGAACCGCTAAACTTCTAATAATATTAATACCAGTTTGAGTGTAACATCAGATTTATCAGCTGCCTTCAGCTCTTCAGGACTTTCACGTTTTCATTAGAAAATAAAAATGAAAATATTTTAAGTTTTTCTCCTGTTTTCCTGCGTTGCTCTTTCTGCTATCTGGGCTATTTATGTATCATGCAACAAAATCAAAACCCCTCTTTTCTCCTTCTGCACAGCTGTAAACAGTTTCAGGTTTTTATCCAATCCACCGATGTTAATGAAAGCGTTTGACTTTATGTTAATAATAATACATTTTATTTATATGGCACATTTCAAGAGACACTTTACACAGATAAAATTATCATAAAATATGGACATCATAAAACAGCATTACTCACATTAAAAGCAGGTAAAAAAAGGTGAGTTTTGATTGAAAAGTGCTCTGTGTCCTCAGGTCGGTGTTTGGGTCAGAGTGGGGGGGCAGGAGGTTGGCGGAGCGTGGTGGTGGAGCAGGACAATGAGGAGGGAGGAGGTCTGGTTGTGGAGGAGGTGGACTTTGAACTGAATGCGTTGGGGGACAGGGAGCCGGTGGAGGTTCTGGAGGACAGGTGATGTGATCGTCGGACCGGGAACAGGACTGGCATCAGACTTCTGGATGTACTTGAGGACTTCGGATGATGAGCCGTAAAGAAGGTCAAGTCAAGTCAGTTTTATTTGTATAGCCCAAAATCACACGTCACAATTTGTACAGTCTGTACCGGATACAGCACCCCGCATCCTTTAGAGAGCGGCCCTCTCATTGGATAAGGAACCCCGTTACTAAAAGGTTTAGTGTTTTTGACACGTTTCTGTGTTATTGTGTCAGCGTCTGAATAAAAGTGAAAGTTGATTGATGTGTGATTTCTCCACATGCAGCTTTGATTAGCTGCTCAGACCTAATTAATAAGTTGTCATTAATAATAATACTAATACTAATTATAATGACTAAAATTAAAGTGAGAGATGACTGACAGCATTTTGTGTCTAAGCCACAGAGCTGCAGTTTACAGCTGCTTTTCTAAACTCTGAATAAAACATTTTATCCTCATTCTTATGTGATATACAGCATATATATATATATGTATATATATATATATATATATATATATATATATATATATATATATATACATATATATATAGAGGTCACCACAGGTCACATCACTCATGAATACAGGTGGACTCATTGGATCCACCAGAGTCTCAGCTTCACACTGAGACACAGTTTATGGGATTCAAGACTGTTTAGGGACCCCAGTATGCAGAAATACAGACAATAACACATTTAGTACTGCATGAAAAAACTGCGTGTGATTATCATAAAGTGGGCATGTCTGAAAAGGGGAGACAGCCTTTCCTCACCTAAATTTACTCTAACTCCAGAGCGTTATTTAACCTCCTTCCTGACATGTTAGTATGACTTGTTCGATACCGGTGGATTCATCAGGTTTTCTAGTTTCTTATTTTATCTGTAGCTTCACTCTCCACCCTGCAGGTCTGTTAGGGTTAAACGCTGGTTTACTAAAGCTGCATTTCAGTCTGAAGTCTGAATTTCCTAAAATTTCCAACTTCTGACCTCCAAATGTTCCAGATTCAACACCAAATGTAAAGAAAAACCATTGCTGTCCACGACAAACAAACATGACACTTTCACAGTTTACCAGAAAGGAAGGGGAAGGTGGAGGTGGGAGACGGGGGGGTTCTTGTTTGTGGTGTTCCGGGGGGGGCGGCGGTTTTCGGCCGGGCGGGGGGTGTTGGGGGGTGGCCGGGTGGGGGGGGGCGGGGGGGGGGGGGCGGGGGGGGGGGGGGGGGGGGGGGGGGGGGGGGGGGGGGGGGGGGGGGGGGGGGGGGTGTTGGCCGCGGGGCCCGCGGGGGGGGGGGGGGCGCGGGGGGGGCGGGCCCCGGCGGGGGGGGGCTACCAAGGGTGCGGGGGGTAATGGATCACCGAGCGTGACAACCGGATTCCCTTCCGACCCAGGGGGGGATAGGATAGTATCCGCATGATGGGGGGGGGGGGGGGGGGGGGGGGGGGGGGGGGGAGACCCCAAGGAGGAGGAAGGATGGTCCCCCCCTTTTTGGGGATCCATCTCCATCAGTTCCCCGGAGAGTTTACCATCGCCCGGGGGGGGGGGGGGGCGGGGGGGGGAGGGTCTGGGAGGAGAGGGGGGGGGGGGGGGGTGTAGTGCGTTGACATTGGTTGGTGGGGCGGGGGCGGGGCCCGTGGGGGGGGGGGGGAGGGGGGGGGGGGGGGGGGCCGGGGGGGCGGGGGGGGGGGGCGGGGGTGGGGGGAGGGGGGGGGGGGGGGGGGGGGTGGGTGGGGGGGGGGGGGGGGGGGAGATGGGGTGGGGGGGGGGGGGGGGGGGGAGGGGGGGGGGGGGGGGGGGGGGGGAAGAGGGGGGGAAAATAAGAAGGGGGTGGGGGGGGTGGGGGAGGCAGGCGCCGCGGAGGAAGGGGGACAGTGAATGTTTTTGTATTTGTATATCTTGACGAGATATTGATTTTCTCTGCAGTGAGGCTCCCCACCCCCATTTTTGCGCGGGGGTCTCCAGGGGGGGGGGGGGAAACAAATTTTGGGGGGGGGAAAAAGTGGTTTCGCGGGGGGGGGGGTTTTTTGGGTGGGGGATTTTTATTTCTCCATCTCTTGGGGGGGGGGGGGGGGGGGGGGGGGGCGGGGGGGGGGGGTGGGGGGGGGGGGGGGGCCGATTTTTTTCGTGTCTCCATTGAGGGGGCGGCCGCTTTGAGTTCCCTCTTCTCGGGGGGGGGGGGGGGGGGGGGGGGGGGGGGGGGGGGTGTTTTTTCTCACTTTTCTCTGCGCGTAGTTGAGGTGGGTGAGGGGGGGGGGGGGGCAAGGGGGGAGGGGGGGGGGGGGGGAAGGGGGGGGAGGGGGGGGGAGGGGGGGGCGGGCGGCGCAAAGTTGAATAAGAAGTGGGGGGGGGGAGTATGGAGGGTGATGGGGGGGGGGCGGGGGGGCGGGCAGGGGGGGGGGGGGGGGGGTGGAAGGTGGGGGGGGTAATGTGTGCAGCGGCAGGGCGGGCCAGGCGCTGGGGGCGCGGGGTGGGGGAGGGAAGCGCGGGGGCTGGGGCAGAAGAAAAGTGGGGGCAAGGGGGGGGGGGGTGAGGTGGGGGAGTGGGGGGAGGGGGGGGGGTGGGGCAAGTAAGGGGCGGGGCCGGAAACTGGAAAGAATGGGGGCCCGGGGGGGGGTATGGGAGGGGGGACAGGTGGGGGCGGGGCTGGGGAAGCCGGGAAAACTCGGTTGAATCGCAATCCCCCGGCGGCGGGCGCCGTGCGCCGGCTTGCAGAAGGGGGCTGTCGTGTCTGGTGGCTATCGGTTGTGGGTCTGGAAGGGTCGCAGATGTAGAGAAGGCGCAAATCAAGAGGGCGCGCCCCGAGCCGCCCCGGCCAAGCTGGGAAAAGGTGTGGTCACGAAGGCTCCTCCGGGTGGAGTCCCGTAATGGCGGGTGTGGTCCCTCCACGATTCCGGGCGTCGCCCCCCCGGCATGACCCCCTGGGGCGCAAGCCGAGGAAGCCTGCCCGCCCGCCCCCCCCCCCCGGGGCGATGGGGGCGTCGGGGGCTTGGCGTAGAGGGGGGGGACGTCGGCGCGGGGGGCTGGGTGGGGAGGTTGGGCCGGCTTGGCCGCCTCCGGGCTTCCACCGGAGTCGCCCTAGCCCTCCTGGGTTTTTGGGGCTCCCTGGGGGGGGGGCGGGGAGACGGGCAATCTAGGGGGGGGGGGTAGGGGGGCCCGGCCCCCCGCGCGCGCCGGGAATGACTGCCTGCCTATTCTACACCTGGTCTAGGATCGTCTCCCTGATGTGTTGTGTTAGTTTCCTCCCCTAGGGTATAAGTGTGCTCCCCGCTTCCAGTTGTTATGATCACTTGTGCTTACCTACAGGTTTTCTCTAGTGTTATTTTGTGTAATTTTTTTTTTTTGGTTTTTGTTTTGTTTTTTTTTTTTTTTTTGTTTTTATTTTGGTTTTTTTTTTGTATTTTTTTATTTTTGGGGTCTGAATACCTCCTAACTCAAACCTCCATGTGTCATGAGTTACGCCGCACAAACAACTCGACTGATATCTGTCTGATTGCTCTGCGAGGCTTTTTCACACATTTACATTACTGTTATCTGTTTAAATTGTTTTATTTTACTTTGTGTATTGACAAACATGAGAAATCTAGTGTTTGTTTCAAAAGTAGCTCTTGTTGAGCACATTCACTGTGATTTATTTCTGTATTTTTATTCTGGTTTCTGTTTTTATCCTCGTCTCTCCTACTCGGTACATGTGACTTGTGTTCTGCAGTGAGGGGTAAAAATAAAAAGATCTGGTTTACATTGTGCATTACACCCTTGAAGTCCTCCACAGTGGGAGATGGGAGCTGGCTGCCGGTGACTGAGCCGGGCCCTCGGGGGACGTCGCCGGCTCTCTGGGTGCCAGATGCTCTGCCAGGTCGCTGTGACGCCACCTCGACAGCAGCAGCAGGTGGCGGTTAGCGTTTGCCAACAAACTGCTGGCAGCGGCGGTGTGCTTACTTAGCCTCTGCCTGCAGAAAAGGCTTGGCAGCGCGGAGCCGCTGTGTTAGGACGCTGATACGCCTACGAATAATGAGACAAAACAAAGCTCCTCTCTCTGCCTCTCATCTCCTAATATTTCTGTTTTTGTGTCCGTCTCTCGCTGCGTGATTCACAGGATGTCTGCAGATAAACCGTCAAATACCAGGACTTAAACGCTATTAAATTAGCTCTCATTTGTATTTGTGAGGTCTCACATCACCATAAACATGTTTGTTTTTCCTCTTTTTCAGAATAAGTTACTAATTGTAGCACGAGAACCTTAATTTTTTTTTTTTTTCCTTAATTTGCATTTATTGACTCAATTAATCCAAATATGCATTTTGTTTTCAAGATACAAACTCATTTCATCATAAAACATAAGTGAATAACACATAGAGCATGCCATGTAATTGTTGTAACAGTATATGTTATAAAGCAGCTTTTTCAGTCATCAAAAAACGACAAATTTAAGCAAAATGTTCCTGAAAACATAAATAGTCCTGGAAGAAAACTTTAATTTTTTTGATTGCAACTTCACTTTTTCATTATTTTTGGTGCCATTAAGGACACAGAGGTCCTCTGTATTTTGTTTTTTTCTGGGTATTTTTAGGAACATTGGAGGATTTTTCCGTCTACTGAGGATGAAGTTTTGATTTGAAAGAAGCTCAATGGAGTCAAACTTTATATCAATCCAGGAAACATGGAAATGCTGTAAATAGTTGCATTATTATTTATGTATTAGATCAACTTGGAATCACATTTGGTTTAAATGATGGAAACTTTTTGCATATTTACCACAAACAATTGATTATTTTTCTCTTGAAGAAGAATATTACTGTACATAAAAGCAGAGATCAAATCTTACAGGAAAGGAGGAGGAGGAGGATGCGGCGTGCTCAACTCATCACATCACTGCGGTTACTTCATCGGATCCTCTCCGCTCCAGTCTGGATTTAAGCAGCAGGATTTAACAACATTTTATACAGAGCTTTTGGTGAGATCCTGGTTGAGTCCCGATCACACAGAGTTTAATCCTAACTTACATTTACAGTAGCAGCGCTGCTTGTTAGGGCGGCAACAAGAGAATGCTCTGCCAGGTTTGTTTGTGTCCCATGATGCAGTGCAGCCACATTAACCACACATATTTACTCAAACTTTTTGGGTGCTGCTCCTACCTGCCCAACGGCCTCGGGCCTGATTGTTTTCAACCGTGCAGCCTGCTCAGCTAAAACCGTTCTGACAATAAACACCATCTGTGCTAATGTGTCTTTTTACTCTTCCAGCTACGTCACCTCAACTTTTTCTTAGCGTTTAATGGAAAGCGTCTCGTTCAGCTCTGTCTCCAACAAAACTACGGTCCCATAAAACTAGACTGTGTTCTCAGTTACGTTTGGGAGGAAAGGTATTTTTATGTTTACGTTTTACGTTTTATGTCTTTTAAGTCTGTGACGTAGTACAGCGAGTGACGCGTAGAGCAAAGTGAAATCAGTGAATGAAAATACAATGAATAAAAACTTTATCAAAAAATAACAACTCAAACAAGCAAGAAAGTCCACTACTGGTTGGCGGAAGGGGAGGTGGACGGTGGCCGCTTTGGCCACACCAGCCGTGTGAACGGCGTGGCGGCTGCGTTATTCACACATCTGATCACACCAGCTGCATGTCAGCTGCGTTTCTGCTGCTGCTGCTCTTTCTGCATAGAGATTGACTTTCATTATGGTCGTTTCATGTCATAAATATCATTTATGTTTAATTTAGACAAAGAAAGGTCAAGAAATGTGTGGTAATTTGTAAATAGTAGTAATAATCCACAATTAAAGATCCCACACTATATTCATTCATGGAGCCCTGCAAGTCACTGCATGTTCTACAACACTGTCCTACACAGATTTCAGAATAAAAGCCTTGTGTTAACAGATGAAGGAGTTCTGCCCACAGATAAAAATGCTTGAGGGGTTTTATTTTCAAATGATAGCAGCAAGTGTTGATTTAAAAATCATGTCCAAGACATCTTCATTTCCCGCATGGCTCACATCAAAAATAGGTGAGAGCTCAAATCTCTAGAAGAGATGCAGCTGATACGCAGCCGAGATGCACGTCCGGCGGTGTGGCAGCTCTTATCTTGTTAACATGGATGCCAAAATAAAAAAAAACAACAACAGGGAATGCAGCCGCCACGCCCTCCTCACACAGCTGGTCTGGCCCAAGTGTAACACAGAAGTTTCCCCAGGAGACCGGTGTTTATGTGAAACAGGCATTTGGCGCATTTCATTGTTTTGTCTTAAATTAAGTTTTAGCCAAACCATGTTTTTTACAGCGTGATGAATGAGAGTGGGCTGGTAAAACACGGCCGTCAGCGGAGCCATTGTTTGGATTTTGATATTCGTCTGTCGTGCTGTCGCAGTACTTTTTATATGCAAGATAAAATAGTCCGTTCTCATTCCCAGGGTGTCAAATACCGGCGCTTTGTCACAGCCGCTGGCGTTCATTACCGCTGCACAAGCTGCGCACGCCTTGGGCTCCGGTAGGAAACGCAGAGAAAGCGATGCGGTGACGAAGTTTAAAGAGCTAAAAGATGCACTGCAGGTGGACAGAAGGTTTCCATCCAGAAAACGCTGTTTGTGTCGACATCCAGTTTCATTTTCACTGTACAGACACAGTCATTTTAACCCAAACTACGTTGTACTTTCCTTAACTTAACTGAGTGGCTTTGTTGCCTGAACCTAAAACGAAGCCAAGGAGCAGGACAAGCAGCCAGTATGTGATGAGTGTGGATGAAAACTGATAAAAAAAACATCATCAGGAGTTTCACTGTGTGCCACATTACTGTAACACATTTTTAAGTCATAAATTAAATAAATAAATGTCCAATGTTATCCTGATCAGGATCCTGACTATAACATTTCAAGACATTTTACTGGATTACCTTATAATGTTCATAATTTCCTCATTTTTGATGTGTCATAAAAAGAAATCCTCCAGTTTGCTGAAGTGTTTAAGTATAATCCTGTTCACGATGACGCTCACTGTGTTACATGTCAAATCTGAAGTAATTCATCATCTCACTCCAAATTAAATTTAAAAGTTGTTAGCCCTGATTTACCTGCAAGAACTGCTGCATTTAAATAAAACTTGCTGAAAACAGTTAATAAATAAAATACTGATAATCCAAATAACAGTAATAGAAAACCAGCTTTTTTCTTTGTTTCTGGTGTTCAGATTAGGAGGACTTCAACTAATACTTATAAAACCCTTCCTCAAATCACAAAGTCCTTAAGTTTTCTAATGAAATAAGGCTCGTCTGTGTGGCTCCTGTGTGATCAGACATGTCACATATAAAATAAAGATGATGTGGAGCTGAAGTTGAGGAGAAATCATCCTTCAGTTGCTTCTGTTCGTGGCGTCTGTCAGCTGAACTCTTCCTGCCTGATTTCTCCTGAAACTGCTCTCGAATTTCTTCATATGTGGTGTAAAAAAGTCCTGAACTCTGGTGCCTGTAAACGCACCGCCATGCTGCCTTCAGGCGCCTCAGATTTCATATCATAACCAGATGCACTGAAGCGCACCAGCAGTCCACACGTATAAATTCAGTGTTCAGGGAGAGAAAACAACCCGCCCAATAATTCAGCAGTGTCATAAACACATTCATACATATGGACGAATCGCCTCGACGGCTGTTAGAGCTCGATGTTTTTTTCATGGACAGCAGCGCGAGCGGGCGTCTCTCACTTATTGGCTCTGCTTACGGGGCCTCCGGGTGCCATCAAAGATTCAGGTCAGCCGTGGGCAGCTTCCCCCGATCCAGGAGCAGCCAGTCACGGCGGAGATGAAGACGCCGCCGGGTCAACCGCTCGCCGGCCGAGAAGGCGAGCTGGTTGGACTGAAAAACAGAACTGACACGTCCCTGATGTCTCCGAGAGGATCAGGAACTCCCAGGCTGAAAACTTTATGTATTAATTTATTCATGGGTTGTGTGATGAGGGAGGGATACTGTACATAAACACACACGCACACGCACACAGCATGTGACATCTCAGATTAGATAACGACCTTCATCACAGCGTCATGTTCCTGTCGCTCTGTGCCATCAACTATCTGAGAAGAGGTTCACTTCGCTCTCTGACTTTCTCCTTAAATTTCTACTGAAATAGTTTGACAGGGTCATTGAGTAGCTGTTCTGGAGCTTTCTGATCGTATCATATGAGCTTCATCTGTAGCTTTGAAGGTGGAAACATTTAAAGGTTCAACCTGTGAGATGCTTTGAGTCCTTAAAGAAATTTGGAGGCTTTTCAGTTTAAAGCAGCGTCAGACTGGAATAATTTGGCCAGTTTACTCAGATCGATTACTTCTTTCCACGACTTCAGGACTTCTTTGCTCGTTTCTTTGCTGTATCTCAAATCGACTTGTTCTTGTTTGTTTTCAGGTTATGAATAGGCTCAGCATTTTGACATAATGCTATTTTATTATTATGTTCATCATTATTTTTATGTTATGTTGGTATAGTTTAGGATGCAGGAGGAGCCGTTGTGTATTTCCTTCTTGATGTTACTATTTTGATTGTTTTGTTCAATTTATGTTTTTGTTCATTTAATATTTTTATTTATTATTATTTATTATTATTTGTAAAGCATGTTTAAAAACTGCAGTTGACCAAAGTGCTGAACATATACGTAATAAAATAAATACAATGCAAACGACAGTAACATAAGATCAGATATTCCTTTATTAGTCCCACAGTGGGTAAATTTCTAGTGTACAGCAGCAAAGTGGGTAGTGTAAAAACAGAAACTAAGCAAAAGTAGATAAACATAAAATATGACAATTTAAGTAGAAAGGAATACAAACAAGGTGAACTATTACGAACAGGAGCAATAACACAGGATGGACACTAAACAGACTATTAACACAATTACACAAATGGATAAATAGCTATTGCACATTATTGTAGTGACGTTTCATCTGACAGTATTGCACAGTATGAGTTGAGGTTTACACCTGAATACTACTGATGTTACACAGTAAAAGACTGAAGGCTGCAAGAACAAAATCAACATAACATGAATAATAGAAGTAAAGGAGCAGAGCACAACAGAAAATAAAGTAAAATGAGCCGATGAAGAGTCGACTGTTTTAATCCATATACAAAGAATGTGCATTAAGGGGTTTATCCTGTAGATGTAAAACGAGAACTGGATCAGATTGAAGGCGGGGCCTGTTTTTCCTATGACAGTTGCTCCATGGTGCATGAAGTAATGGTTAGTCCTCAGTCGAGACAAGTACCTGGATCGTGGGTCTTACTGGGCCGGATTAAACATGTCTGTCACATGACTGGATCACGAGGTCCCAGCGTCACGGCTGCGCTGTCGTCACGGTTGAGTCTCATAGACGTAAAAGAGGAAGGAAATAAGTCTGGATTCAGCTGTTAGTGCGTTTTAAACTTTTAGGACTTGATGATTTAAAGAAGGACTATTAGAGTGTTTGTACTGGGGAGAAACTGTTTATGGAACGGGTATAAATACAGGTTATGGCGTCAACAGTACACATTTTAGCCTTTTCGCATGTCATTTGTTCACCACGAAAATTAGAGCGAGGCAGGAAAACCACTTAGTTAGGTTAAGGGAAATGTCATGGTTGGGCTAATAATAAGTTTGTAAACTAAGTAAATCACGACGGAAAAACTACAGAAAACATGCAAAACGCAGTAAAAAAATGAAAAATGTCTACTGTTTTATGCAAGGATGGTTTACATTGCAGTCAGTGTAGGATACGTGGTGTACAAGTGACACACGGAAATGATGTGATGTGTTTCTTATAGCATGCTGAATGCCTGTCAACCCAAACGGGCTGGTCAAAGACGGCTATGTGCCTCAGAGATATCTACCGTCAACATTAATCTGCCCTACATGGTAGGGCTTTTTTCCGTTACGTTGGTATGTTGTTATGTTATTATTTTAACACAAACCATGATCTTTTTTCAAAACTTAAAGTACTTTAGTTGCCTAAACCTAACCAATCCTTTCACAGCATTTATAACGTGCTATTATGCGTTTCTGCAAGTGTGATACGAGGCTGACATAAAACATATTTTTGACATTTTTGGTTCAGAAATCACCATCAACGTGTCCACATTTGCAGAAACGTCGAATAATATTTTTTTCTTGCGACTTGGTTGCACTGATACAGACTAATGTTCATGTGTAAAGTTTTTAGACTTGCGATTCATCTCTTTTCTGGTGTTTATGGTCAGTCCCGTCTCGCCTGATATCCCACAATGCTTTGAGAGGCAATTCACCTGAGTCCCACAGAAGAAGCTTCAGTGTGGACATTCAGAACAGGCTGAACCTGTATTTCCCCATAAATTCCCCCTCTGTATGTAATGTTTTTGCTTTTAGTTTAAATCTCTCTCTCTGTCTCCCTTCCTTGATACTATATAATGTTTACACTGAGTGAAATACTCAAAACCATCACATTTACTGTATAATAGACGTCTTGTGTGTAATTTCACACATATTTTCCACAAAAGTCAGCTTGACGTACAGTATTTGGAGACCCGGTGACCTCCACAAAAATTTAAAACTGTTTAAAATTCTGGTGTTGGTCACAGAGTCTCCAGTATTTGCAAGTGTAATGACGGATTCACTGAGAGCTGGACTGGAGAGGTTTAGGATGGCAGGAAAATAATAAAGACGTAGAATACTAAACATCAACCTGTCGCCACTCCCTTTAACTCTCTTTGTAACTGTTTACAAGGGAACCAACATCTGTGTTCCTGTTATTTACCTTCATTCAGTCAGTGACTAACAGGACGTGGACTGGTTGGTTGAAACACAATCACCATTTCGTGCTGCTGACTTGTTCGTCGACATTCATTTTCATTTTCTTGGCGAATATCCAGGTGCGTTGACTTCCTGGTTGCCAGGCAAGAGATGTTGTTGGTAAATAGTTAAACCTGGAAAAGGGGAACTTTTTCAACCTGGACCCTTTAATCTCATGTTTTTGTGTCTCAGTGACTAATGGCGACGTCGATTTCTGAAACTGGTCCAGTGTTGACAGCAGACGGTAAATGGGCTGAAACCAATCGCTTGGAGCAGCTTCACATGGTAAAATACATATGTCCACTGAAAGATAAGATAAGATAAGATATTCCTTTATTAGTCCCACAGTGGGGAAAAGGAACCTGATTTCATGGGAAGACGTATAAATAACACCACATTTAAAGGACTTCCCTCGTATCATGAATGCATGATTTTGGCTTTTCGCTTGCTGTTTACTGACAGTTATGTTTACGCAACAAAACCATCTAGTTAGGTTTAAGATAAACAAAATTGTCAGGCTTAAAATAAGTAAGTAAAATACTGGTGCCTTCGGATGTGGTCGTGTTTACCGTATCTAGGTGTTGGATCGATATTAACTCCCCCCTCATGTCGTATTCACAACCTCGTCAGTGGAAAGTTTCTGAAAGCTCCGAGTTCACGACTTGTGATGTGTTTGCTGGTGTTGTGGGAAACGGTGGAGCCCATGAAAGTTAATTTATCGGTGCATAATAAGTTGATATTATACCGTACTGTATATGTAACTAGTCATATACTGTTTTTCTTTTCTTTATAGTATGTCAGAGGAAAATGATGATATTCTCAACGACCTCATCGTTCTCCTCTGTCATTATGTCTTTGCATTTCCTGCATCATGTTCCCCACTAGCTAGCTGGCTAAATTGGTAGCCCTGTGGCTTCTAGACTCGGACAGTCATGTTAATAATGCCATTTCTCAGCAGCGGTGTTCTTCACGACTTCACGACTTGAATGGCATGTATAACGTGAACATGAGCTCCTATCTCATAAACGCAAGTTCACGAGTTTCATTTGAAGGCACCATATGTACTGAAACAACATTTTTACAGAAAACACGTCACTGACGTCACTTCATTTGACTTTACTCGTTTTCTTGCTTTCCTCGCTTTCTCTTCTCCTGCACCGATTCGTTTAAGCTGAACAGTCAAGCAGAGTGATTTCTGTCATCGCGGAGCTCCACGAATCGGCCAGAAAACCTCCATCACGGGCAGATTACTGTGCCGACTATGCGGGACACATTGTCCGCATTGGTGCGTCAGGGCCTTAAACCGAACCAAGCACTTTTTGTTGCCTTATTTTTTGTTTTATTCCAAATTCCCAATGTTAACCATTCATTTTTTTGTGTGTGTGACCGTGCATTAATCTGGGATAAAATGTTTCCCTCAAAACATCTCTTCGTGGCGCAGGGTTAGCTGTCCACATGCTTATTTGATTGACTGCCAGCTAAAGAAGAGACGAAATCCTGAACCAAAGCACTTTTTATTCATAAGAAAAATGTTCCCAGAGCAATGAGACCTGCTGCAGTGTGTATAGTCCTTTAAATAGAGCAGCTGCAGGATTGTGCCCGTCTCCTGTTGTAATATTACCTCTGGTATGACATGTGAAGGGAAACCACAACTGCACCTGATCTCCCCCCATCGGTTGGATGTTCCCACTCATCTCTGAGACTAAATAACCTGTTTAGAGAAGGTTTCCTGCGGCGTACGCTTGTTGTTGGATCATCTTCTCTCCTTCCTCCCTCCTCTCTCTCGGCTGTCGGACTCCCCTCAGTCCTCGGAATAATCATCGTCTGTCACTGATGACTGAGGCGTCATTTAGCCGAGTGTTTTCCGGGGAGATTCCCTGCGGTTAATTCCATCAGTCACACCGTTAGATTTCCCTGCAGCTCTCCTCGCTTTGGAGGAGCCGAAATATTAAGAAGGTAGCAGCGAATCAGACTCCATCTCCGGGGAAAACGACTCCGGCGCTCCGCTGTGACCGCTAAACCTTAAAACCACAAACTGAATATTGGAATATTTTAGCCCAAAATGGAAAAAAAGGCTCCATTGCCTCACAGCTCCACATCTCAGAGGTGTTTCATCCTGAGTCTCTTACTGGATAATTAAGTGTAAACAGCAGTCAGGCCCAACCGATCACTGCTAAAGAGGAGCAGAGCGTCCACCATCACTGGGTCTGTCATCTCTTCATCCATATTCTCAGACTCATTGTTCGCTTTTAGCTTCCGGCTCAGTCAGTAAATTTCACCTGACAAGATTTTTATAAAACACATCTGGCTGCCCAGCTGTTGTACCGCCACAGGTCTTGAATCAAGACCAGGAAAGACCGTTTTTAATTAAATGATAAACCAAGTCATTTCATTAACTTAGCTTATAAAGAAGGGGATTAACATAAGCAGTAAACGTTAACAAAACATGTTTTTTAAGTAATTTAATTGAAATTTAAGTAACTGTGCAGCAGTCTGCCTGTAAGCAGACTAGCAGGCTAGTTATGCTAAGCTAACATTAATAAACCATTTTAAATGTTTTCAGTGTGTGTTGACAGTTAATGGACATGTTGTTAGAACAGTCGAGGTAATAACCCAGTCCGTTCACGTGAAAAGGCGAATAAATGACAATTCGTGAGGCGTTTAGCGTGTACTACGTTTTTCCTTGTGTCCTTTGGACGCCGTGGATCCTTTCAATTCAGTTTATTTTTATATAGCAACAAGAGGTCCTCCATGAGCACTGCATTGTTATGGTAAAGCACTGTGATGAGGAAAACCTCCCTGATACCAGACAGAAATCTAGGTCTGAACCCGGCTCTGGGTGGGAAGTTAAAGAGTCTTTAGCTTCTGCACTGTGACGTTATTCCCCTGTAATGTTAAGTTAAATAAAATCTTTAGCATCGCATTGGACCGCTAAGACGTGGGTGGGCTTATCTCGAATTCCCCCTGGACCCCCTGGACCCCCCTAAAGAGCCGCTGAACCCCCCTAAAGACCCCTGGACCCCCCTAAAGACCCCCTGGACCAGGGTTCTTGACTACTTAATGTACATTTTACATCCATGTCAGTGAATCTTGACACTGCTGTTATTATTATTTTATCTATTTTACATATGAGCGGGTTAACGGTGCTAATTTCTTTAATGCAACGTGTGATTTTTAGGTTGTAGCAATTCAGTTTTAAAGCTGTATGAAGATATTGTCATACTAGCATTACTACTGTATATCAGCTATATATTATGACATTATTAGCTTTACTGCCTTCACTATAAAATGACAAATGAACCCGTTTGGTAGGGCATGATAGTGGAAAATGATTTGAATCTTATTATATTGTTTTATTCTGTGTGCAGTATCAAGAGGAGGCAGTTTTGTGAAGTGATGTGAGAGTGTTTTAAGCTGAACATTAGCTTAGAAGTGACTGAAATAGTCCAGAGACAGTAAAACAGCCATCAGCAGTCTCTTATTCCTATTTTCATTATTTCTTGAAGCATGTGAAAGTGTGTCAGTCATAGTTACTGCCGATTTTATTGCTGCATTATTATATTTTGGTGATGCATCTTCTATAGTCCGGTAATATTCACACAGGAACATGATAGGTTGGAGGTCGTGTGTTTGTATATATGGTGTTAATACTTAAAGAGCTTCCTGTGTTATTTGTAGCCTACAGCATCACTCTATTATACATTATTATGTGTCTGTGGACTAGAATCAGGTTTACTGCAGAGTCCCAGTCAGGATGCTCCTTCATATTATACACAGACACGTTATACACTCAGATAAAAGATACCAGGAGATATTGGGTTTTTGACTTGAAACTGGACCATTATTATTACTAGTTAAATGATTATTTTTATTGTTTATCACAGTCTTAAGTCAGAATGTTTAATTCTTCTGGAAATGTTTGTCCTGTAAAATCATAATCTATAAATCAGAAGAGCAGATTCAGAACACAGAAATTATATTTACTCACAATTTTTTTTACGTCATTTGTTACACCTTTATATTACACAAACTGTACTGGTTTAACGAATAAATTATATATTTTATGTGATGTGCATCCAGCAAACATCTTTGACGTCCCTCCTCTCTGCTGATTCCCTCCAGTCACATTTCAAAATAAAATCCAGTGTATTTATTAGAAAGAGCCTGGTGTCACGGCTGTTTGTGATCGTAGGTTTTAAGTGACGTAGTTACTCCACATGTGTGTGACACAGTCCAGCAGACAGAAAGCTCTACAGTGAACAGCACAATCACTTGTTGACCAGCGCTGAGTAATGCACTTCTGATGTGAACAGCCAGACTTCAGCTCACCCTTAAAAGCGCTGTGTTTTCGTTCCCTATGTGAACCCATGTGCCGCAAATACGCTGGCGTTATGAATCTCCCGGAGAAGCTGATATTTAGAGGGCAGAGGAGAGTAGCGGCAGCTTGAGAGAAGCTCCGGTAACCATGAAAAAGTCACAAAATGTAGAAGTGCTGGTACTGCACCACTGCCCACTTTGAGCACTGCTTTCAATTAATATTAACATGGTAGAAAATGAGCTAAAAACAGCCGAATGTCCCTTTAATATGAGACAGCCGCCAACAGCAGGACAGTCTCATAAAAACACGTGTCCGCTCTGAGAAACACACTCAGCATCTTTGGATTAAACCAAAGTGATTGCCGACCCAGTGAGGTTATTTGAACCTTTATTACTTTTCCCCGTGTGTGTCTCTTGTCAGAGCTGGTTAGCTTCCACTCCCACCTCCATCGTTGCTGCCGCATCTGAATAATTCATGCTATCTGCGTTATTTATGTGTTCGCTTATTCATGAAGGCTCAAATCTGTATGTGCCGTGTCGCTGCTGGAGAGGTAAATGAAGGCATCCGCTGAGTCCAAGGAGAGGCTTTTATTTATTTATTTATTTATTTGTTTTTATTGTAATAGTGTCATGAAATTGGATTTTGTTCCGAGTCGTCGTTTCACAAAGAGAGCGTGACCGATGCCTGTTGTATGGCGGACAGAGGAAGGCTTGTTCTGCCTTTTGTCTTCCTCCCCGACTGACTGAATGTCACCCTCACTTCACCCAGAAAGCGTGTGGAAAGCCTGCGGCGCCTCAGGCCGGGGCTTCCCTCCGCCACCGTCACTAATCTCATTTACTGCCGACAAATTCAGACGGAGAGTAATCTGGAAAAAATGAGGGAGAGGAGGGGAAAACGAGCCGGGAGATAAGGGGTAAAAGTCAGGAAGCCGACAGCAGATAACAGCAACATCACAGAGCTGATACTGTTAGCGCTGATGTGGTGATCTGAGAGCGTTAACATGACAGAGAAAATCCCCCAGTACGACTCCCGAAATCCAGTTTAACGCCGTAATCCTCAAACTGTTGCTGCAACAATTCAACCCGACCACAATGCTCTTTGGTTTAAGATGTGATCTGTAAAAATATCAATGTATCATCAAGTCCCAGTCGGCCTGCAGCGTCTTTTTATTTAATCTGAGCAATTTGTTTTCAATACAAAAAGTACAAACACTCAGCAGAAACGTCTCAGTTTTAACAACTCAAAAGCAGCATGGCGTCCCAGATAAACTGTCCCTTTTCTCTGCATCATCCACTGATTCACCGACATCATTCGTGCTTTCTATCAAAGGAGCCGGTCTGCCCTTTACTAGCAGTGTACACAGCGACATAACAGGCTGAGCACAGAAACACAGGACAGCATCTTTCACACAGATTAGTGCAACTCAAGGTGATTTACAGGTGACTGACAAGACAGAACAATTTATCTGATTCATAGTCAATCTGACTTGACTAGGACTTGATCCAGACTGACTGGGATTATCATAAAGAGGTCATGTCTGTAAAGGGGACACTGGTGGGGACCCAGAGAACCCATTTACATTCACACATCTGGAGGTCAGAGGTCAAGGGAGCCCTTTGAACATGGACACGACAGTTTTTCCTCACCATTTAGCACAAATTTGGATCGTGATTTAACCAACATGTGAGCAGGACATGTTTGGTACCAGTGGATTCTGGAGGTTTTCTAGTTTACTATGATCTCTGTAGCTTCACGAGTCTCTTTGTATTGAACGCTGGTTTACTAACGCTGCATCCCAGTGAAAGTCAGAAGTCTGAATTCCCTCCAAATGTCCAGCTTCTGACCTTTCATTCCAGGTGCAACACCGAATGTAAAGAAAAACCATGGCTGACCACGACAAACTGAGTTTCTTTGTGTGTAACAACCGAACTCGGCGAATTCGGTGTAACTACCTTGGAACAGAGGTGGAACAACGTGACAGATTGTTTACTGTAACCAGCTACCTAATAACACTGTGACAAACTGTTTTTCCTCACCAAAATTTAGCACAAGTTTAGAGCATTATTTAACCTCCTTCACTACCAGCTAGTCTGACCTGGTTGGTACTGATGGATTCATCAGGTTTTCTAGTTTCACATGAGACCAGGATCTTCACTCTAGCTTTAAAATCACAAGCTGCATTAATGCAGTAAATATATGTAAATAATCATTAATCAATTAAATCATGTTGACATCAGTTGCTTCTTTTCACATTAAATTGAATCTTGTTTGTGTTTTTAGAATGTTTTAAAATCATTTGGGACTCCATGTATTTGACCTAAACATTGAAAATGATTAGCAAACATATTCATTAATTGCTGAGTTAATTGGTGCCAGATTGGTTCCACTGGTGCATTGGCACCAGTAAATTTTATATTTTGAATCCTGCTTTTGTTAAAAGCAAGAACAGACTGGTGGGTACCCACAGAACCCATTTTCACATGTCTGGAGGTCAACAATGTTTTTTTTACTGTCTAACAACATGGTCAACCAAATGGTTCAACTGTCATTTGGTGATATAAATAATAAATATATATAGTGAGTAATATAACAGTCACAGTGACAGTTCTGGGCTCATTGGTATCCGCAACAGTTTGTATGATATCTTATGAGAAGTTATTCCTCATTTGTTGTGTTGTTGTGTTGTGTTTTCCTACGAATGTCCACTTCCACGTGTTACATGCCGACTGTCTTTTCAAAATAAACTTCTGTCTTCACAGGAAACAACTTTTTGTTAGGTTTAGACAACAAAACTACCAACGATGGCAGTGGTATTACTTCAGTACGGACAAATACTCAACGTTGTCTTGTGGTTTCATGTGGGACATGACCACCAGTCTCCTGGGTTTTAGTCTGCTGTTTTTTGACCCGCATCCACCCCGACTTCGTCCCTACGTGGCGTTTCTTCCTCTTTATACTTCTGCTTCACAATTACATGGATTACATACAAACTGGCTTCTTGGGATATACATATGAAATTAATTTTCGCTGGTATAGCTCCGACTGGTGTATGAGAGCAGCCTGCTGGGCTCAATAAAAACACACTGTTGAATCTTTTTGGGTCAGCACATACGTTTCTCTGAGGACGAGCAGCGTTAGAAGAAAAAAACGGCGACCCAGAGAGGTCAGCTACAAAAGGTCATAGATCATCTTTTCTCTTCTGAACAGCTAACTGCTGTTGAGCAGGGACAACGTACTGAGAAAGACTTCTTTCCTTTAATACGCACACCGTATGAATGCTTATTCCGTCATTAGCTCTCATAAACTTCTCGACACCAAACTCTGGTCGATAACAGAGCTTTTTAAGTGGTCCAGTGACCATGAATATCAACACAATTATGATCACAGGAACTTGTATTTTCAGTTACGTCAGAAGAGAGGGGAGCTGTATTTCAATTTATTAAACTGGTATTTATGCAAAAGCTGAACCCATGAATATTTTTCTGCTAAAAGTACAAATCAGTTCGCCGGCAGCTCTGAGCAGCAGTTTAATCTCAAGGTCCCCGATGGCCACATGGAAGCCCGTTCTCCGATAATACAGCTCCTGTTTGGTTCAAAAATACTCTCTTCTACAATAGCCCATATTGTGCAAACTGCCACTTGAACTCCTAGAAGAGCTTCTGTTCTGTTATAAATATATATATATATATATATATATATATATATATATATATATATATATATATATTTCATCCAATCAGTGGAAGCGGCTGTGAGCAGAGCTGTCTAATGAAAGACAGCGTCTGCAGCAATCACTTGGACATCTGCCGCTGCTTTGAGGCGAGTCATTGTCTGCTCCGACCACTCCAGACGATCGCCACGGGCTATGAGGAGGCCTCAGCTGTCAGGGACGAGCTCTCGGCGTACAAGGAGGGAACTGTTCGGCTGCGTGGAAATCGATGAATGCTGGGGGTGGGTTGGGGTGGGGGTCTTGACGGTGGGTGGGATGGAGGACCACCACGGGCTCGCCAGATGATGCTGCTGCTGCTGGAGGGAAAACAACCATCACTGGGAAGGAATGATTGCTCCTAATGACGTTCATGGTTCCAGTAAAACTCTGAGTCTGGTCTGGAATCATGTGGTCTACAAAAAGCCTGTCAGAGCCTCAAACAACAAAGACGGCGTCAGTGGGTGGAAGGATATCAACCGATGTACGGGGATTAAAAAACTTGCTTCCATAACTTATATAACATAAGATATAGTGATATCTATGAAATTGTACAATACATATCTAATTTTCATATTATTAAATATACATTTTTAGAAAAGTTGTAATACAAAAATAATAGTCTTAATGTAAAGATTTTCATAGTGATATCTATTTAACATTTTAACCCTGTTCACCTGCAGTGTTTTCAAAATGGTTGAAATTTTACAATCCACATCAAGGCCGTTTTGTCTAAATGAGGTTTTTCATATCATTCAGAGCCTGATTTATACATTTTATTCCAAAAAACATGGAGAAAATTGAATTTTTACAGTATTTTCTGATATATGGAGCGATAAAAAAGATTTTTATAATTCCCTCAGTAAAAACCTTTGACTCTAATATGTCTACAAAATGAAACGACTTTGAACCGATTTCTGTTCTGGAGTTGTAAAAGACCCATTTTAGGGGGTCCAGGGGGTCTTTAGGGGGAGGGGGGGGGTCTTTAGGGGGGTCCAGGGGGTCTTTAGGGGGAGATAGCAGGTCAACAGTAGATGTCACATCGAAGTGGTGAACATCATCTGAAAACTGGAAACCTGAAGATTAATTTGAGATGCTGCTCAGCACTGTGACAAGTTGTCCTAGTCATAAATCAAAAATAAACATGAATTAATTAACTATTTCTAAATTAATTATAAAAGTGTCTAAGAGCTTAGAACATGTAAATGATGCTTTATTAGGTCTCATGAGTTGTTGCAACAACTTCGGGTTGATCCCATTTGTGACACAGATTTTGTATTAAATTTAACCATTTTTTTTACCAGTGGAGAATTAATAAAGATGATCAATAATCCCTCCAAAATACCACATTAAGACACCAAGACCTTGAGCAACATCATAGACAAAAAGACATGCTGTGATTTGGGATTAAAAACTCTGCAAGAATTGCATTTTTCTGCAACTGGATGGCGACCATTTGTGTTGTGTAAAGTGTTCAGAAACCTCATTTTCAGTGTAGCTAGGAAGGCCGTCCATCCTCTGAATGCTCTAGGTCTCCAGTTACCAGGATGTAGTAGTAGTAGTAGTAGTAGTAGTAGTAGTAGTAGTAGTAGGTCTCTAGTTGGTGGCTGTAAATTTCCATGAGGCTGTGATTATCCTAGAGGTCGACACAGGCCATTTTATACAGTGGTCAATGAAACGACTCCTATGGGGACTAACATCATCACACATGAACACAGTTGGACTCATTGGATCCACCAGAGTCTCAGCTTTACACTGAGACCCAGTTTATGGGATTCAACACTGTTCATGGACCCCAGTATGCAGAAATATTAAAATACATCATTTTTAGAATAAGAGACAAAAACACATTTATACTGCATGAAGGAAATCTGCATGTGATTATCATAAAGTGGGCATGTCTATGAAGGGGAGACTGGAGGGTTCACATTCAACTATTTCCAATCACAGACCAGATCAGGTCAGAGGTCAAGGGACCCCTTTGAAAATGGACATGACCGCGTTTCCTCGCTCAAATTTGGAGCGTTATTTATCCTCCTTCCCGACATCTCAGCATGACCTGGCTGGTACTGATGGATTCATTTGTAGGATATCTGTAGCTTCACTCTGGGCCCTGAGGGCTTCTTTGGGATTAACGCTGGTTTACTAATGCTGCATTCCACTTAAAAGTCAGAAGTCTGAATTCCCTCCAAATTTCCACCTGACCTCCAAATGTTCCAGATCCACAGCGCCAAATGTAAATGAAAGCCATGGCTGACCTCGACAAACAAACGTGACACTTTCACAAACACTTTACCATAACCGGCTAGCTAATAACACTGTGACAAACTGTAGTTTGACATCAGTTTACATGCAGAACAGGTTTTACTAAACCCAGTCTCAGGAAGGGAAGGCATATAAATACTACTACTGCAGGTATCTTCACTCTAGCCCTGACGCTGAACCTAAAACCTCTGAAAGACACAGTAAAGTCAGCTGGGATTGCCCGCGGGCCTCTCTTGTTTGTATATTTAAAGAATCACCACGTCATGACTGATACGACCCGATCAAGAAGGTCTCTGTTTCTGCCCGTTCAGACTAAAATGAGTTTTAAAACTAAAACAGCTCAGAATACACAGTATGTAGACGGATGTTCGAGTGTGTGCAGCACCCAGAGACTTTTAGCCAAACCCTGTTACAGCAGCATACGCTGAGGTTAGCGCAACAAGCTCCCACAGCGACACACAGAGTCGGGATTCAGACGACGGCAGCGTGTCTGTGTTGTTCGCCGTTGTTCGGGATGTGAACGGAAACGCACACCAACTGTGCCGATCGCAGCGACGAGGAAAAACTATTTCAATTTTATAGCATAAGACGGGGTGGGCGATTATTCATCCTGGGGGCCACATGAGAAACCCAGATTGTTGCCGGGGGCCAAACAAATACTATAAGACGTAACCATTATTTATCACTATTAGAAAAAATAAAATAAAATAAAAAGCATATGGGACACTTATTGTTCAGCATTTATTATACTGAAAATCACTCCAAACAGCATATTATTAATAAAATGACATTATATACAGGAGTCTTTGAACCGTACAGGACTGACTGTTTAGGGCAGTAATGTTTCCGTTAACAAAACTTAACATTTAACTTAACATTAACACTTACATTTAACATTTACCTAAACATTTACACTGAATTTAACATTTTAACTTTACATTAACACTTATATTTAACATTTAACTCAACATTAACACTTACATTTAACATTTAACTCAACATTAACACTTACATTTAACATTTATCTAAACCTTAACACTTACATTTAACATTTAATTCAACATTAACACTTACATTTAACATTTAACTCAACATTAACACTTACATTTAACATTTAACGCAACAGTAACACTTAAATTTAACATTTTATCTTAACATTAACACTTACATTTAACATTTTAACTTCACATTAACACTTAAATTTAACATTTTATCTTAACATTAACACTTACATTTAACGTTTTAACTTAACATTAACACTTACATTTAACATTTAACTTAAAACACATTTCATTCTCTGGTTCATGCAGCTTTGTAAAAGTCCTCTCTGCTGTAGTATCTCAGCCATCAGACCCTCGGCTGTCTTTCTCATCTCCAGACAGGTTTCTTCATAAGTGAAATTGTGTGGTTTGTCTGAGACTTCCCGGTCCGGGAAGAACCGGCCCACTAGCTGTATCATGCCCAGGTCTGGCACTGGAGGTGTTTTTCAGATGTCCTGTTGTGACCTCCAGCCTTCAGAATGAATGAAAACAAATGGATCCTTATTCATTTGTTTTTTCCCCCAGATGACTGAACTTACCGCTCTATCAAAACCAGGTATGAACTGAACCATGACGTCTGTGTGCTGCTACACCCCAAATATACAGTATACATACAGTATGTGTACATTAAACAGTAAGCCTGTGCAGAGAAGAGGACAATGAGGTCAAACATTTGATTACAGGGAAACTGCATTTTGCGCCCCTGCGATGGACTGGCGACTTGTCCAGGTGAACCCCGCCTTCGCCCAATGCCAGCTGGGATCGGCTCCAGCCCCACCGCGACCCCTAACGGGATAAGCGGTTGACGATGGATGGATGGAAACTGCATTTTGACCCTTAAATCCCATGAAGCCACTGAATCTGGTACAACGCAACACATGTTTGTGGACAGGTGAAATTGTCACCCAGCAGGTGAGAGTCATGAGGTTCATTTTGCCAGCAGAGCTGCCTTCGACTTGATTGTATGTTTCAACAAACACAGTTTTATATGTGGGATCTCAGCTTGAGATCATAACCTTGCTGCTGTGTTCCACCTACTGACGAGATGCTGGAGAGCTAAAATATGAAATATGGAACATCAGCCTACTTTGTTTTATCCAGGAACAGGTGATCGAATTACTGGGATCGTCTTATAATCAGCACTATCCAATAAATAAATAAAGCAGAGAGTACACAAATTAGAAATGCAATCAGTGATTTGTAATGTGAGGACACAAATGATTAAGTACTAATTTGAGGAAACAATTACAACAATTTTAATACACATTATCCCCCTGACCAGACTGCATATTTTTGAGATTTGGATAATCATTTCACACACTTGTTCTTGGTGTTGATGGTTGCATTAATTAGCAGAGCTGTCGTCCACCCACAGTCAGCAGAAGAGAACAGGAAGCCACTTGAAATCATCCAGCAGCGCCTACGTTCCCTCCGACACTCATCCAACCGTTTGAGCCAACATCGCTGCCTTGTTAGAGATCCAACAACAGCCTGTTGTCATGCTAAATTACACTTGTTTACTGAAAACAAGTAAAAGCTAGTCAAGAGTTAAGTAGAAAGGATTTATTTGAAGCCAGAATCCAGGAACACATTGATTCTTTGCTTCCTGAAGTGAAGCTTAAGTTCGTTTACACCAGCTCTTACATTACAACCTCCTCGGTGGACTCTGACAGACTTCTTAGCCTTCAAAGTGACATTCATGTTCCCCTCAGGATAATACCTGGTGATCCTTTGACTTTTCATCTAACGCTTGACCTTTAATATGTGCAGTGAGATATCATCTGTTGTTAGTGGCATCAGAGCCAGAGACCGACACAGACTGAACAAACTGATCTAAGCTAAAGGCCAGCTCTGTTCTGGGAACCACCCTGGATCTGTTAGAGGTGGTGGAGAAGAGGATGCTGCAAACTGTTCATAAAAAACTTAAACTCAACTTGATATCGTGGAAAACACTTCATAACCTCCTGGTCTAACAGCAGAGCACTCTCAGTAAAACTGATCCAGCTCCTTAAAGCCCGATGGGTCTCATACAGACACTAAAGGGTGCCTTGTGCGGTGGTATCAAAAGACAAAGTCTCGGTATTTGACCGAGACTGATTATATTTGAGGGGAGGGATTTGAGAAACTGAGTCAAGGGGAAGTGAACGGACGAAGGATGCCAAAATGAAAACTTTTGTGGGATGTGTTTGAGTCGTGGTCTCTGTCCCTATACATAAAACTTCATTTATTGCTAAGTTTTGTGTTGTGACGACCCCTCCACTCCACTAGATGTCCTGTTGCTGGTTCCTTGTTGTGCAGGGTGGAGGGACGTCAGGCTGATGAGCCACACCTGGGCTCAGTGTGGTGGGTATAAAAGCTCCCTCCCTCCCACAGAGGGCCTCTCTTCCTTCACTGGCACAGTTTTGGTTTGTTTGAGGCAGATACTTTCACACACCCACCCATGCCTACGTGACTGATTACTGAGTTTCTCAACTTGTCTGGTCTCCTGTTTTTGTTGCAGCCTCTGAGTTGGGTTGTAACAGTACATTGATTAAGTATTGTAGTTTTTTTGCACATTGCTTTTGTCTTTTTTGCTCCACCATTGTAGCAGTGAAATGTTGCTGCTGGGATCAAGCACCTGTCTGTCTGTCTGTTAGCATGCTAACTGTTAGCAGCACCTCCATTCTCCACAGGGCTGCTGGCCTTGTTCTTTTATTTTATTCACAAATGTGATCCTCAGTGTTTTCAGGAATCATTACATAACCAGATAATGCTGTAATCCCTGTCCTCTCTCTGTTTATATCATGTTTTGTCACTTTCCTAACAGTCAGATTGTCTCTTTTAAAAAAACAAAACATTAATTTTATTTTATACAGTATGTCTGCAGTTTTTTTTTTTTCCTCCATTCTGCTCTGTAAAATGTTTAAGAGAAATACAGTCAGACCTCAAGCGTTACGTCTTTTCATCTTACTTCAGTTAAGAAAACAAAAACCAGCGTCTTAAATTTGAATGAACAACAGTGTCGGTGCACTGCAGCAGACGCCATCACGCTCCTTCCTGTCGGAGGGATGTAAATGTTCACATGGCGCCTCCACTAACTCTTGCACCGCGGGTGAAAACTAATGAACGCATCGCTGAGTGAATCGGGGCACAAATTTACTTCCTGTGATGTTCAGCTCGCCGCCTGCCGCCACTGGCAGCTGCTGATGGAGATGATGGCGGCGCCTGTGATGATGATGATGATGGTGATGATGGTGGCGGTGATGATGATGATGTAGATGTAGCAGAAGGCCTGCAGGAGTTTATGATCCGTGCAAATGGAGGAATCCGCATATTGTTGCATATGAGTTTGCCTAATGGACGCCTACACACTGAAGAGATGATAATAATAGAACATGGGGCGCACGCTAACTGCTGTAAAACACACACACTGACAGACACACACCTCCGTCCTGGTGGATCATGGGAGGAGGAAAGGAAACGAGGAGGCAAAAGAAGAGAGGAGGAAAGTAGACAAGGAGGGGAGGAGAGAAAGAAGGCAGAAGATGAGAGATATTTAGGAAAGGAGATAAAGACAGGAGGCAACAAAGTTGGCAGAAAAAATATTGGCATTGTACATTCCTGCAAACCAGGGATACGTTGAATAACGACGTTTCTGCACCAAAGAGATGTTTCATATCAGCCTCGTATTACGCCTGCAGAAACACAGAATGTCACATGGTTCAGACAACAAAACTACCTGAAATATTAATATAACAACACAGGAACCATAATAACTAAACCACTATAAACCATAATAACTAAACCACTATAAACCATAATAACTAAACCACTATAAACCATAATAACTAAACCACTATAAACCATAATAACTAAACCACTATAAACCATAATAACTAAACCACTATAAACCATAATAACTAAACCACTATATTTCCATCCACCAACTCTGGTTTGTATAAAAGTCCATGAGAATATGTTTTGGTTTTGGCGACTGGGCTGCAGGAGGAAGCAGAGAAGGAAAGGAAACAGGACAAAAGGAAAGGAGACAGAAAGGAGAAACAGAAACAAAGAGAAAAGATGGAGAGACAGAGAAGGAAAAATAATGAAGGGAATGGTGATAAAGGCAAGAGATGATGAATGTGAGGGTTGCAGAGAAGAAAAAGAAAGGAGGAAGGGATGACAAGAAAAAAGACTAAAGGAAATAGGAAAAGAGGACAGAAAAAGAGGCAGAGAAGGGAAGGAAACAAGAGAGGGGATAAGGAAAAATATAAATGAAAGGAGGAAAGGAGATAAGAAAAGAGGCAGAGAAGGAGAGGGATGAGGAAGGAGGGAATAAAGGGAAAGCAAAGGAAAGGAGATTAGGAAGAGAGGAGGAAAAAGAATGGAGGAAAGAGGACAAAGAAAATCAAATAATGACGGCCGGATAGAGATAAAGGACCTGCTGAAAAAAGGAAAGGAAATGAGCAGGGGAGGAGAGGAAAGAAGGAAGTAGGAGGAATAGAAATGTTCATAAGAGATGAGGTGAAGAAGGGAGGGGGAAGGAAAGGAGACAGTGGAGGACGAGGGAGCAAAGGAATAAAGGAAACTAAAGAACAAGACTTGAAATATTTTGACTGTTCACTTGACCTTTGACCTCTGCTTCCCAGCATGCCGTAGGGTTCGGCTGTCCTCAGTCTGGCATGTGGATGTCTGCCAGGTATGAAACCCTCAGCAGAGATGAAGGAAGCCATGTTGACTGTGAGAACCGGCCAACAGTAATTAGACCGTTCGTCTGCTGGTTTAAACTGAACCAAATCCAGAATGAAACACAGTGGACAGAGTTTGTGTTTTGGTCTCAACAGCAGTGATAAAATATACTGTTTGTGCTTTTATGCTGCAGAACGTACATAGTATTTAGTATGTTCGACTCTTGGGCCACAGGTTTGAGCCCGGCAGGCCTGTTCAGTGATCCATCCTCACATTTATGGATTAAATTAATCCACAATCGTATTGAAGAGTCAACAGGCAGATTTTGGTGTTTGAAAGGTTTAGTTAGGATTCACCAAAGTCACCAAAATAAAAGACTAACTCAGTAAATCTTGTAAACGTGACTTTCTTCAATACAGCATGATGTTCATTTAGTAAATTATGGTCCTATTTAAACTCAAATAGACCATAAAGCAGGGGATGCTTTAGGGCGGGGCTACCTTGTGATTGACAGGTGGCTAACATGGCATTGTGCGGTCTGGGAGTTGTCCATGTTTTCATCTTACAACTTTTACCCTTTCACACTGTTTTCACTCCATTTTTGATCACTGCTGGTTGCAAAAACCAAGATGGCGACGGCCAAAATGGCAAACTCAAAACCATAGTCCACAAACCGATGGATTAATGGTGTTTACCGTGTTTACTAGATGAGTCCATATGAACGCCTCCCTCAGGTCGTATTCACGACTTTGTCAGTGGAAAGTTTCTGAAAGCTCCGAGTTCACGACTTGTGACATGTTTGTTGACATTGTGAGAAACGGTGGAGCCCGTTTTTATATCGGTACATAATAAGTTAATATCCATCCATCCACCCATCTGGATGGGCGCTGGAGCTGATCCCACCTGGCACTGGATGAAGACCGGGTACAACCTGGACAGGTTACCAGTCCATCACAGGGCACACAGAGACCGACAACCATTCACACTCACCTTCACACCTACAGGACGTTTAGAGTTATCAGTTAACCTGCATGTCTATGGACTGTGGGAGGAAACCGGAGAACCTGGAGAAAACCAACGCTAACACGAGAACATGCAAACTCCACACAGAAGAGCCCCACGCTGGATTCAAGCCTAAACCTAACTATAGTGGCTTTGATGCCCAAAATAAAGTAACACCAAGTGGCGGTATGTGACAAGTCGGGATGAGGAGGTGTTGGTAGTACAGTAACTATGAATAAGATATTCATGGTACGAAAGATAAGAAACCACCATTAGACTCATTTAGTCGGCACAGCCCGGGGTTTCACCCAAGGCACTTTGATGTTGTATTTTATTAATGTCAGCATCCACAGAACATACACTGTAGTTTGTCATTTGCAGCAACAGGCGTTTCTGTTTGATTTGGTTTAAACTGAGCATTTGTGGTGGTTTGCTTTTAGCAGATGAAGGATGACGGGTTTGTGCACTGTGGTCGTTGGCTACTTCAGAGCCATGTATTTGTAATTATATACACCTAATGGAGACAACATCTAAATATTTACCTGCACTTGGTGAGATCATGTGTGTGACTAATCCAGTTTTTATTAAAGTAGTCCTTCCCACCAACCTTCACCTGATCCAATCACCGGTCCACCAGCTGCTCCTTGTTCCCCAATCAGCCCAGAAACACCAGCAGTGGGCTATCGCTCCTCAGCCTGTTCAGACCACATCTCCCTGACGCTCGTCTGAGTCGACGCCAGCCTCGCTGATCCAGCAGAGATCTCGCTGTGCCTCTTGAGTCGTCTTTCGGTTTCCATTTTATCCACAACAAACAAACATGCTTTGATTCAGACTAAAAGCACAACAAAGCCTGAATTAAAACTTTAAACTGCTGATAAAAGACAAAAGAAGTGAAATATTAATCAGTAGTGAAACAGTATGCGCCCACAGGGACGAACAGTAAAAGTACAAGAACATGATTAAAGCGCAGAGAAACAGAGGAGTTTGGATCAGTGACATGTGGAGGGAAACCTCTGAAGGTGGACGAATTAGTGGGAACACGAACCAGCAGCAGGACCAGCAGCAGGACCAGCAGCAGGACCAGCAGCAGGACCAGCAGCAGGACTGACGGGTCAGAGGAACAGTTTGAGATTTAGAAAAACCTAAATCTTTGTAAATCTTTGTTGAAGTTGACTTTGTAAAGATACAACGCATGTCACTGTTGTGCTTTCACCCCACAGCAACAAGGTCCTGGACTCGATCCTAGTCTGGGCAGGGCTTTTCTTTGGAGGTTGCATGTTTGCCCATGTTTGTGTGGGTTTCCTCTGGGGATACAAACCTATGCCAAGTCAGTAGGCTCTTTGGAGATGAACTGCGCCTCACCTGGAGAGTAGATCAGGTGGCAGCAGCAGGGGGCGGAGACTAAACGGGGAAAGTCACATCCTGTTAGATCCGATCGGTAGGCTACTTGTAGTTTACAGACCTCAGTTGGATTTATTTACATTTGTTTGAAAATCTATGTGGAAATGTGCTTGAATCTGATGTTGGATTTCATTCTTTATTAATTTTATGTCCGCCTTGTAAAGCACTGAGCACTCATTTTGATAAGTGCTTATAAATAACCTTCATTATTATAATTAGAATTATTATATCATTATTATCAACCACGTAAGATGTATTTGTTGACAGATGAAACCCTCACAACATGAGGCTAATAATCAACAATCTAGTGTTAAATTTCACATGACGTTCAGACTTTGTTCTCAAAACTAAGAGCCAATCAGCTCTTTGATCAGGTGACGGCCAGGCGTTTCCCATCATGCCCTGGGTCTTGCAGTCGGTGGAGAGCAGTTGGCTCTAAAAACTGCAGCCACTTAGATCTTGTGAGGGTTATTGCCCACATCTGACTGACGTCAGAGCAAGTCGGGATCAAGTCGGACACAAATCTAACCGGCATGCATTCGGCGCCGATTTTTGGACTCGCTCATCTTGAATGAGCCAAATGTGTGGATCATGCCGTCCCTGACGCGTCCAAAACTGAGGCTGGAGTCGTACTTAGAGCATCATAGTTTGAAGCGTAGAGCCACTAACAGAGCGTCTGTATTTGTTGAGTTAGCACTGAGAACGTGTTGATCGTTCAGGTGATTAATCCGGCATCGTGACCTCAGACTGCAGGTCCAAAAAGGCAACTGATCCGGCAGAAACTCAGCCTGGTGTCTGCCCGGCTTTAGACCCACGGCAACCTTTTTCAAGGACTTGCATGCATGATTTTACTGTTTTTATCTTCCTTTGTGAAGCAAATTGCGTTACATATTTTTATCTGAAATGTGCTGTACTCGAAGGTACAATATGTGTCAATGATTGCGGTCTACATGCCGATATTTTAAACTGTAAATATTATAGTTGAAAGGTCATAGTTCATAATCAAAGTGTCTGTGACCTTCAAAGAGTAAACCTTCACTAAAGACCTAAAGACCGCCTGTATTTGTGTTCAGACGACGCTGAAATTGAACTTTTTGTCTGTCCAGCTGATGAAGGAGAGTGAAGCAGGATGAGGCAAACACTCCGGAGAGAGAGAGAAAAGAAAAATATATATATAAAGAAAAGAAATGAGAAGCTGTAATTACCCGGAGGGAAAGGTCAAGACGTTTGGGCGGGTTTTTGTAATTAGCTTTATTTCTGCGAGCAGAACAAACAGAGCAGTCTTTTGTGAAATTGTGTTAGAAAGGTTACACAGACCTTTATAGTTGGAGGATTAGCTGTTCGCTGCCGTCTGCCCAGCAAACAGCACGAACCTTCACGTCTCCTCTGGACACAGAAAAACAGGAATAATACGTTTTACTGTAGATCAGCGCAGGGAGATTAGAGACGGGAACATTTAGAAGGTAAAATTTTAATTAAAACCAAGTCAAATTTCTTGATGAATTCTTAGTGAAAGTAATTAAACTGATGAAGTGACTGTAGGGAAAAGTACACTTTCTGCTGCATATTGGAATTCCCATTTCACCACATCACTCACTTTTTATTCACTTATACTGTATATTTAAATGGGATCCTCAAAGACATGGCTGCAGGTATAGTGTTGGATTTAGAGACAAGAAAGAAGCTGAAACACTTTTACCAATAAATGTATGTTCAAGGTGCTCCACACAGGAATACTAAACATACTGCAGTACAAAGCAAAAAATAAAGTGACTAAAATATTTACACTTACAACAAAACAAAGTAAAATAGTCCACCTGGTCGCACGGGACAAATAGCACAACACCACAAGGACATTTCATATGTTGAGAGAGCGTATTTTAGGCTTTTCGCATGTCATTTTTACATCACGTGAAAAGACTACGGTAACGTCCACAGTTAGGTTCAGACAATAATAGCACTTAGTTAGGTTTAGGAAAAATGTCGTGGTTGTGCTTAAAATAAGTAGGTAAATAAATGCAAAAACATGACATCAGTATGGAAAACACGTCACTAATATAACTTACAAAACTGAACTCGAACATGCGTCTCCTACCCATATATATATGTGTGTGTGTGTGTGTGTGTGTGTGTGTGTGTGTGTGTCAATCACAGGAATAACAACGTGAACCAGAAGTTGGAAAACATAAAAAAATTTTAATAGAAACTTTCAAGCAGAGAAACAATGACTAGTGTTGTGTAAAATGTTCCCTCTTTTCTAACACTTTCTCCACACATCAGAGCCAAAAACTAAGTAAAATAAAATATATTAAATAAAAAAATAAAATCAAATATGTGGGTGGTGGTTCCCCTGTTCAAAAAGGGGGACCAGAGAGTGTGTGCCAATTACAGGGGTATCACACTACTCAGCCTCCCTGGTAAAGTCTACTCTAGGGTGCTGGATAGGAGGGTCCGGCCGATAGTCGAACCTCAGATTGAAGAGGAACAATGCGGATTTCGTCCTGGCCGTGGAACAACGGACCAGCTCTTCACTCTCACAAGGATCCTTGAGGGGGCCTGGGAGTATGCCCATCCAGTCTACATGTGTTTTGTAGACTTGGAGAAGGCGTACGATCGGGTCTCCCGGGGTATACTGTGGGAGGTGCTGCGGGAGTATGGGGTGAGGGGGTCACTTCTCAGGGCCATCCAATCCCTGTACTCCCAAAGCGAGAGCTGCGTCCGGGTTCTCGGCAGTAAGTCGGACTCGTTTCCGGTGGGCGTTGGCCTTCGCCAGGGTTGCGCCTTGTCTCCAATCCTGTTCGTGATATTCATGGACAGGATATCGAGGCGTAGTCGGGGGGAGGAGGGTTTGCAGATTGGTGTGCTGAGGATCTCATCGCTGCTTTTTGCAGATGATGTGGTTCTGCTGGCATCATCAGTCTGTGACCTCCAGCGCTCACTGGATCGGTTCACAGCCGAGTGTGAAGCAGCTGGGATGAAGATCAGCACCTCAAAATCGGAGGCCATGGTTCTCAGCAGGAAACCGATGGATTGTCTACTCCAGGTAGGGAATGAGTCTTTACCCCAAGTGAAGGAGTTCAAGTACCTCGGGGTCTTGTTCACGAGTGAGGGAACAATGGAACGTGAGATTGGCCGGAGAATCGGAGCAGCGGGGGGTATTGCAGTCGCTGTACCGCACCGTTGTGACGAAGAGCGAGTTGAGCCGGAAGGCAAAGCTCTCTATCTACCGGTCAATCTTCGTTCCTACTCTCACCTATGGTCATGAGGGCTGGGTCAGGACCGAAAGAACTAGATCGCGGGTACAAGCGGCCGAAATGGGTTTTCTCAGGAGGGTGGCTGACATCTCCCTTAGAGATAAGGTGAGAAGCTCGGTCATCCGTGAGGGACTCGGAGTAGAGCCGCTGCTACTTTGTGTTGAAAGGAGCTGGTTGAGGTGGTTCGGGCGTCTGGTAAGGATGCCTCCTGGGCGCCTCCCTAGGGAGGTGTTCCAGGCACGACCAGCTGGGAGGAGACCCCGGGGAAGACCCAGGACTAGATGGAGAGATTATATCTCCACACTGGCCTGGGAACACCTCGGGATCCCCCAGTCAGAGCTGGTTAATGTGGCCCGGGAAAGGGAAGTTTGGGGTCCCCTGCTGGAGCTGTTGCCCTCGCGACCCGACCCCGGATAAGCGGTTGAAGATGAAGATGAAGATATATATTTAAAAAAAACAATGAATAAATGTATAAATATATACAAATAAATGAATAAAACTGAAATATATAAAATTTATATATGCACACACATGTTGGCCATTTTTTTCTGAAATATGACGTCAGTTTCTGTACATACTTTGACCAAGAAGTCATTGATAAGGGGGCATTGAAAACCATCAGTGGTTATGTTAATGCATATGAGGCCTGTAAAGGGACGCGGTGTGCTGTATCTTATCTATAATGGTGGTTTGTGATTGAACTACAGTGTAAACCATAAGCTAGAGTCTGATGCAGAACAGCAAAATGTGATGAAATATTAAAGCCTGACAGAAGTTGTGAGTGCTGCTCTGCCTGCAGTCAGGTGGTAAAGGGCATGTCAGGATTTAGTCGGGAACGTTACAGTCTCAACACACACTCCTTGGTATTAATGAGCGCCGCCGCTGGCTGCTGTCAGGCCTCCATTCACACCGTCACCACCAGAGAGCAAGATAATCACTTTTCAACCTGCTGGCATAAGCATTAAAACTCTTGTTTAACTCCCCCCCCACACACACTGTCTATCTCTTTCGCCCTCCTCACATCTCTGGTTTTAATCCGCCCAGAAGCTCCAGCAGCGTCCAAACACACTGGAGCCTCTTATTAAGTTGGCTGGCGGCGGCGGAGCTATCAGACACGCCATCGCTTTCTCATCGTGCTCACCGAGTGGCACGACTGGAAGCGCATTCAAAGAAAAAAAAATGCATGCAAAAATTTATTTATATATATATATAGAAATAATCATCTTTTCCTTTTTCTCCTGCACCAGATCGTCGTCATCATCATCTGACAGGACGGCCACCATCTTCTTGCTGAATCAGGACTTTAATGTTAAAAAAAAAAAAATGCATCTTCAATCTCAAACTTTAAACAAAAGCTGACAGCGGCACGTTCGGAGCTGCACTTATCTCCGAGGTAGTTTTTATTATTACCATTCTTACAGTGTGATGGTGGCGCTCCGCCAGCTGCACCAGGCAGGAGAGAAACATGGAAATTGCTGCTCCGTCACACCATTTTCTTTCCTTTCCCCATGAGATCTGTCTAATGACTTCTTTTGCAAATTAGACCAAGAGATTAGTGATATAATTTATGATAAAGAGAGTTTTTCACTGCCATTAACTACTGAGGTTGGTTTTCTTAAAACCCTTTTCGACTGCAGGAACTTTCCCCAGAGAAAGGAACCGATTCGACCGCAGGGACCAGGGTCTAAATTAAGATCTGGGGACAGTTTACATCTCAAAAAGTAGGGAGTAGTACTTTCTGACAGTACAGGACCTTTAGGGGTGGAGTTTGAAGCGACCGTTGCTGGTTGGTCAAACAAAAACACAACGCCGCTGCTTCAATGAACCACTTCATTCATTAAACAGGGGAGTAGTCAGTATCGATGTAGGACGAGAGGACAGCGGTTCTCTGTTTGATGATGTTAAAAGTAAAGTTAGGCTCTGCTGTCGGCTTAACAACTCATTTAAAAAAGGACAGAGGGAGGCGTATAAATACCACGAGATTACAAAGCAATCTGTGTGTCATGAGGACGCGTTTTAGCCTCTCGCATGTCATTTATACGCCAGGCAAACGCCCACACTTCAGGCAGGAAAACCACTTAGGCTAAGGGAAAATGTCATGATTGGGCTTAAACTAAACACTATAAATAAACACAAACAACTACTGAAAACACGTCACAAACATCAATAAAAAAACGTGAAAATCATCAGTACGTAGTAGTAGTATGTACGTAACTTAGAAAACAAATCACCGGTTTCCTGGTTAAAAGTCTGGTGTGGTTAACAAAGCTGTCACGTGCGCCTCACGGCTGGGCAGGCTGTACCATAATTAATTAGCGTATAGCATTAGCATTCATAGTTAATTATTATAGTTAATTATATATTCCTCCATGTTCTGGGATTAGCTGTTAGCTTTTATTTGATAAATGGCATCACATTACATTACATACATTTTGAGGTTTATAAAAAATGGCGGTAGTGAGGTGTTTTTTTACTGTTTTTGGTCCGAGATGAGCGTTTACTGTTTATTAGTGTTGTTTATTCTCCTGAAAATCAAAGAGCTTCTTTTTCAAACTGTTTAGCATCCTACTGGTTGGTGTTTTAACTTGATTTGATGAGATTTGAATTTGATTTGATTTGGGCAAAACATCAGCAGCGTTCATTGAAACATTAATTTCCATTAACTGTTGGAACTGGAACATAAAACACAAACCAGTGAAACCACACGGACCCGCGGGGACGGAGAATAATATGAGTCTGTAATAATTGTGTTTATAAGAATCGGATTTGACAGAGATTATTTCCCTGCTGACTCCTTTGAAACAAACAAGGAAACTTAGTTTATCTGTTTTTACAGTCTCCCGTGTTTTATTCTCTTCATTTGTTCGGTACTCTTCGTCCTTTTTATGATATAAACCCATTTTGATGTTTTTTATTTCCTTCGTCTCAGAACGTTTCACTTAAGAACTCACAAAGTGCTGAAAACGATGAATCCCCGTTGATTTCTGAGCCGTCAGTCAGCGAGTTAATGCTGAGCTGTCAGTCAAATAGACAATCAGCTGCAGAGAGAAACAGAAAAGTGACAGAAATCAAATCATCCAGTGTTTGATTTGCTCCCCTTCCTCCCGTCTAACCCATAAAATTCTTTGTGTCGTTTTTGTTTTTTAATCTGTCAAATCTTCTTTATTGCTGAGCTTCCTAACACTAAACCAACACCATAATGTCCATTTAAAGGCATTAAACACAGAAATGAGCAGTTTATTGGGATGAAATGACCACAGACTCTCCAGATGTCGCTGCTTAAAAAGCACATCATGCAAATGTGAGTGTTTAATGTTTCATACATAAAACCCCTCTTTTAAAAATGTTAATCTACGGAGACCACCAACTGAGGGACGATTTTTGATCAATTATTCCATCAAAGTAGTAATTTCACCTTGAAATTTTAAATCATTCCCTCAAATGACTAATTTGCAAGCTCCATATATTTATTTATTCCCTCAGTCCTTCAAATTATTAAATCAATCTCAAATAGCTTCATTTGTTCCACTTGAGGATGATGAAAGCTGGTGGATTCGGGGGGCACCAAAGTCACCCGCCTCAGTTTTTAGTTCATTCAACACCCGGACGTTTTCGTGCATCCAGACATTAATGTCCTGGAGACAATCAAACAGACCGTAAAGACGGATGGTACCTACGATAGCGATCCATTTCATTCTGAAAAACCAAAACCAACATGGCTCAGCCCTGGACCAGACCGGCGGCTTGACGGGCGCGTGGCGGCTACGTTACCTCATGGCGGCTTGATTCACACCAGCTGAGTTTCTGCTGCTGCTGCTCTTTCTGCACAGTTTGACTCTCGTAATGTAATTTCATTTCATTATAAATATCATTTATATTTATTTTAGACAGAGAAAGGTCAAGAAACATGTACTCATTTGTAAATAATAGTAATAATCCACAATTAGCTTTAACCCGGTAACATGAACACTGAAATGAAAAACAACGCAGCCGCCACGCGTTGATCACACGGGCGGTCTGGCTGTACGGTGAGTTCAAAATGTTGTTTCAAAACAAAACTCATCTCTTCTCTGACATGATTTACATTGATCTACGTTAGACCCACGTATAATTAATAAAACTGCTAACTGTGATCATGCTAATCCACTGTTTATAAACTCCCATGCCCCCTTTAATGATTTGGTGAAAACTAAAATAATGCAAATAATGTTCAGAGCCAAGTCAATGTCACTTTCACTACAGGAGAACAAATATGGTGTGAGAGGTATTTATAAGTTTACTGTACAAAAACCTAAAATTCTGTATCAAAAAGAGATGTATTATGTATTTCTGTTGTTGGGGTGATTTTTTATTTTTTTGTTTATTTCTGGAAGGTAGCTTAATTTGATAAGAATATATAGACTTTGTTAACACTGACTGTACTGTTCATACTTACTGTGTTATTTGTGATGATAAAAATACTACTACTACATATAGCTGGGCGTCGTCTGCGAAACAGTGGAAGGAGATGTTGAGGAGTCCCAGTGGGAGTATATATAGAAGAGGAGAGGAGCCAGAACAGAGACCTGATGGAGACACAGAGAAACTTTTACTTTCTAGATAAAACTTGAACCATTTTCGGGCTGATTGTACAAGTTGTATTGTTACATTGTACAAGTCTGGAAATAAGGACTTCATGATCTGCTGTATTTAAGGCTGCGGTAAGGTCTAAAAGTATTAAAATAGCACAGTCCCTGTTGTCAGCACCTTAAAACCAGACTGAAGAGCTTTGAATATTAATATACTATTTTCTAATTTCTAGTATTTTGGATAGAAAGAGGAGAAGACTGTGTTTGGCAGCCAAACCTGAAGTACACCCACATTATCTCAGTCCAAAATCAAAATCACATTAAATCCTGTTACTCCACCATGGATCGATGTTGAGACAACCGATCCAAAATGATTATGATGAACACCTTATGTGTCATTTGTTCAACCTGTACATATACTGAGACACATAAACAATAAGCTGTCGTATCTATTCGACTGTCTCCTGTTTCCCTGAAGCCTGAACCTGCTTTAAGCTGCTGTTTGACTCCGACAGACAGAAAACAGCAGCGTGAGTCCACAGACGAAGCAGCGCTGTGATGACTTCCTATAATTCATATTCAGCTACCTTTAGGACTGACTGCTGTTTAATGGATCTGCTATCGCTCCTTCCAATTACTCCACGCCAAATTAAACGGCGAGGGTTTCAGAGGGCATTAATGCATATTAATTAATCTGTCAGAAGGTGAGTCTGAAGATGGTCGACTGCTGACGCCTCGATAGTAAATAATAATAATAAAATAAAAAAAACTCGTTTTTAATGATGAACAATTTCTAGTTTATTACTGACGATTGTTTGCCATTAATTTTTAATCAACTGCTGCTGCTTCATCACTCCCCGGCACGGCGCTCCCTGTAATGGGAATTTTCTTAAAGCACACGCCTGGAAAAAAAAAACGCTGTGTATTTATTTCAGAGCCTGAAATTATGTGAGATGGACAAAAGGTTCTCTTATTTTCTATAATAAATTGTCTTTTGATTATCACGGCACTGTCACAGCGCTGCAACTAACTTCTAGTTTTATTAACAAATGAATCAATTCCCTCTTTTCCCTGATTAACTCATTTATCGATGAGGATCTTCATATGAACAGTAGGAATGATCACAGCGAGTAAAACCTGCTTTAGGATACATGTTTTAATTATTTAAATTATATATAAGACAGAATACGGTAAAAACACAGAATACTAAACGAAACAGCTGACTCAGCGTCTTGGCAGTTATTTGTTTTATTGTTGTTGTTATTACACCTGTTTTTATCCTTTATCGTTGCCTTTTAGCCCCAAAACTTTAACTTTTAAAACAATTGAATACTTTTTTTGCTTGTAATAAGTAAAGTCAAATCTGTCAGCATTGAAAAGTTAAAATTTCTTTGGCATTCACGAAATAAGACCTAATATTTAGTCGTTCTGAGATGAAAAGAGATCTTGAAATTAGCTGCGGACTCTTGTGAGCTGAATTTCACTAGTTTTGTGTTATAATAAGCCTGTAATAATAGATAGATGACTCTATTTATCCCCACAGAGAAATTAAAATGCCATAGCAGGCAGTAATTTAAATGCAAGAGAATAAAAACACATTTTTGACCTTAATTTTACCAGGTAAAAACACATTTAAATAAAAGTTAAATCTAAATATTAAGTAGTTCATTGTCTAAAGCAAACCTATATCTCACTGTAATGTTACATGTTAGGTGATCGTGTCTTATATCAAGTGTCAGGAGATATTTTGATCAGTAATTAGACAAATATAATTGGTAAGATTTCAAGGAATTGCAGTTTATTTCATGATACTTTTATGTATCTTACTATTTCACCACCACCACCACTATTTTCACCACTTATGCTACATAAAGAAAGCTTATTTTAATTTAAGTATTTGCTGAGTGCTAATGTGAGCGCAGCAGATATTTTTACTATTTCTTCATGTTGCTGAGAACAGATTTCAGGGATTATTGTAAAAATATAAATCAGATCCAAATCAGTGTGATTTCCATTAAATATCTGATAAAAGCTCTTTTTAAAAGTGCAGTGAATGACTCTGGATTGAATCACTCGTCTTTTTCCATTTGACTGTCGTGAACTTTGTGTTTAGGAGCAGAGGAGAGAAATTAAGATTAGAGGTGTTTCTGTCCAATAAACTCGGCTACAGCTTGTCGTGGACAAAAGAATAAACAATAATGATATTGTTACGATATCTATAGAAATCTGAAAAATCCATTAAACAAACCCATCAGTCGAATTCATCTTTAAATTTGTCTATTTTGCATTTTGTCCCTTTTTTTGTCAAATGAACTCTAAGATATAAGATATCCTGCCGCCATTACATATACCTTTGACATATATATAGGTGAAGAGAATAACATTGATTATCTGGTTATAATGGCTCTGGCAGTGTTGGAAGCAGAAACAATGGGCAAGCATAAGGATGTGAGCGACTTTGAGAAGGACCAAACGGTGACGACTGGGTCAGCGCATCTCCAGAACTGCAGCTCTTGTGGGATGTTTCTGGTCTGCAGTGGTCAGGACCTACCAGAAGTGGTCCAAGGAGGGAGAACCAGTGAATGACAGGGTCGTGGGTGGCCAAGACTCACTGGACTCGCATTTCTACAGTGCTTTTCTAGTCTTCCAGCCACTCAAAGCGCTTCACAGCACACGGCATTCAGCCGTTCCGATCCCATCAGGATCTAATCTAAATACTCATTCACACACTGATGGTTCAGGGAGCAATCTGGAGTTAAGTGTCTTGCTCAAGGACACACCCACATGTGACCGGAGCAGCCGAATTTCCGATTGGTGGACGACCTGCTAGAAGAGCTGCTGGAGCTCGAACTGCTGAAAAAGTTAATGCTGGTGTCAGAACACACAGCGCATCACAGTCTGTCACGTTTGGGGTTGATCGGTCAGGGTGCCTGTGTGTGTGTGTGTATATATGCATTGAAACAGTAATCTTTACTGGGAATTAAATGTTTTAACTAGAAATTAAACGTCAAATGTCAGGTATGGACTATAGGTTTGCACAGCTGTATAATTTATTTTCCTCTGGGGATTAATAAAGGTTCTCTTATCTTATCTTATCAAAGACGCCGTTTCCACATCTCATTTACCACATCGACTCTTTTTCATCAAACGTAAAACCACCTGAGTGAGCACAAAAACTTTATATATATATATATATATATTTTACAACTGAGGAAGTTCTATTGAATGTTGGCGTTCCCACTACGACCTACTGAGCAACTACTCCAACCTGCTACTGATAAACTTCCTCTGACCTCTGACCTGTGACCCACAGCAGGCGATGACTGTGTGTGTGTGTGTGTGTGTGTGTGTGTGTGTTTGTTCACTGGAAGTTTTCCCTCATTAATCCAATTTCCATTTTCCGATCGCTAATCTGTTTTACAGAAGAAAACAAGTGTGTAGCCTACAGCTCCTCTCTCTCTCTGTGTGTGTGTGTGTGTGTGTGTGTGTGTGAGGTTCCTATAAACATGAATCACTACACAGATAATCAATTAACTGACAAAATAACTGATTATGCTGTAAAGTCATTAGTGCAGCTGAGATCAGTGTTACTGAAACCTCTCAACTATTGACTGCAACATTTACATCATCTATCTATCCATTGATTACCTATCTATTGATTGATGATTAACTATCTATTAATGAATTTCCACTCCATTATTTGCTTAGTAGCTATGTTTACACAGACACAAATAGTCGAAGTAAAGGCCCAATCAGATTAAAAATGCTTCGTGTAAACACGTCATTCGGAAGATTCTGATCCGATACGGCCTAATCGGAAAGAAATTTCATTCCGAATGAGAGAGGTGGTTTATGCCGATCGTTGTTCCGATCGGCGTCCATGTACACACCCATTCGGCTCATGTCTTCCTGGTTGGAGTAATATTATCTCCACTGCTCATGAGTGCGACGTCAGCGTGACGCGAGACAGACGACATAGCATTTCTTTACTACACAGGCTTCTTCTTCTTCTACTATTTCTGGAAGATTAGACAACTCTGCACATCGGTCGGTGCAGGTAAACGCACGTCATGATCGGATCATTTTATTTAGTGCAGTGTAATTTCCGATCAACCGTGGTTCAGATCAGATTGGAGAAATTTGCCACACGTAAACGTGGCTAATGATTACAAGCTTCGTCTTTGTATTTGTCTGTTGATCAACTGATTGATCTGTCTGATTGATCTATCTTCTTCTGATAGCTCTTTGATCCATTGATAGTCTGAATGAATCCTGACATACTGATGTAATGTATGACTACTGTATCCATCAGCCTTCTGATTTATGTTTCTGTCTAACTGCTCGATATATTGACAAAATGACACCTGCCTGATCACTGTATTGATACATCTGCTCACAGGGTGATCTATCAACTGATTGATCGTCTACTATTAATTTAATTAATTCTGTTCAAAATGTAGGAGTGGACAAATATTCTGCTTTACATTTATTCTACTTTTTTTGCATACATGTAAATCTATGTATATATATCTGATTGGCAATCAGTTAACAACACCAATCAATGACAGATATTGTCCAGAAACCCTCCCAGGTTCTGACTTTAGCATCAACAATCTGCTCCAATCAGAACATGACAAACTGCAGCCCAACAGGCAACAACAGCTGTCAGTGTGTCAGAGTGCTGACTTGACTAGGACTTGATCCAGACTGACTGGGACTATCAGAAAGTGGGCATGTCTGTAAAGGGGAGACTGGTGGGGACCCAGAGAACCCATTTACATCCACACATCTGGAGGTCAGAGGTCAACGGACCCCTTTGAAAATGATGGTTTTCCTTCACCAAAATTTAGCACAAGTTTGGAGCATCACTTAACCTCCTTCACTACCAGCTAGTCTGACCTGGTTGGTACCGATGGATTCATCAGGTTTTCTAGTTTCACGAGACCAGTATCTTCACTCTAGCTTTAAAACTGAGCTGCTACAACCTAAAAATCACAAGTTGCCTTAAAGGAAATAGTGGCACTAAAATAAATTTTTGTTAACGTTATTATCTTGTTGACTTTGACAGCGTTAGTTTGAAAATGCACCAACATTTTTTAGACAACACAAAGCTGTGTTTTACTATGTGAAATAAACCGCCACAGGGTGACACGCCAGGGTTTATTTCTCAACAATGACATTATCTCTCACATATACTGTACAGTATTTTATATAAGAATGTTTTTTTACTGTCTAAAAACATGGTCAACCAAATGTTCAACTGGTATTAGTCTGACCTGTTTGGTACCGAAGGATTCACCAGGTTTCACTCGGGTCTCTTCACTCGAGCTTTAAAACTGAGCCGCTACTGTTCATCTCCGAGAGTCTGATTGCATTAAAGAAATTTGTGGTGTTAAAATTTGCCTAAACATGTTATTATCACGTTAACTCAACGCCTGTAAACAGACTATGGTGTATAAAATCTTGAATCTATTTTTCAGGAGTCTCACCCTGTAGTGTCGGTGTAATGGCTTCCTGACGTCTCCTGACACATTTCTTTTTTTTTTTTTCATTGACTGGATTTTGTGCGGTTTTATGTGGGAAAACAAAAAAAAATTATAATAAAATTTAATTACTGTCAATTAATTTAAAATTAAAGAGCAATAATGAACTATAATTGCTTGACAGAGAAGAGGGAAAGGTGTTAAAGTCCACAGTGTATATTACTGTGATAAAACCATCACACTGTCGCTGCATGTTGATTTTTATGATTTCATGTGTTATTCCAACACATTCAGATATGTAAATTACTCTGTTATGATTCAGAGAAAAGAAAATAATGAAATCCATGAAAATCCGTAAAGTTTGAGGACTGAAACTTTCAGTGAAATATTCCAGTCATTAAATTTCTGAGGTTTCATCCAGTGGACACGAAGAGACAGATCCTCTCTACATGAACACAAACACACCCAGGTATCACACACACACACACACACACACACACACACACACACACACAGTGTTTGTGCAGGGAGATTGCACACCGTCTTAATCTCTCCTGGATAAACAGCATTAGTTAAATTATGTGGACAGTAAATATGAAGAAGGGATAGACAGATTAAGACGTCTGACTCCGCCCCCTGGCTGGCCTGCCGACCAATCACAGCGCTCAGACAGCTCCACTGAGCTGTGGTTGATATTTACATTATTTATGTCTCTCAGCTGCTGCACCATCACACGGTAAAATTCCAGCGTCAAACTAATCTCTGCACATTCAACCAGCATTCTTATTTATGCTGCCAGTTTGCCAAAACATAAACAAATAGAAGCTAAAACAACATATACTTCCCGTTTATACCCCTAAATTATAGAAACTCTACTCCAAAACTGAGAGCACGACTATCCCCCAAATAGAGGCAAGGCTAATAATCATTTAAATAATCAAATATTATAAAAAGAAGAATAAGAAGATGAAAACTCACACAGTTTTAGGTAACACTTCATTTTAAAGGTCTTTTTAAAGGCTAAATTAGCCCCATATTTACCTCAAAATTTAGCAAAAATGACTGATTATAAACAATACCATCTTATGGTTATAATAGGGCCCTTAGGTTTGAGAAGAGGCTGCTCTTCATCAGAGGTGGAAAACCAACAGAAGACACCGACCAATCACATTCAAACTCATGTTGAATAGTAGTCAGTACACACCTGCTGTCAATTAAAGTCTCTGATTAGAGACTCTGATTAACCCCAAATCCAGTTCGGCTGTTCTAGTAGGATCTTCCTCACATCTACTGAGCTTCATCTTACAGTAAAGCCACAGGCTGCAAAGAGCTGACAGAGCATCAGAGGGATCTCACTGGTGAAAGATATCAGTCAGGAGAAGGGTACAGAAGACTTTCCAAGGAATAGAGCTACCATGAAACACAGTGAAGTGTCATCAACAAAGACATTACCAAGAACTGGACGTCACTCCAGAACAGATGAAAAGATGAGAAGAAAACTGGTCAGGGAGGCTGACAAGAGGACTACAGCAACATTAACAGAGCTGCAGGAATCTGTGACGAGTACTGCTTCTGGACTACATTGTGACAACAATCTCCATATTCTTCATCTGTCTGGGATATAGGGTATGGTGGCAAGATGGAAGCCAAGAAAAACATCCGAGCCAGGCTGAATATAGCAATAACATACATCAAGTCTCCCAAAAGCATGTTGGGAAAATGTGTTCTGGTCTGATGATACCAAGGTTGAATGTTTGTTGCAAAAACAACACAGCTGGTCACCAGAAGAACAGCATCCCCACGGTGCAGCATGGTGGTGCTTTGGGGCTGTTTTTCTTCAGCTTTAGTCAAGGTGGAGGAATGGCTTCACCAGAAGAAGATTAAAGTAGTGGAGCGGCCCAGTCAGAGCCCAGACCTGAATCCTATTCAAAATCTGAGGGTGACCTGAGGAGGGCTGTGGACAGGAGATGCCCTCACCATCTGACAGATTTGAAGCTCTTTTGCAAGGACGAGTGGGCAAATATTACCAAGTCAAGATGTGTCATGCTGATAGACTCCTACCCAAAAAGACCAAGTGCTGTAACAGAATCAAAAGGTGCTTTAACAAAGTATTAGTTTAAGGTTGTGAATATTTATGCAACAAGGTTATTGTAAGTTTTTTTTATTTTGTATCCAAAACTATTTGGTTTCAGTTGAATTGTACACGTTACCGTCACACATTAAATATAGAAAAAGCTCTGAAATGATTTATCATGGTCTCATGTTTTTACATCACAAAAACCTGGTATTTGAACAGGGCTGTGGAGACTCTTTCTATCCACTGTAAACCTCAACAGGATGTCGGGTTGGACCCCGACACAAAGCGGAGGGATGTTGCGTCGCCCTGAAGGGGTTTATTTAAATACAACAACCTGCTAGCTGTGGATTATCCCCTACATGTTTTTATACATAATAATATCCCACAATGTGATCATTAATGACCGACTTTCCTGTAAAAATGTAATTTTATTTTCTCATTCACTGTATGCACAGTTTTGAGTCGTAATACTGGTAAAACTTACAACACTTTACAAAAATGAAAAAAAAAGTAAAGATTTATTTTTAAATCAACACTTCCTGCTTTCATTTCAAAATAAAACCCCTCAAGGGCCCAGGCTTAATGGGGATCTAAATAAATACATGAATAAATAAGCTGCAGCCATCTTGGTTGGCATAAAAAAACGACCTTCATCTCAAATATGCTCAATATCAGATAAGCTCTTGTGTTTGGTTGTTGGACCACATAATTCCCAGAAGGCTACAGCATCTGTGATGTGACGTTTAATGAAGTAAATTTAAATGAAGTCTGGTCCCAGAATCTAACTGACAGTGACAGAAAACAAACTGAGGGTCTCATGAAGAAGGACTGAATGTAATCCATATTTCACTCACAGCAGCTAATCAATGAAGTAAAGGCCAGAATAATCAATGGTCATATTATCCGGACATTGAGCTAATCAGAGACCTTTTATTGAACCACACAGTAATCAATAGTATCTCTTTAATGAAGAGGACCCTAAAGACTGAAACACACACAGTATCTATGTTAATAGTGTCTTTTGAATAATGCTGCTTTTCTTCCCCCAGGCGGGAGGTCAGAGGTCACTCCGCCTTTTAAAAGCCACTCAGCTCTTAACAAGAAAAGCACTCAAAACTTTGAGTCCTTTTTCCTGGAAACAACTCGGCCGTGTTCGTCCTTGGACTAAAGCAGCTCATCAGCGTCTTTGTTGTCGAACCAATCAACGTCCTCGACGTCACACACACAGTGTGAATAGCATGCAGCAGCAGACGCTTATCGCATGTGGCAACTAATTCAGATGAACAATCTTTTGAATTTTCTTTTAAATTTTGGTGTTATCTGCATCTCAATACTGTTAAATGAAATATTCTTCGTCTGTAATGGAGTTAATCAGCAGGACGTTGTTTCCCTGCTTGGCCCCATCTGTGATTTTAACACAAGCCCAACATTACTGTTGGTGTTGTGATTATAATAACGGGGTAACGCAGCTTTGAGGTCTCAGGGCTAACTGTCACTGTGACCTGTATCCATAAAAGAGAGACGGCTAATGTGGGCTAGACCCACTGCTTCCTGCAGCCAAGCTTCTGTTCAGATTTAGTGCATATTTTAAAGAAATTTCCAAAAAACTGTCGAAAGAAAAAGCGAATTAATGCACATTTCCATTCACTAATGTTATATGAATATTGAGTTGGGAGCATCAAGATGAACAGAAGAAGCTTTTTTTGTGTTGATTTTGGTGGAGCCTGTGGTAGTTTTTCCAAGCACCAGAGTCCCTTTAGAAAACCTCTCAATTTACTGCAGCACGGTCTGACAGTGCTGGTTCTGGTTCTCTCATGCCTCCCTTCCCTCCAGCGGGCCCAGCGCAACCAGGGGTGAAAGTAGGCTGGTACGGTCCGGTAAGCAGCATGACAAGAAGCCAGGAGGTCAACGGTCAGCGGGGTGACCAAAGAGCTGTACAATTAAACATAAGAGACAACACAGTAGAACACTAAGATCAACCAACAGGACATTAAAATAGACCAGTAGGAAAAGAAAAAGGGTTAAAAACACTCTGAACGCGGCTCGTCCAAACCGGCCGGGTGAGCAGCGTGTGGCGGCTGTTACCAGTTGTTTTTTATTTCAGCGCCCATGTTAACGGTTCAAACAGCCACACAGCCTGCCTGGCTGCGAGGTCTCGCCTATTTTTACTGCGAGCCGAACGGTTGACAGTGGAAGTGATCTTCTGATCGTATACTGACATTGTACCAGCTACAGAACTGCAGTTTCAATGTCTAGACATCAGTATATGTGACGGGCATGAAAAAATTATTTATTTTTAAATCAGCACTTCCTAAAATAAAATCCTTCAAGCATGTTTCACAGCACAGAATTCCTTCACGAGGCTTTTATTCTGAAATACTTCCAGGACAGCGTCGTAGACTTGCACAGCTCCATGAATGAATAAAGCATTGGGTTTTAATTATTACTATTACTTCCAAATGAGCACACACTTTCAGAATAATCGGAAATATGAGTTGTCGACTGGTAAAATTCAGGTGAATGTTTTTTAAATGCTTTAGTTACAGACTACACACCATTTCAATCAATAATTAGTTATACATGATATCAAGTGTTTCTTGAATTGTGTGTTCAGGTATCCTAGCAGTACCGGCAAGAACTTCAATCTACTTTCTCTCATATGTCGACACAGATCTAAAGGTTTTGTCTGCTTCAGTGATTGACTCTGGTTGAATGTTTGCACACAGACATCTCATCGATAAAGACATGACTGATCAGAACGAGAAACATCAGCTGTAGAAAACTCAGAAATGTTCAGACTTTGAGACGGTGGAGTCCAGAGTGTGGCTCTTACTGTGTGTGGGCTCCGATCTCCACTTGAATCTTAAAACCTCCAACAATAACCACACGGTCAAAGTGCAACGCAGATAATAGACAGCAGTTCAGCAAAGTCATCAATAATGTTGCACTGTACTGAGGTCGCCTTTATATGTTTAAAAATGCAGGAGTTCAACTGAGGAGCAACATATTCAGAAGAAGCACATTTTCCTGAAGACCTCTGCCTACTCTTGGTTCAGAGAAGTGAAGTTAGGAGGTGTTGAATCCGTGTAATCTGCTCCAAATAAGTTTCAGTTAGAAACACAAGATCAAGATTTAATCATTAGCCTAATTAAAAATCATTGGCCTGCCAAAGACCTGGAGTTTAAATGAGCTAAATTTAACGTGTTAACAGCATCATTTGCCAATTTAAAGTTTCTTGTGAAGACAGACTGGCTGATGAGTACATGCTGTGTGACTGTTACCACCCAAGAAAGGCCCAAGTTGACTCAAAGTTCACAGTAGCAGTTTAATATAAACCTGTCAAAGCCTAAACTTCTCTGACAATAACATCACGTGTGAAGCTTGAGGCGACTGGTCTGGTATCATAGATGGACCCTGTGTGACGGCTACTCGGTCGTAGAGATGGTTATGATATAATCATCCAACACGTTTTCATCTCGTCGCATACCAACGCTTTGTCATTTCCTGGTTGCTGTAAACAAGTGCTTAATGTTGTGAATGTGTGAAAGTGTGACTTGACGTGAACACTGACACAAAGTCAAAGTGAAATTATTACCAGAGACATGAACAGCTGTCTACAGGATGAAAGCGTTGTGTTTATTGGACCCATCCACCTCTCCTCCCACCTCCCAGTCTCTCTTTTTGCTCTTTAAACTACATCACCACAACACTTTACCTGGGCGTTTACTGTTGCCATGGACAGGTAAACCTGGTGCGTCCCCTACCAATGCCACAGGGTGCCTTGTCGGACACCGAGGGCTGCAACAAAGCCTCAGTGTTTGACACCCTGAGTATGAGAACGGGCTGGAAATAGGGACATGAAGTCCAGAAGAAGAGCCTGTTTCTGGACGTGGGTGTACGAGGTAGTAGGTCCATACCCAGCAGGAGGATGAGGAAGCATGTTGGGGTTAAACAGGGCTGTCCTCTGCATCTTCTCCTGTCTGGCTGATGGCTTAGCGTTGATTTGAATGGCAGTGATTCGAGATGCCCCAATGCAGTTCAGTGGTATCTATTAACTTCACATCCAGCTCCTTAATCTATGAACTTAGTTTGCTAGAGTCTTTATAATGCCAGGTACATACCACACGAGAATCAAGCTGATTTTGAGCCTCATTTCTCCCAATGATCGTCAGAGCCCCGTTCGTTTGATGGATCTAAAGATGATCTTTTCAGATGTTTCTGTGGTGTGAGGTATGTGAAGAGTTATTTTGATGTCTTTCGATCTCCTCAGCAGTCCATCCTGGATCTTGTAAATATTAAATTATATATATTATATATTATCTTTCACAGTGTTTACGATGGTTTAGCCTGTTGTGTGGGGAACCCCGAGGAAAGCCGATGGCGCCATCATGTGGGAATGAACGAGAGCCAATAGAGAACCAAGCTGACTGAAGGACAACCACTGCCATCAAGAGCTAATGCTAAACGTGAAGCATAAAGTAAAAGTAAGATGGAGCTCAGAAAAGGAAGAGCAACTTGTGAATTAGGGGCAATAACATGTGTATTTATTTAACGCAGACCTGGGCATTATACGGCCCTCGTGATGGTTCTGGTCGGCTTTTGTTTTGAAATGCTTGTGTATTGTTAGTGTGCTTCTTCCTGTCACACTTGACATTGATGTAAATTGATGTGAGTGATGTTTGAAGTAGCGTCACCTGCTGAGGCGACACGTCTATAATAACTCGTGGACCGCTAAGTTATTTTTCGCAGAGGTTGGTGGTGAAGCTGTGAGCTTAGTTTACAACAACCATATGTCTGTATTCAAAGAATACAACTAGAACCGTCACTTTGAGACAAAACATGCAGAAAAATCCAGAAAGCTGTCTGGAGATGAGAAGGAGAGGACAGCCGAGGGGCTGATGGCTGAGCGAGGACCCACAGGAGGAGAGGGAAGAGTTAATGTTAAGTTAAAGGTTAAATGTTAGTGTTAGTGTTAAGTTAAATGTTAAGTATTGTTAATAGAAACACTACTTACCTTAAACAGTAAAATAAAACTTAATAATATGCTGTTTGGAGTGATTTTCAGTGTAATAAATGCTTACATATACATGCACAATGAGTGCCCAGTATGTTTTGTATAGTAATAAAATAGAGGTTACATCTGACAGTATTTGTTTGCCCCCCCCATCTTGAAAAATAACTGCCCACCCCTGATTTAACGTGTCTCCATGACGTCATCCGTCCTTCATGAAATTTCATCACTAATTGTTCCTTCCCACCATGTTTGTTTACACTAAAGTCATGTTTGATTGTGAGATTTATGGGTTTTTTTTCGTCGTTTGTTATTGATGAATGAATATGTCAGTGTGTGGTGGCTGTTTTGGTCAAATCATTGCTCTGTACACACTATAGGGACTGTTAAATTTAACACAACATGTCATTATATGTGGGCTCTGTCACATTTTACACATTGGATATATTTAAAAAAATCTTTTAGTGTGGGCCAGACTTACAGGGGAGGTGGGATGGGACTGATGAGTGAATCTTTTGGAGACCTTATTGGTCTTCTCCGTCTCTTCAGGAGAGCTGCTGGTAATAAGGTTGGTTTTAAAACAGGTAATCTTTAACAGAATAATGTGAAGCCCTTGATGTTGTTTACAGTCTGATAATTGAGAGGCTGAATGGTGTATTCGGGCTGCAAGGTGATTTAAGGGTGATTTTAGGGACTGTATTTGTGTACACATCAAGAGATGATTAAAGTCAGTGTTTTAAAGCGGTGTACACGCCATGTTTGTCATTGCTTTATAGCTTTAGCACTGAAGAAAAAAACTGCACTTCAAGGAGAGAAGAAGCTGTTGTGGTCCTAATGGGCTTTATCTTAACGCTGAGTAGGAGAACGTCCTTGTAATGTAGTCACATGTCAGCTATATGTGCCTTTAAATTTAAGAGTCAACAGTTAAAAGCAGCTCGGAGAAGAAGCTGCAATTAAACGCCGTGGGCTGAAGGCGACATGAAAAGGAGGCATGAAAGCAGCAAGAGAAGCTTAATTCATCAGAACTGGATTTCCTTCAGCCTCGGCACATTCAGCCTGTCAACCTGCCGTCAGTAGGAGTTGGCCCTGATTGGAGGGCTCTTTTTAAAAATCAGGAGTCTGTGATTATTCACTATCATTTAGAGGCAAAGACAAAAGCCTCCAGGCGGTTTTATTTCAAGACTGCGACAAGGTAAATTGTAGTTCGGAGCTCCTCGGGGAGACAGCCTCAGCAGGTTTGAACAGTTTTGACATGTCGCAGGGAAAAGAGAAAGAAGGTGGAGAGGAAGAGAGTGGCAGCAGTCTTTAAATCCTGATGGGTGAAATAAGTGGGATCACTCGTGAGCGTGTTTCTGCTGCAGAAGATTCGTCTGACGGTCGTTCTGATCAGCGTCTGCCTCCGTGAACAACAACACATCTGTGACTGAGCAGCTTCCTGTTCACACACAGGAACAAAAACAACGCACATTATAATGTTAGTGAGCTGTGAGCATAAGAAGCATCAGCCCTGCCTCCTAAAATGAACATTACCATACAACTAAACTGCATTATCCGTTACATTTTAAGGAAACGTGTTTTTTCGCGAACAGTGCGTGGCGGCTGCATCACCTCATCTCTGTTGTTCACACCAGCTGCATGTCAACTGTGTTTCTGCTGCTGCTGCTCTTTCTACACAGAGTTTGACTTTCATAATGGCCATTGCATTTCAGTATAAATGTCATTTATATTTATTTTAGACAGAGAAAGGTTATGAAACGTGTGGTAATTTGAAAATAATAGTGATAATCCACAATTTAAACCCGGTGATGCACAGAGCGGGTGATGTATGCATATAGGTGATATATCGAGTGACTGTGATTGAAAATATGTTGATTAAATACATTAAACAGGTATGACAAGCGAGAAATCAACTGACAGGTGGGAGGGGACTTTCCATGTTGTGAAACATGGTCATTTCTTTTAACCCAGTCAGTGACTTAGTCAGTACGTACACCGTCTTTTAATTTTGTTTTTTTCAGTTTACTACATTAATCACATGTTTAAAACTGTGACCATAATCCAGGAAATTATACATTTTCCTCAAAAAGTACTATGCAGGTTATGCACTTTAGTTGTATGGGAATGTAATTTTGCAACCTGTTCTAACCCCCAACTCGTCAAATCCTGACATTCGGTGTGCGCCCCTTGGCATCGGAAACAGATGCCCGGAAGCTCCCTTCAGTGCGTGAAGAGCTGGGCTTTCAGCTGACTCCACTGTAAACACAACCACTGCCTTATTTCATGGTTGGGGCAGATGACGTAGCTTTGAGTGTGAAAGTTGACTCAAGGCGGGTCAGAGGGGAGGCGGGTGGGTCAAACAAGACTTTCAACCAGGAGGCTGCTGCTCATGTCCCAAATGAAACTAAAACGTTTACGCATTTTGTCTTTTGTCTTTAGTCACGTGACTCAATATCGTCATTCCTGTGAGAAGAAGAAGTCAACCTCGACCGTTGCCTAACTGTGTCCTAACTAAGAGGTGCTTTTTCCTAAACCTAACTCCCTGTGAAAACAGACACTTATTTTGAAAGGATGCATGTAACAAACATATTGATACGCCGCCCCTGGTCCAACCAAAAGTATCGCAAAAGGGGAACCCCATGCATCTGTCTCTGAGGCCGACTGATGACCAAGCGGCGGTGTTTGATGATTTGGGAGTGAGAATGTGTTGAAGACTGAGCTCCACCAGACGTGACATTTTCAACCAGAGAGCTCGCCAGCTGCTGAAACACCAGCGTGTGTGTGTGTGTGTGTGTGTTTGTGTGTGAGACTCTAATTGGCAGAACCTGCTGTCAATCACAAAGCAGGAAGGGTGGTCACACCTGACTTCACCGGCTTGATTGACAGGCCCTGGGGACCAATCGCAGAGCCAGACGGGCTTCAGACCACCTGGAGAACGCTCTCTATCTCTCTCTCTCTCTGTCTCTCTCTAGACTGCAGGTGAACTTTTCAAATATCCCTCCATCCATCCCTCCATCCATCCTATGTGCTCCAGACTGGATATGCATATGGATGAGTGGAGGAGTCGAAAGAAAAGTAAAGAAATGATGGTGATGGTGATGGTGAGTGTCTGCTGGACGGAGAGACGCTCCAAATGAAATCTGCCACGTCCTTAAAAGGCTCTTACAGTAATGCAGCTGTAATGGCTTCACAGTGTGTGTGTGTGTGTGTGTGTGTGTGTGTGTGTGTGTGTGTGTGTGTGTGAAGGTTAAGGAGGTCTCTGAAGGAGAACAAAGTACTAAGTTTGATGCATTCACTCTCAGTCAGACACTGATTGATTGATCAGCTTTTTTTTGTTGGAGACACTGTAAATCAATCAATAAAAAGATACACTAAGTAATCTCTCGATATATCAGTCAACTCTAATCCAACATGGAGACTCTGTCATTAATATTTTATATGACATTGTTTTATATGTCATGTACAGTTTGTTTTTCTTTCTTGTATAGTTTTTTTTTAACATCTTCCTGCCCAGGGACCGCAGATGTAAATTAGCAGTACAGCTAACTCCTGATCAACAGTTGTGTTAAAATAACTAATAAACTAATAGATAGATTTAGACAGTAGGGCTGTGTATTACAATGCCAGTACCAATACCAGTATGTCAAAGTGGTGATACCAACAGAGTACTTCCAGAGTACTTGCATTAAGCATCAGTTACATTAACACCGGCTGTGTTTCTGCAGCTGCTGCTATCAGCCGTTTCACACATTGAACTTCTAACATGGGCCGCAGTTACAAACATAGAAAACACAACAAAATGAATCTTTAAAACCAAAATAACGTACAGTATGCTTAAATCCTGATCAATTATAAAAGTGGACACTAAAACATTTATTCTGTGACTTTTGGCTGAGTTTGCTTTTTTAACCCTTTTTCCTTTCCTGCTACTATTTTACTGTGCTGTTGGTTTTAGATCGGTGTGAGTGTTTTACTGTGTTTAATTGTACAGCGCTCTGCTGACCTTTGACCTCCTGGCTTCTCGTCCTGCTGCTTGCGTCGGGCTGGAAGCACATCCTCCTTCACATCGGCAGATCCGTCTCTGCTGCCTCCTGCTCTAAATGTGAATATGTGAATCTGGGCAGCGCTCCTCTCCAGCTCTGAATTATGGCGGTAGGAGGGACTGGCTTTGATTTCCTCTCTTTTCATGCCCGGCTGCCTGTCACCTTCTCTTCTCCCTTTAAAGCTGTGCAGGACAGGAGTTTGGCAACTTCCTACACGAGGTAGAAGAGAGAGAGAAGAAGAAAAAAGAGAGAGACAAAAAATAAATAAGAGCGAGGAGAGAAGAGGGAAGATGAGGGAGCGTGTGCGGCGGATCAGAGCCACCTGGGACGGAGAGATAGAATTTAAGTCAGCCGCTAACAAATGATGTACACAGCTAACGTGTGCCAGGAGAAAGAGACGGAGACAAACTCGCGACGAGGGACGAAAACAAACCTGCTATCAGGGATTAGAGCGAGGAGCTGAGCCTTTCAACAACTTCCTTTCAGCCCCGAAATGAAAACACAAAAGAGGAACAAACTGCAGTTTGGATGCCGAGAGTTTTGCGGATGGAGGAGTTGGCCGCCATGTAACAGGTAAGACGATGGCCTCTTTGAGTCCATCAGGCATCACATGAAACACTGACATGTCAATGAGCAAGGCACTGAAGCCCTGCAGAGTAGGAACTTAGAGATATTTCATCCACCCTTCTGGATGACAAATGTCTTTTTATTGCACTGGATGATAAAACGAACCTCATCATTTTAACAAAAGCTCCCATGACATTTGACAGCTAAAACTCGTGCACTCATGCAGTATTCAGTGCTAACAAAACACTCTGTGTCCTCATTGTGTCCTTTTTGGATCAATAATATAATAATATACTGAAGCAATGTAGTGTGACACTAAATATTAGGGCTGGGACAATACACCATTTCCTGGTTTCATACTATCACAGTCCTTGGGTGCTGTATTGCGATATTTAAGTATTGCGATTCAATATTAGGATTTAGTGCGATTTTTGTTACCTTTTTTAACACTAGACCATGGGAAGAAGTTTCATTATACACATATAGGGACTTTTACTTTGAAAAATATATATATTAATACAGAAAGAATGTTTGATTTTCAGGATGTATATTGTCAGAGATAATAAATAGATAACAAATATTATATAATTTCACTAAATTAGTAGTATTTTCTTTTTTAATTTATAAGCGACATGTAATGTTTTGTACTTCTGAATATAATCCAATCAATCTTATTTCCATATACTGTATAGATTTTAGTCCCAGGTGTCTACTTCCTCTAGCTTCTCCAAGGTGGTCTGTAGCGCTCAGCTCCGTTCTCTTTATCCATCCATGGTCAGCTCCATCAGGGCCGTTTGAATCCATTTAACATAAATGTCAGTGTATGGCGCTCTACAGTCGTAGCGTCGGCCCATTTGACCACGGAGACGAGAGCGACGGCCGGCTGGACCGCACGTTACCGCAGTACGACAAGTTTCAGAATTAGCATGTAGCTATAGACGTGATGTCTAGCTCTGCTTGACCAGTCAGATTCTGTCATGGTCCTGGGTTTTTGCTTAGTTTGTTTCCTGTTTTATGTTGAAAGTCCACTCTCCTCATATGTTGTGTATGGTTTTACTTCCTGCCTTTGTTGTTTTTTCCCACCTGTCCTACCTGTGTTTCATTGGTTAGTTCGTCCTCATGTATTTAACCTGTGTTTTAGTAGTCAGGTTATCTACAGTCAGTCAGACTCAGTTAGAGACCAGCTGGTGAACACAGAGGAGCATTTAGCAGCTAAAAAGACAGATATGTTCCTCAGGACTTGGTGGAGACCAAAACCAAGCTAAAACAGAGTGAATATTGGAGTAATATTCACCAGGTGACAGAAACATGACTGTATGTTGCTGATGGATTATTGCAGCATTGATCTGTCACTTCATGTTGTAGTTGTTCAGCCCTCTTGTGGTCGGAAGCCCCTTTAAAACGACTACAATTTGAATAGGAAGTCTTCACTTCATGTTCCTCTGAATGGATTTATGAGGCCAACACACTCTCACTCCCCCCCCCTCCCTCAACACTCACACCCCCATCTGCCCTGTATAATTGCTTTCTTGAGGAGGTGACAGCAGTGAGCAAACAGCATTACCGTAGCGTGACGCCGCAGTAACATATTTTGATCATTAAAACTCCCGCTGTAGTATTTTGTGTAACGCTCGGCAGAGGAGTCGTCTCCTCTGACAGCCGCTAATTGAAACTGGCCAATTACGTGCGGAGGAAGGCCGGCAATTTGTAAAGCAGACAGCAGCTGATTTAAGGCAAGTATCAGCGGGCCCTCGCCTGCTCCCTGCGCCGAGGCTTTAATGAATATTCACTCCTCAAACAGCCTGACTGCAGACTGCAGTCTCTGAGAAGAAATCAAACCACACAAGTTTCTGATGGCATCAGCGCACACAGACTCTGATCAATCATATGAACAGCTTCTGCTATCAGGGTCATCAAGGCTCATTGGCTTCAACGTCGCAGCAGACAGTTTGCCGTCAGACTGTCTGGGGCTGTCGGTGAGCGTCTGTCGCCCTGATTTAGTTTGATCGGCTGTAGTCTGACCGTGATGGGGGTTTTGCGCCACGCACATCGCCAACGCTGTGCCTCAGACCTTTGCAGACTAAGGCCTGCACCGTATCCCCTCGCTTGGCCGCTCTGTTGCAGCTACCTGGCACGTGAACACCTGTAAACCTCTGTGCCTTCTTATAGCTTTGGCCTGAAAGTAGTGTGCCAATACTGTATTTTCAATATTACGATCACTATTCAGCAGGTTGAATTGGTGGTGGAGCTTATCAGTGAGAGAAATCCCTCTGATTGGCTGTCCAGCTTGCACAAATCGGTGCACGAGAGGAAGTAAGGAGTGGTGACTGAGTGTGGTCTTTATGCAAATAATAGTACTAACCACAGAGCCGTTAAAGTCACTGCATGTTCTACAACATTGTCTTGCAAATATTTCAGAATAAAAGTCTCATGTTACCAAATTAATTCTGTCCACAGCTTGGGGGCTTTTATTTTGAAAAGAAAGCAGGAAGTGTTGATTCAAAAATAAATCTTTTTTCATGTCCGTCATGTTTTTCTACAGATACAGATTCATGGAGTCCTCCATGTTTAACCGCCATGTTTCCACAGGAGCCCAAACACTGTTAACTTTTCCTGCTTTGGCTGGAGTCAATAACGTTAGTCGCTCCTGTCGTCGCCGCCGCTCTCTCTCTCGTTTCACCACTTCCTATGTACACACACACTTTACGTACTGGTTCTGCTCTAAACGGCTCTAGAGAGGAACGTTTGCATTTTTGCGTTGACGGCCGTCGCTCTGCAGCACGGTCCTTTAACATAAAGCTGTCACAGTGTGCTTATTAAAGTCACCAGAATGCAAGAAAGAAACTGTGGTGGTTGCAAAATCCCATTTTTTAGTTCTCAAGGTTGCCAAGTCTGACGTAAACAAGGCAGGTTTCAAACTTTTAATTAACATCAGTTTTGCAAACTGAAGCTTTCAAATTCAACAGGTTTGTTAGACCTCGAGGATTCACACAGTGTGTTTTAAGCTGAATTTAAACCCAAACTTTTACAGCCCACTGTGGTGAAATACTGTGCTTGTAATCAGTGTTGTATATATGGAAATGTGGCGTATGGAAAAGCTGAATGGGTTTATACTGTTTTCACAGCAGGAGAGAAAAGTCTATAAGAATCCTGAATAAATCCCACATATAGATGTTGGACATAAATGGTGATTATGGTGCTACTACTGTACATATTACACACATTTATCACTTCAGCTTTTGCATTTTTAAAAACCTTTCTATGCAGGATGCAAAGTGGTAGCTACTGCTGTTGTCCTTCCAGAGTGAATGGAAATAATCAGTTTTGCTCATTTTGAAAATATTAAAAGACAAACACAAAGCTATGAACCACATGAAGTTTGCAGGGAGTAAAAAACCACACGTCATTGCAGTCGCATCGAGATTAGACTTGTTTTACTTCTGTGGGTGTGAAGATCAGGGAGGAGGAGGAGGAGGAAGGAAGGAAGGCCGAAAACAAAAGGAAGGACATGGAGAAAGGAAAGGAGGATCAAGAGGACATGAGGGAGGAGGAGGAGCAGGGAGTAAAGATGAAGGAAAATGAGAGAAAGTATCACATCTGGGGTTTTTGTGGTTTGTTTCCTGTTTTATTTTGAAAATTCACAGTTTTGCTTCCTGCCTTTTGTGACTGCCTGCCCTGATTAGTTCCACCTGTTGTCCTGTTTAGTCTGTGCTCCCCTCAGTCAGCGTCAGGACTTGTTCCTCATGGTCTCTGGTTTGGTTTGTGCCCAGTTTAGTATTTTTATTCTCCATTTAGTTTTTGGTGTTTTTACTTTGTACTTTGCTCCTCAGCCTGCATTCTTACTTTTTTTATTCCTGATTAATTTTGCCAACAGTTTGACTATTAAGCTCACATCTTGTTGAATCTACCGGTCTGCCTGGGTCTCTCTGCATTTGGGTCCACCTCTTAAACTAAAACTTAACAGAAAGAACAGTTAGAAGAGGACGGATGTAGAAACTACGTCTGTCCTCATTTTGTCAACTGATTAATTAGTTGATTTAATCGACAGATCCGTAAAACTGAGTTTCTCCACAAACAATAAACCCAAAGCACCACATTAAATCTGTGGTGGCTGCGTTACTTCTGGTTTTTATGTCCTCGTCTGTGTTAACGGGTACGAGCAGCCATACTGTTTCACGCTGCGTCTCTTCTAGAGATTTGAGATCTCGCCTATTTTTGATGCGAGCTGTGCGTTTCACAGCAGCGACAGTGGAAATGATCTTCTGACTGTATATTGATATCATATCAGCAACGTTACTACAGTTGTAGGAAATGTAACAGACATGAAATAAAGTAAAGATGCACCTAAAAGTTGAATTGCTTCTCAGCAGTCAGTGGGAGTGAGTGATGATGACCAATATCATTTGGCTTGTTTAAAGTTAAAGTTTTGAGAAAAAACACAGATACAAGTCAGGCTTTTATTTATAATAATATGACATCAGACCCGGGCCTTCCCACGCTACCGCAGCCTACGAAGCATGGCACTTAAAAACAAAAGGATGAATTATCAAAAAGGATGAACTAGGCGGAGGCTTTGATTGTTAATGATATAATATTATATATATAATGTATATGATATATACAGTGTATTATATGCCTCATACAAGCACAAATGTAGATGTTCTTTGACTTGGACATGATTAGCTTAGCTTAGAAGATCAAATGCAACAGCAAGCTGTTAGCGTAACAACACACTGCTTCCCTTTTTCCTTCACTTTTCTATCCTAACTTATTTTCTGCTTCTCTTCTTCTTCACTTCTTCCCTTTCAGTTTTTCCTCCCTTCCTTTACTTTCACTTCCATTTATTTCTTTATTTCTTCCCTTCTTCTTCCCCTCCTCCCTACTTTACTCCCTCATCCTGCTGACTCAGCCCTCCGGCCCATTTTCATCAGAAAGCAGCCCATTCCTTTTTTCCAGTATCACATTCAGAAACAATTTCCTCCTCAGTATTGTTCTATGAGCTGGGCGTCTCCTTGCAGTCTTGTGTCTGTTCGTCAGGGACAGATGAGTCATTAGTCTTCCTGTAGGTTTTTGCTGCAGACTGAATTGCGTCTTTGTTCCTATAAATCTAATAAAGAGCCTGATTGCTTTTGCTAATCATCCTGCGTCTTCCTGCTGCTGCTTATTGCTGCCATTAATTTCTGAGATAACTGGCCCTCCGCTGGAGCACAGAGCCACCGATAACAACACTGTCTGTGTGTGTGTCAACTAAATAAAGGGGGAGGTCCTCAGTGTGTGTGTGTTTGAACAGATATTGTTTTTCCTCGTAGAATAGAGGAGGAACACTTTTATTGTCTTCCTGTGGTCCTCGCGGTGCATCGCGCTCCTTATTGGTCACGCTCAGGTGGGTCCACTTTGCCTCAGTGGGCTCGTCCTGCCCACCCTCCAGACTCGTAACCCACTTCACTTACTAGTGCAACTTTAAATAAAGTGAAGTTGAGAAATGTCCCTTTAGCTGCGTCCCAGTTCAGGGGACCTTAAAACTGAAGCTCCTCCATGTTTGAGGAGAAACGGTGGACTCGGACTGAGTAATCCCACACACAACAGGATATCCCATCGTAAATATTGAACAGGTTCAATACCTCACACTCATAATCAAAGATCATCTTTAGATCCATCCATCAATCAGTGCTTTGCTGACGATGGTCAGGAGGAATCAGACCCAGAATCAGCCTGTTTCTGTGTGTACATGGAAATAGTCAATTAGTCCACTAATTGGTCGTTTTGGTCTTGATTGTTGATTCATTTTTAATGCTTTTTTATGCTGAATGACTAATTTCTAAAAAAAACCTTATGATCTCTGTTAAACACAAGATTGAAAGTGATGGTTTTGTATGATTCTTTGTGGAGAAACAATTACGTAAATGAATCAATTTGTCAACAAAAGTCGACTGCTGCATATGTTTGAATGTAAAGTATTATCTGTCAGATTAATGTGTGAAAGGTAAAATCTTTACCTCTGACATTACTAAAGAAATAGGAGAAAGAAGCTTTACAAGTGTAGAACAGCTTCCCTAAAACTGTGTACTACATTACGGCCCAGTAGCAGCTAAAATAGTGGAATAAAAGTAGGAAGTCGTCCAAAATAAAGACTCAATTAAAGTAGGAGAACTGCTGGAGCTGGAGTCGGTTACCTTCCTCTGTTTATTCCTGACATTTTGTATACAAACACATTCAGTCCCTGAATGCAGACGAAATGCTCCCTCATTACCAGAGTCTCTGGTGAACTGAAATGTGCGGCCTTCGTCGGCCCGGCCGCTCTGCGTCTCCACCTCGTCCAGCAGCAGGACGTCCGGGCTGAATCTCCATACGCCGGCACTTCCTTTCCTCCGCACCGCTAATTAGCCGGAGTCACGGCGCTCTGAGCTGTCTCCCGGGTTTTATTTTGTTATGTTTTTCCTTCCATCTCGTCTGTGTGACAGTGTTTTTATTACTAATGAGAGCTCTGTTTTTCCTTTTTTTCATTTTCCCTTAGTTCTTTTCTTCTTCTGTCATTTTGGGCTGAAGGGGCAGCGCAGAAAGTGCTCCAGCTCTCAGATAACCTGAATGGAAATGTATTGATCCACCCTGAACCAGATGCAGTGTCACCAGAGAATTGCCACTGACGAAAAAGACCTCAGCCAAACATAATTATACACTCATGACTGTGTGGTCTCATACACAGGAAATTAAATAGTCCTTTTAGAGCTGGAGGGTACATCCAAACACGTTGGAATATAATTATGCTCTGTTAAAAAGCCCATTAATCTCGGCTGTATTGATTTTTCCTTGTGCTAATGGACACTATTGTCTCCAAGCTCTCCAACTGACGCATCAACAAATAACGGACATGGCTCTCAAACACTTTTGTTTGGTGCCTAATTGGTCACAAAGAGGGTTCAGCTATTTAACACGACATATCAAAGACGGTGCTGTAAATCCAGTGGAAGTGAGAGGAGGCCCAGTGGGCAGGTGAAACCGGCCGTCTCCGCTCCGTTGAATGATGCGCTCTTGGCCAGTCAATATTCAGATTCACTTGTTGAAATGGTCCAAAGGGAATTAAAACGCAACATCGTATCGATCTCCTTTGCTTCTTACGCATCCTAAGTCCTCTGAGGAACATTTAAAAACATTTTATTGGTTTCGCACCAGACACTGGGTATCCTACACAGACAGGGAACTTTGCATATAATCAATAACCATTTATATTTGCATCAAGCAGTAGGCCTTTATGTCATAAGATGCTAAATTAGTTGTCACATAGAAAATGACATGAATATCTGAAGCACTCAGCTCTCCCTCTCTCGTTTACGTTTGCTGGATTTAAAAATGGAAACAAAAGAAATGCTCCTCTAACAGCATCCAAAATGTTTTCTAAAATGACGCTGACAACACAGACTGTAAATATACAACACAGTCACACGGCAGGTTATGAAATAGTCACAAAATTTAATATGCTTGATTCATGTGCAGAGACGTGAATTTCCCTATTTTTTCATGACGCCCAGCATGACTTTCAACAACATAGTTTCAGTGTGTTTTCCCACAAATGGCCAACAACATGTGACACATGTCAGTTTTTGCTTTTCGTCCACGAAATGACTTAGTTAGAAGAAGATTGCAGTTTGGGTTAAAATAACTTGAACTAGTGCTGAAGTTATGTGACAGATAATTCAACATTGACTTCTGGTTTCATACAGGACATGAACAGAGGTGAAAGTCCTGTGACCTTTGACCCTCTCATCCACCCCAACCTCCTTGGATGACTAGAAAAGTACTTAATAAATGCAAGTCCATTTACCGTTTCCACAGGAAAATCATCAGAACTTTGTGTGTGGTCATCTTCTCACCATCATCTGTGGGGGTGCACACACTCAGCCCAGCTGCAAGGTACCATGAAGCGCTGAAGGTTAGAAGTGGATGAAGCCAACAGAACTACATCATCTGCAAAATAACAAGTTGCATGATGGGGCGGCTCCATACCAGACACTCTCCACGCCTCGGCAGCACCTCCACAGTCTGTCTATGAATGTGAGAAGATGTCCTGCTTGACTTCCTGCTGAGAATACAGATACAGCTGCAGGATCCCAGACGAGATGCTGCACACTGAGGAACTCACTCAGTCGTCTACAAATCCACCAATCCACGTTACCATGCTTCACCTGTTATTGCTGCAAAGGCAAAGATTTGATCCACCATCCCCATACATAAAAAAACAACAATCCAGGTGTATTTGTTTCTCCAATATTGCACATATTATAGTTGCACATCAACAGATTGTGGAGGATAACTTTGAAGGATGGTGTATGCCGGGTGTTGCTGCCAGATCAGCAGGGTCAGCACATAATTACCTATCACATGAGAGCTGGTTGAGTCGGGACACTGAACACTGCATTAGTTTGTGTTCGTAGGCGGACGTCCAGAACAGGAAATGTGTCATGAATGACCTCGGAGCCGTTCAGCTGTCAAGATGCAGAAACATGGTAGAAACACTTCAACAGAGGCAAACATATGCTCCAGTGTTTGTAGCAGCATGCTCCTATAAAAGAGTAGATTCAGTGTGGACTGTGTGGGCAGGTTGAGAAAACATTCCTGACCTTCTGAGGAGGAATGTAAAGGCTTGTTGTAATCATCTTTGTATTATAAAGCTTTACTTTACTCTTCAGTAAACAAATCTCACAGTCAACGTGTATCTGGGAATCACATTATTTTCTTCTAATTATTATTCATTAATTTAATTGTAAGTAAATTGTTTTGACAAATCTTACAGAAGTTGCCAACCAGCTGGCAGACACCTCTCACCATCTACACCTTTACCCAACCTTCCTCCTCCCTTTTTACTTTCCAAACTCCTCCCCTGCATCTTTCTTTCATCTTTCTGTCTTTCTCCACTCTTGTTGTTTCCCATCCCTTCTCCTCCTCTCTCTCTGTCCTCTCCAGCTTTAGTTTGCAGATGATTTTGTCCAGCGTAACGTACAAATGAGGAAGCATGCAAAGCTGCATCTCAAATCAAATACTTTGGTTAGTGACGGTGAATTTTGATGGGGTAGCGTTGTGTCTCAAATCCCAAACGGCTGTTGCAGAGCTTGTTAGATCAGCTGGTGAGACTCAGCCACAGACATCCCGCTGTACCATCAGTAAATCAGTCAGATAAATAAAACCAATAGTTTTATCGGTCTAAACATGTATAACTTAAATTTGTATAGTTTGGTTGACACCGTTTCAACAGTTGCAGAGGTTGGTGGCCTTTCCCCTTCCGCTACATAATAAAGATGGTGACCGTTGAGAGTGAGAAGTGGTCCAGCGGTCCACACTAGTGGATTGACTATTGTGAGTGCAACATCCAGGTACTTAAGAGTGCACTACATTTGGCTGTACTTGTCGGTGTGGACAGCAGTTATTCACTCACAGTAGTCAGTGTAAGTAGCAGAAGTAAGTAGTGCAAGTATGCAACTTGAGACACAGCACAAGCCACAGCACATCACCAGACATTACTTTCCTTGCTTATCTCCGTTTCTTTCTTCGGGGCTGCGTCCACCAAAGTGTGTTTTAAAGTCTTTGCAATGGGAGCGCCACATATTGATGCTACGCTTTTAGCTCAGGGCTACCCAGAGCTTTATGATCTGTCCCATGGACTATTTTACTGGCTTCACCATTTCCATCCAAAGACGTCACGACATGCAGTGAAAGGTCAGACAGATGGACTGAGGAATCGAGCAGGAAAGCTGCTGCGAGGGCTTTGCGGTCCTGGAAATTTATCTTTGGTTAGTTAGTGAGGCTTTTACTGTTAAATTACTGCAACTTCACTGTCGTCACCGCAACTCGTAGGTTTTGGTTGCTTAGTAACAGCAGGTGATTACAACCTTGGATAAGAGGATGAACACAGCACGGCTGGCGTTTACCTCTTGGGCACTGCCGAGGTGCCCTGAGAAGGCACCAAACCAACTGCTCTGGGCGCTTATAGGAGCAGCCCCATCACTCTGACAGCTCTCCATTGACATGTATATGTACTGTGTGAATGTACTGTGTGAACAACAGAGTGTAAAACTGAATTTCCCCACTGTGGGACTAATAAAGGAATATCTTTCTTTCTTTCTTTCTTTCTTACCGTACGTTTGTAGATGCGGTACGTGTACGACCACTCAAGCGTTCCCAGCTGTGCGTTTACAGCTGGGAAAAATCACTCATGTGGACACGGACTCTTATCTTCTTCTTTGTCACCTCTCCTCATTTCCTTCCCTACCGTTGTTCTCCATTTTCTTTCCTTCCCCTTCTTTCATCTCATCCAAGCAAGGTAGCGCTCTGACCTAATGGTGTTATAATGAACATTTCCTACATGCAGTTTGTTTCTAAATTGCCAACTGGTGAATATAAAATATGAAAATCCACCTTTTTTCATTCACTAGAGATGTGACATGTTTCTGTCTGTTTCTATCATCACCCCCACTGCCGCCGCCGCTTCATCAATAAAACGACTCCCAGCAATCGATCGCTGCCCCACTTAAAGAGTCAACAGCCAATTGACACAGTAGTTGTGTTTTTCAAGGTGCGGCCGCCGATCCAATCAGAGCTGAGCGTGTTATCCATCTCATCTCCTGTTGCCGTTGGCTCTCTGTCACACGGCAACTAGCAGGAGGACGTAGGTTTTAAAAGACGTCCCTCATATTTCCTGCTCTCTCGTCTCTCTCCAGCTCGTTGTCGTGATGGTTTCCATCAATACTAATCTCCGCTCAGACGCCTCCAATCCGAGGATGCAGTTTCTGTTTCGACTACTCCAAACACAAAGCTTCTTTTTCGCCTCTGTGGCCTGACAATTATTAAATCCTGATTTTTTTTTTTTAACAAACAGGTTGCATAAGAAGTGAATTACTTCAACCTGTGAGCTCTCGGTATAACGCAGCAGAAGGCCTTTCAATTCACTGACCCATTTTCTCTACCTGCTGATTTCCTTGTTCACATTTCTTTCCTTCCCTGCGTTCTTTATTTCTTACATCCTCCTCTTCCTTCTTTTCCTTTTACATTTTCCTTTCCCATCATTTGGACCTCCACCTTTTCTTCCCTGCATCCTCCTTTTCTGTCTCTTTGTTCACTTTCCTACCTCCTCAATATTTTCCTTTCATCCTATCTGCTTCAATGGTCCCCTTTTCTACAACCTCCTTTCCTATCCTTCCCACCTTTTTCTGTTTCCTTTCCTATAATCAGGACCTCTGCCTTTTCTTCCCTGCATCCTCCTTTCCTTTCCTGTCTCTTTTCTTTCCTTCCACCTCATTTCCTTTCCTATCCTCCTCCTCAGCTATACATCCACATTTACTGCCATGTTTTCTTCCCTACATCCTTCCTCCCTATTCCACCTTTCCTATCTTCTCTCTTATTAAGTTAATTTCCTGTTTACTTACTTTACCTGCCTTTTCCTCCCTACATCCCTGTATCCTTCTTTACCTTTCCTTTCCTTTCTTGCGCCGCCTCCTTCAGCCTTCCTCCTTTGCTTCTCTACCTCCTCCTCTCCTTTACTACTCTCTTTTGTCCTCTTCTTTCTCTCTCCCTCCATCCTGCAAGATGTCTCAAATGATAAACAGTTTTTGGCAGAGCCACCATCTGGGTGTCCTAACCAGGATGAACCACCAACCCAGCGATAACTGACTTCACCTCCAAAGCCACCTCGAGGGTACGAACTAGCCAAAATCAAAAATAAATAATGGTGAGGGACAGTCCCTACATTCGCATTATTAGGCAGAAATGTATAACGAAATTTAATAAGAAATGTGTGAAGAAAAGAATACAGAAATAAATTAGTTTCGGGAAATAAATAAGGAGAGAAATGCAAAGTGAAAATCATGCAGAAATAAATACATAGATACATGAAAAAATATACATACATTTATATAAATACATAGAAAATAAGTTAAAAATAAAGAAATTTCAAAATCAATAAATAATTACATAAATACATACATTTAAAAAATAAATATAAAATAAAAATAAATGCAAAATAAATAAATAAAATAAGTGCATTTAAAATGCAAAAAAACAATTTTAATCAATAAAATAAATACATACATGAAAAGAGAAGTTTAACAGAAGGGTAAATAAAGGAATCAATACAAAGATAAATAAATAAAGAAGCATATTAAAACAAATATCAGTTTGTGTCACATTTCATCAGTTAATTAATGGCTACATTTATTTTTAATATTATTTTAGATTTTGGCAGGTTCTGTCCTCCATACGAGAGAGGCCCTCCCCCTATCAAACGGTCCAGAGTCACCAGTCGGACACGCTGCTAACCACCGAGCTGCTGTGTGAAGAAATGAGAGTAAACACATGAGCTGAAGTGAACGAGTTCCTCCTTCAGCCTGTTGAACATTTGCATCATTTGAGAAATTACAGGAGGGAGCGGACTGTAATCTTCACAACAAACTGGACTCCTTTCCAATTTTCGTCCCCCCATCCCCTCCCCGCACCTCTCAATGTAACATTAGCCGTGTAGCTGTCGGCTCTGATATATTACTGCTGCAGCCGGCTGGCCGGCCGCTGGTCGGGGCTTCCCCTGACTGATTCTTTATGCCGACCAAACAACATCTAATCTTGGTGCGAGTGCAGCGGGGCTCCTCATCAGGCAGACAGCGGCTGTAAACAATGCAGATTGATTACCGCCTGGAGTGCATTTAATCCCGCTCCTGCAGGACTCTGAGTCTTCTTAACGCGTGTTGTTTTACTGTCACGCTACACTAACACTGGCCTGTCATTAAGACGAAGATTGCATGTTTTGCATTAAGTTTCTTTCCCGAGGATGGCAGTGATAACTCTGACCGAGCCTCTTATCACACCCGGCGTAATTCCATTAACAGCGAACTCGATGCGGCATCTTCTTCAGATTAGCGCGACAGACCCTTCCCCGTGGCCGACCCGAGCGCCGGTGCGGTAATAACAAATGTGGATTGAATTTGTCGGGTATGTTGGCGAGAGCTGGAGGAGGCTGCAGCCAGGAGGGCCTCTAATTTGATGCGTCGCTCCTCGAGACGTTAATGCAGGAAGTTGGTGAACACTGGGTGAAAGTGACACTAATTCATGACCAGCCACCGTCTCGAAGCACTTAAGACTGCAGCAGGAAGATGTTTTCAGCCCCTGAGGCTGCATCTTAATCTCCCAACATCCCTCCCACCGAGAGGGACTCAGACTCCAACGACACGTCAGGGGCCACGGATGTGACCGCTGGTCTGATCCCGATGTGTTCTATCATGAATCCATCAGCTCACACTTCATACCGCAGCAGATTAGATAACAGCAGATCCACTTTACTTCAGCCTGCAGGGAAATTCATCCTTGACACGAAAACTGCAGCAGCAACGAGGACATGACAAAGAGACATAAAACACACGAACGCATCATAAACACAGAATGACAACATGAAACTATTCATACATCCAGTTTATTATTTCACAATAAAACATCACACATACTTCTGTCCATCAGCTGTTTGTCCATCAGCTTCTTCACCTGCTGTACACCCTTTCATTGCGTAATTCATATCAATACTTTTCATTTTCTTTACATGGTTTGGGGTTATTTGTCCAGCCCTCTGACGTTTGTTGACGCAGTATCTCAGGAATGCATGCAGGGAATTTCTTCAAATTTGGAACATACATCAGCTTGGGTTCAAGGATGAACTGATCAGATGTTGGTGGTCAAAGATCACAGTAAACACAGATTTCACATCAAGCAGCAGCGCAGCACGATGTAGTGATGCAACGTCTATGAAAAGCTGTGGCGGCCGCTCCCGAGGACCTGCAGCCATTCAGTGAACAGATCGGATTGATTGCGACTTCACTTTGCCATTGCCTGGTGCGATAGTTCAATGTAGTTACAACATTTCACACAAATGTCTGACAGAATGAAATAATGATGTGACAACACTTTGGATGTAAAGTGCAAAGTAAAGTGCAACTTGACTGTGAGACCAAACAACCATGAGACGGTTATTCCAGTTGTGATTTTCTACTTTATTTTTGTTCCTTTTGTTTCCTTTCTTTCTTTTGATGTAATTGAGTTTCCAGTCCACATTCACTACAGAATCAAACTGCAAACATTTTTTTTAACTTTAATTACTGATTATTAATTGTTTGTGTTCGTAAAGATTTTGTGGAGAGGAACAATAAGAGATTAACTAAATTTTTTGATGCCCTAGGGGGCGGCAGTAGCTCAGTCCGTAAGGACTTGGGTTAGGATGTGGAGGACCCGGGTTCAAATCCCCCATGGACCAAGACCAACTGGTTGCTGGAGAGGTGCCAGTTTACCTCTTGGGCACTGCCGAGGTGCCCCTGAGCAAGGCACCAAACCCCCAACTGCTCTGGGCGCTTGTCAGGAGCAGCCCCCTCACTCTGACATCTCTCCATTGACATGTATATGTACTATGTACTGTGTACTGTGAACAACAGAGTGTAAAACTGAATTTCCCCACTGTGGGACTAATAAAGGAATATCTTCTTCTTCTTCTTCTTCATTAATCAGTTGTCGTGTAACAGACGCCTCTTGTCTTAATGTTCCCATTTTTTGTGAATATAAATGTTACTACAATGATGTCTGCAGTGGAAACTCAGTTCTTCTGCTTGTGATTAGAATAACATAAACTGAGCAATGACTCAGGCTCATTGAGTACAACAGTGCGAAGGTGGTTCAGAGTTATTGGTTTTCATGTTGTGGAGATGAACTGCGTCTTCTTTCTTTCCCTCAGTCAGCGAGATACTGCGTGGGAGAGACAAGAGGCAGCTGAAACAATTGTTCAGTTGTTGGACAGATTTGTGCATCTCGTTGATTTACACTAGACAGACAGTTTGATAGCAACATGTGATGATGATACAGTACGTGTCAGTCTGTCAATCAACACTGACGGACTGACAGATGTCAGTGAGGAGTACAGAGGAAAACACAGCGAAGAACAGAGATAATATCGACTATTTTAATGGATCTGTAGAGCTAAAAGGAATCTGTTCTTTACTGAACTCCACTGTGTTTTGTTCCACCTGAGCGCAACATTTCACTGCATATATAGTAAGTGAAAATCCATGAATGTCAGACATAATATGGACGGACTCTAAGATCTGACACCCAGAGCTGCTGCTTGTTTTTAGCTGACGTTACCAGGTCTGCGTTAGAAACGGTGCCTGCATTGGTGTTATTGCTTTCAACACAACTAACAGTTGAACACTCATTTTATTATGTTGTTACTCTGTAACACACATCATTTATTGCACATCTGTGCATCCTGGAAGGGGGATCCCTCCTCTGCTGCTCTTCCTGAGGTTTCCTCCATTTTTTTTGCCCTGTTAAAAGGTTGGTTGGGGAGTTTTTCCGTATCCTATTAGAGGGTCGCACTTTAAAGGACAGACGGTGTCCTGTCGTATCTGGTGTATCCCCCATCTTATCATTCTCTAATTTTGTCTGTGAAAGTTGGCCTCTGAATGTAAAACGAACAAAAATAAAAATAAATGTGACACTTGGCTTGTGCACCGATGAAGAATGCTGCTGGCTGCGAAAACTAATGTGAATTGCAGGACACACTGAACATCGACATTTTCAACACACCTTGTGGCCTGCTGCCTGTCTCAGAGTCACTTTGCAATGAATCGGAAACATCTGCATTTCGCAGGCGACTTCGCCTTCATCCCTTTTAATTGTGATTTTAGGCTGTATAAATAAAACTTGACTTACGATGATGAGCTTAAAACGTGATGATGCAAAGGCACAAAAAATGAGGGATAACTTTTCATAAGGTGTGAGGATACATTGCACTCCTTCTTTCTGTCTTTTATTCAGATCTCCATTAGCTGTGGTTGAAGCCCAGCCATTCTTCCTGGAGTCCACTCAAAGCACTGTGATCTCTACATTTCAGTACATAATCACATTAAAAGCTTCACTAACAAATGACCACAACAACAAGACACAACAGCACACAACCGTCTGCACTCTGTAGCGCCACCGTACAGTCAGGGTGGACAGTGGTATGTTTCTGCAGGTCGTACATCTCCCAACCGAGTGATACCTCTTCTCTAGAGAACAGCTCAGATGATGCAGGAGTCACATTTTCCTAGTTCAGTAATTTGAATATATTAATTTTTACTGTGTATACCAGGTATTTGGGGCGGCAGTAGCTCAGTCTGTAAGGACTTGGGTTAGGATGTGGAGGACCCGGGTTTAAATCCCCCATGGACCAAGACCAACTGGTTGCTGGAGAGGTGCCAGTTTACTCTTGGGCACTGCCGAGGTGCCCCTGAGCAAGGCACCAAACCCCCAACTGCTCTGGGCGCTTGTCAGGAGCAGCCCCCTCACTCTGATATCTCTCCATTGACATGTATATGTACTATGTACTGTGTACTGTGAACAACAGAGTGTAAAACTGAATTTCCCCACTGTGGGACTAATAAAGGAATATCTTCTTCTTTTCTTTCTTTCTTTCTAAGCTTGAGTGTGCACTGGGATGCTTTAGGTAAATCCTACTCAGTATCGACAGATATTAGAAGTACTATTCAGTACATTATCACGTCTTTGCATGATCTTATTTTCATGTATATACGGTATTTGTATGTATTTTTGCTTTTAATGCCAGTTTCGATCATCATGCTGATAAAGCTCAGAAGTCAAATGATGATAAAGAGAGACAGAGGTGGAGCGGAGGTTGATTTATTCATGTTTCTGTGCGACAGTTGGCACACCACCTTCCCCAGGAGGATTTCCTCTCAGTGAACTGATCTGACAGCAGGTGTGTGTGTGTGTGTGTGTGTGTGTGTGTGTTTTATCTTTGTGGGGACCAGTGTGTGGACCTTAAAAGTGAGGACACATTTAAGGGACATGTTATGTAAAGACATTTTTTTGTGAAGCAGGCACATGATGGGATGATTGATTTGAGCGTTTACGGTTAGAGGATCATATCAGTGACAGAGGGTCCTCACAAGTGCAGAGAACAGACGTGTTTGTGTGGAGCTGCCAGGTCGCTGCAGCCGGAGAACATGACATTAACATGAAAGAGCGGCGCTGTGATGATGATGATGATGATGCTCTTCCTCTGTAACTCTGAATGTCTCATCATCCTCACACACACACATGCAGCTGAACTGTTTAGATATCAAAGATTTTTCATGATGATATAATTCAGATGTGTTAAAGCCCCCATCCAGCCAGTTTTACTTCCTAATAATTACATTAATGGAGGTTTTTTTTATACGCACTGATCAAAACGAGTGCTGCAAAGTGCTCTACAAGGCGGACATTAAATTAATAAAAGATAGAACTGGATGCCAGATACATGCACATTTCCACAGATATACAAACAAATAGCAGCTGTCACTGAGGGAGATATGTAAGACCTCCACAGGGGATGGTGGCGTCACTAACATCCACTGACGCCACAGTTTTTCTGAATTCTCCACATCTTTACTTGACCTCATGAAGTTTTCCATCAAGGTCAAGTAAAAGTGGTTAGGAGAAGACATTAGGATGTGCAGGCAGCCAATCAGTCATTTAGCTGCTCTGTTTACCTGTTAAACTCCCTCCTTACATACTGTATTCAGCCACACCTTTCAGCCCTGCCGTAACACCTTTCCCGCCGTTCCCCTCACTTTATGGTCTCCACCCACTCACTCACCTGCTGCCCATTTCTCTGATTAGTCCAGCAGTATATATACAGGCCCATCTCCACTCTCTTTGCCAGATTGTTTAGTGTGCATCCACCCTTCCAGCCTTCATTCTGCCTGTCTGACCCACAGTTTGATTGACTGATCTTATTGGATTTATTTGCCTCACTCACCTTTCTGAACTGAGTAAACTGGACTTTTATCTTACCGACCTTACCGACACAGAAGCAGTGTAGAACAGAAGTCTGTGACTCGTGCTTCCGTGTTCAAGCTTTTCTGAGCCGTTACACAAGATCCGCCATCAACAACATCAAACAGAGTAATATATAGTGTTTATTGCTACTTTTACTTTAGTAAAGCATCAAAATACTGGATATAAATTGTCAGAGTGGATACCATCAAGTCACAAATGTCATATGAATAATGTAATATTTAAAATAAATGTAATGAATCAACTGCTTAACCATTTTACTGAGCATGTGCTCAGTATGCACAGTGGGACCCTATCTGAGAAGTGGACACTTGATGCTTTCAAATGAAACTCGTGAACTCGTGTACAACATTGGAAGTTGTGTACTTGATATTTTTTGGCGTTCAAGTGATTAAGTCGTGGAAAACGCCACTGCTAAGCATCAGCAATATTAACGTTACTGTTGGCAAGCTTGCTAGTGGGTCAAATAACGCAGGAAATGCAAAGGCATGACGGTTTAGACGGAGACATGTTGAGTTGGCTAGCTAGATGTCTGCTTGTCACATTGACTCACATACACAGTGGACGAGGTGAGTAAGTGACTGAGGCTGTGTGAGTCAAATGCAGTGAGTTATCTTAGTGTATTGATTTATTTAAGACATTTACATCCCCTGACTGGAAGCCAGGGCGGGATCAGCCAGTGTTGGCTTCATGCATGTGCACTCCACTGGACGTGGAGGGATGAACATCTCCTGCTGTTACTGCACCTAGGAGGGCCTGCTGACAAGGACTGGGTCACCCGTGGGTGCTTTTGGATGCGGAAGGGGTTCACGGCAGCACCTGCTGGTCGTTGAAAGGAGTATGAACAATATGTGCTTTCACATCAGAGTATCCAATAACACCAGATTACACAAGTCACCAGATTTGTCACTTGTTTGTGGGCTACGGTTTTGAAGCCTGAAGTTTTGTATTTTGGCTGTCGCCATCTTGGATTTTGTTTTTTTTTTTTTAGACAGAAGTAGGTAGGTCAACTTTATAATCCCACAAGGAGAAATTCATATGGTCATACACATCTCATAAAAAAACATAAGTGCACAGCATAACTTCATGAATAAATTAATGACCATGGCCAGAAAACAACACTGACATCGATGAGAAAGAGTTGGAAAATATCACAAAGGAAATGAATGTTGTTTTCTGTCGCCATCTTGTTTTTTTATTTTTTTGAAGCCAGAAGTGACATGAGAGGGTGGAGACCAAAATATTACAATTAACTGAACTGAAAACACACTGTGAAAGGGTTTTAAGACGAAAACGTGAACAATGACGCCGTAGCAACCTGTCAATCTCAAGGTAGCCCCGCCTTAAAGCTGCTTTATGGTGTATTTGACTCTAAATGGGACCATAATTTACTAAATGAACATCTTGCTGTATTGAGGAAGAAAGTTCTACTACAACGCCTGTAACTACTCCTTTTCCTCCTGTACTACTACAATTAGAACTAGTTCTACTGCACTTTTTGTACTACCACCACCCTCGACTGCAGGTCTTTGTGTTTTACTTGCAGTGTTATTAACTGTGTGTTTTCTGTGTGTGTGTGTGTTTGTGGAATTGCCTTTGATTACAGAGCTTCATTACATTTCATTACAGCAGCCGTGGCTCTCTACAGTACATTAAAAACTCAAGCAGCCTCAACTTTTAAGGATGTGGGATATTAGCACTGACTGCCGTCTCCACATCTCCATTCACAAGTTGTTTTTATTGTTTTTATTGTCAATTACAGAGGCGCTCTCTGTGTGTTAGTTACAGCTTTATGGCTGTTTTAAAGCTCTGTGTTGGTGCAGTCGTGCCGGCTCCGCTATGAATTATGGGTCTAATATTGAAGGGATTTTTAGAGTTTCCTTTGGAGAGCAGTTTCAATCATTCCTCAGCCGCTGAGTGTCATCAGATTCAACAGTAATATTACAGTTACACACCATCAGTGTGACGTATGACTGTTTCCTGGATGCCTACACTCCCTGTGACCTGAGGAGAGTCTGGTTAATGAAAACTGAGGGTGGAAAAAAACCCTCTCTGATGCATCACTGCGAGGTTTAAAGCCACCTGCAGCCTCCTCGGCTTGTTTCAGTTACTCAGACAACTTTATGACATCCTGAAATATGTGGTGCTGGAAGCTCGGTGACATAGTGAGCACTTGCAGGCTGATGTCGCGTTCATGTCATATTCAGGTTCTGATTATGAGCAGCCGAGTCGAGTAACTGTAATAGAGGAAGCTGCGGTTTGAGGACTAGGTAGCCAACCGTCGTCAGTGTAAATGCTCTGCACATCTCTCCAAACATGATCTTTCCTAAACCTAATGCAGTAGTTTTGTTCCTTAAACCTAAATTGTTTCTGTGGTGGCGTCACATGATTGATTACATTACGTGCCACCAACATGTAACGGGGTGTTAAGAGGTCGTGGTCATTTAGATTTTTAGATATTTAAAGAAGGAAGAATATTTGGGGGGAAAAAAGGAAAGACGAAAGAGGAAATAGGAGAGGAAAAAAGGTTGAAGCAACAGGAGTTTTGGAGTTCATCATTAAAATTTAAAGAAGAAATAAATTAAATAAAGTCATTTCAGAATAACACAGATGACAGTGACTGATTTAGTCAGCTTATTCAAAATTTTATTTTAAAAATCTGCTCATTATTTTTATTTCAGTTCACTCTAATATCCAGCTGCGGGTGACTCCTCTGGTTGCAAAAATAAGTATAGTATGTAGATCGTATAGAAGTCTATGAGAAAATGAGCCTACTTCTCCCTTTATTTATTACCTCAGTAAACATTGTAAACATGAGTTTATGGTCTCAATCACTAGTTTCAGTCTTCTTCAACACAGCATCATGTTAAATTTAGTAAATTACGGTCCATTTACAGTCAAATAGACCATAAAGCAGGGGATGCTGACTACTTAAACCCTTTCACTTTTCACTTCATCAGCATTAATTAGAACATTTTTGGTTACCTAAAAATCTCGTGTCACTTCTGGTTGCAGAAAACCAAGATGGCAACAGACAAAATGCCGAACTCGAGGCTTTAAAGCCATAGCACCACAAACCAACGGGTGACGTCATGGTGACTACGTCCACTTCTTGTGCACAGTTTATGGTGGTCATTTATAGAAAATTCATTGAATAAATAGATTTAGGCCCCAAATATCCCTTTTCATAAAAGCTGTGCAGTCAGTCCTTTGCCGATGCCTACTGATGTGTGATGGAGGCCATCCAGGAGACGCCTATTCAGTGTCCAGTCACATTTTCACTTTACAAACATAGTCATTTTAAGCCCAGCCATGATGTTTTTCTCAAGTGCCACAACCTGAACTGGGGACATAACTGTAGTTTTTCTGCACTGTGTGAAACAAATAAAGTGCATCCTCATGACATACGGAAAGTCTTTCTAATGTTGTGCTATTTATTCGTCTTCCCGTAAGATCGGATCGCACAGTCTGACCTGTGGAGGAAGACCAAATAGATCAAACATTATACAGTAGCTTCTATATGAGAGTCAGGGCCCAATAAGTGTTCATTTGCATCCCTCAAAAATATGCATTCAATGTAAACTGTCCATTAACAGCAGCTGTTGCTTTCTAAAATGCTGACTCACACACATCACCTCTGGACGACGTTATAAGAGGAAATGGAAAGCTGCTGCACAAACACTTCAGTGTAATGAGGGTCTGTTTTTGGAGTGAAGCTGGGTTTTGTTGGGGGTGAGTCATAGACACATGGTGGAATATTTATTCACTCCAAACTATTTCCAGAGCTTTGTTGACTCATTCCAAGTGTAAATCGTCGGTATTCAGCCTCGACAGCGACACAGTGACACGGAGTGGCGGCGTAGCGCGCCGACAGATCTGCAGGTAGGAGGATGAGGAGGAGGAGCTGATGTCTTCTTTTATCTTCATGGGTCAAACTGAGAGGAGAAAGTGACAGACAGGGACAGTGGCTGGATTCTCCAGCTTTTGTATGTAATTAGCGCTCTATTTAGCAGAAATCGAAGGCAGTAGCTTGACATTTAATTTCCTCCTGAGCACCACTGTCATTATCGACTGGATGGAACGTAGCGACTGGCCATCATGAAGATCCACACTGATTCATGGCATTTTAAAACCACAGCACACAGTTTCTCTTCTGCAGCGACACGATGCCTTCTGTCCTCACATTAAGCTCCACTTAGCACAGTTATTATCTGACTGAGTAATGATTCAGTGTGAAGAAGGGATTTTAGATTTTTTGTTTGTGAAATCAGAGGTGCAGCATACATTTTCATAAAACAGTCACCAACTGAGACAATTTCTCTCAATAAGATAATTTCAAGAAATGTCAGACAACAGTGATGAGTGTCAGAGCTATGAAAGATTTCCTCGTCTCGAATCAAGTAGAAAACAGACAGCATTGTCCTCCAGTTTAACCACATAAAGTCAACAGTGCACTACTCAGTTAACGGCACAAGACAGCAAACCTACAAACTGTCGGCTGGTCGAGTTTACAATCGTCCTCAACACGCAAACGTTCATAGCGTCTAGATCAGGAGTGTCAAACTCACAGAGGGCCAAAAAAAAAATGGGATGCAGGGCAGACTCGATATTTACTGAAAAAGTTACTACAACTGTGCATGTTTTCCTTTCTGTCTCCATATCCTTATGAACTTTTTCATAAGGAAACGGACTTAGGTTCTTAGGTTAGCATCTGGAACAAGAAAAGCTTAATATTATGAACACGAGACATCAGATTTCATCTGATTTCATGTCATCAGTAGCATCAGTGGCACGCTCTTACGGCTCCCATAGGCTGTCCGGTTCGTATCACTCAGAGCCTTCTGTTTTAGCCTAATATAGCAATTATGAATGGTTTGTGTTGATAAGCAATTCAGTGCTTTCATAAAAGCCTAATTTTCCTGCATTTTTGCCATTACAAAAAATATACACAGTTACTGTTGTGTAAAATTTTAATCAAACCTTTAAATGAACACCTGCACAGAGAACCACAGCAAACAAACCAAATAAAGGCCAAAGTCTTCTGTGCAGGTTTGTTGTTGATTCTGCTCTAACAGATATTTTCATTTTACAAATTCTGCACTCAGCTGTGCAGTCTCCAATATCACTGAAATTCAGCCAGATGCTGCTTCTTTTTCGGTTTTCACTCATTTCCTCACTTTTTCCCAACGTGCTTGCATTTAAATCTGGTTCCCCCATCTCTCTGGCGCTTTGAGTGAACCCGGCCTGGACCACTACATTTTGCCGCCCTCAGCTTACAAACTGCTGCGTCCTTCAAACGCCATTTGTTGGGCTTACCTAACCGACCCGACTGACAAAGGCAACAGGTGTTAGCTAGGGAGGCAGAGTAGGTGCCTGTTGTTGCAGGGAGTGTGTATTTTGGGAACAATGGGAATTTGTTTGCAGGATAATGGGCTGTCGGGCAAATGGCTTTTTGGTCCAGTGAGACACTTTTCGGACGGGAGTTTTGGAATAACGGACCGTCAGAACAATGGGCAGTACATGCTGTCTGTAATGTGAATACATCCACCTATCCACAGTACGTCCAGCCTTTTAATCCGGTTGTTTTCTGAGGTGTTGTATTGTTTGTTTTTAGCCCACAGCCTATTGTTTAACTTAAATCTGAACCTCTGATCATCGGCCAGAACCTACTTTTTGAGTTTTTCATGCTAATTTATTCTCAAATTCCTTAAAAAACAAACACACACAAAAAATCAGAGCATAGAAACCCCCCCAAACCCACAGCTGTCTGCCAGTGTTTTATTTCATCTTTTATTCGTGTTCATGCTCTTATTCTTCTTTTCCTTTTCCTTTAGATTGTGCTTAATGTTCACATTATGATGGATGCACCGTACTTGTGTCCGTGTTATTAACACTAAGGGGAAAATCTGTTGTTTCATGCACAGTGGGGGTTTCACAATTTGGTAGAAACATATGTATTTCATGGAGGAAGTTCTTGTATTTATGGAAGATACTGTATTTACCTCACAAAGGAGCTGTCTGATTGGCTGCAGAAACAAGGCACTGACAGTGGCCTGAGGAACATAAAACCCCTTTTTTTACCCTGCAGTGTAAGTGGAGGAAGTAAATTCAGTGCAGCAGGTTGAATCAGAAACACTGGAGTCTCCATCCATCTTTAATGGAAGCAGCCATTCACCTGCTGCACAGCGGCGCTTTGTCTCTCAGTGAAGAGTCTTTTTATCAGCCGGCAGCGCTCTGGTTTTACTCTCCGCGGTGAGCCGCAGAGTTATTAGATCAGGGACGAGGGTCTGCCAGGGGAGTCCGGACACTGCTGGAAACCTGCACGACCACCAAAAGGAGGCTCCGACTCATTCCAGACGCCGACGCCGTCACACGGTGGAGGGTTTCACCGGCTGAGAAACCAGAACCAGATAGTGGTGCATAGGGAGGAGGTCGGGTCAAAAATACCATTATTTATCCTGTAATTGTTATTGCTGTCAATGTGTACTCTGTTATTCATTTTATTTCATTTTTTTATTTTTAATTTATATTTTTGTGTTAATCTTTTTTTTTTTTAACTTCATGTTTTGTTCTTAATCTTTTTTTGCATCAGCAATGGGTTGGGTTTTTGGAGGGCTCTGGGGGAAAAATACCAAAATTTGGAGGGACAATCATTTACATTTGTGCTCTATTTGTATGTTTCTGTACACTTGATGTTACCTCCTATAAATTTTTGCAGGAAAAAGCCCAGGTTCGAAACCACAAGTCAACGTTGATTTATTTGTCATAGTAAATTCTGGTGTTATTTTTAGCTAAACCAATTTCTTTTCCTCAACCTAAGTCACTTTATTGCCTAAACCTAAGGAAGTTGTTGGAAATTTATTTTGAAACTGTGACTGTATATATCTAAAGAGCAAAAAATTGACATGTGTTGCTAGACATTCATGGGAAAAAGAGCTGAAAAGATATACGAACTGTTTTATGAGAATACGTGAGGGAAAGACTTGAATACCAAAAAGGATAAGAAGGTAACTGGTCCCAGATCCCCAGCGGCCTCAAAAGCTGCAGCTCTGCTGCATGTCAATTGATCTTTTGGTAATTTAGTTACCGCTAATTTGTTGGAGAAAATTGTACCACTTAATCAAACAGTCACTTGGGGCCCAGCAGGAAATTTGCTCCCCTGAACGAACATGTGGTCTAACATGTTAATACAGCCATGGTTGAGGTCAGGCCGGTCAAGTTCCTCCTCAAACTGGGAAAACATTTTAGTTATGGAGCTGGCTTTGTGCACGAGGGTGTTGTCACCCTGAAACAGGACAAACTCAAAGTGTTGACACAAAACTGAACTGGAAGTAATGGTCCTGGAAATCGAGGATTTCTCATCAACGGACCAGTGAAAAGAAGCAGCTTCAGAAAGAGGATGAGGATGAAAGGAAGCCTTCGGCCCCTGGAGATGACCTCTGCCCCCCCCAAAGACCACTTCCACCTCCACCCAGCCCCGCCTCCTGCTCTTCAGCTGCCACAGAGGGAATCGGGTGGCGTAACGCTCTGCTGGGCCCTGCTAAGTCATGCAGGAGGGAGGAGACGAGCTGTCAGAAACTCCCATCATCCTCTCTGGAAATACTCCCCCCAGAGACTGCTGAAGAACCAGGGGGTGGTGGACACAATGTTAGAAACACCAAAAGGAGCAGACTTGATCCTCATCATTTCGTCACTAAATGCTGAAAATAAACTGTGAATTCAGCAGGTAATTTCTCCCATAGCTAGCAGGTGTGAAGGTGTGTGTCTCTTTATTGAATCTGGATGTTTTTATGGCTGTGCTATAACTGTCCATCAGGTGGACATATTCTGTGTCTTTTCCTAAAAACTCAGTCTGACATATTTGTTACCTTTGGAAACCTCAGGATCTTCACCAGAATTTAAAGCTTCACTGAACAACTTTAGTTTCAAAGTTCATTTCTGACCTTATAAAAGCAGTTGAGATAATAATCTCACCTCCGGGTCTGTTTAGTAGCTGTTCTGGAGCTGTTTCAGTCCTATGTCATGACTACTGATTTTGTTGATGTGTGTGATGTTAATAATGGGCCAAGTAAACCTATTAGAAGTAAAGAAAGAAATCTCCAGGAACAACTGTCGCGTCGCTAAAAGATGTTACTTTACCTGAGAGTGCTGGAGATTTAGTTTCTCTTGTTCATGCTGCTTCCTGGCACCAATATATATTTAAAGATTTGGAGTCACTTTTATTTGCCAGGAGCAAATGTTGACATTGAACGTTTCTGCAAACCAATGATATATTGAATGACAACCTTTTTGCATTCCGTCAGAGCAAGTGTTGTGGGTGAATGAAAGGGACGCAAAGGGGAAGCGGGAGGGGAGAAAAATCTAGTATGTGACAGGAGACTTTGGCCAATCACAGGTCATTTCAGAGACGGAGAGAGAGAGAGAGAGAGAGAGAGAGAGAGAGAGAGCGTTCCTATTGGCAGTCCTCTGGCTGGTGGGCGGTGCTTGGTATTTTCTCAACTATTGTCAACATGGCTGCCGGGTCACAAATTTTCTCATTTTACAGCTAAACAGTAACTACAAGATGTTTCAGAAAACAAGTAACAGAATATTGATTCAAATTTGATCAGCGCTGCCTAGTTTGATCGCTTGATCAGAGTATCTGAGTGATTGACAGCTGCTCTGATTGGTTGTTTTCTCCAGCAGATGCCATTAGGAGCACTGGAGGACACAGAGGAACAAATATATATATACATATACATATATATATATATATATATATATATATACACACACATATATATATATATATATATAGTACTACTTTCAGATTATAGCGACTGTCTTATAAAGTTAACTTTTGTAATTATACATGCTCCCATCACACCTCCTGCAGCTTTAAAGGTGAATATTTTCTGGTTTCTTTATTTCTCCTCTCTCTCCTTTACCGTCACCTTGGGTTTTGGGAAACACTAACTGACATTTTTAACATTTCCTGACCTTTTATCAACTGAACAACTAATGGAGTAAATAATCGATGGACTAATCCACAATTAAAATAATCGTTAGTTGCAGCCCTACACTCGACTAAACACAAGATCTCCCCACAGGCTTACGCTTGCCGGAGATAATAAGGAGTGAATATTGGAGTTCATCAGATGGACACAAACATGAGTCCAATGGGATGATCATGTTGCTGTGTGTTCACTGGATGAGAGTGTGGGGAATTTTACCACGGCCATAACTACTTCATAAATCAATACAATGTGTTTTTCAGCTTGTTTGAGTTTCTCAAAGTTTGAACTATTGTTTGAAATGCAACATGGGTTTGTGAAGATGGAGCCACTGGTTGATCTGCCAGGGCTGAATTGGTTAAAGTCACCCAATTTCCCATTACACCGCCCCGTGTTGAGCTCCCAGCGTGACTGTGAGGCAGCCGAACAAGGAGAAACATTAGTTTTTAAGGGTAAAATAGAATCCAGCAGCCTTCACGGTGAAAGACAAAGTGGAGCTAATGAAAGCCAACAGGAGTGTAATGCTGTGTGACTGATACTGGGCTCGCTGTCAGCCCGATTCTACTGGGAGAAGTGGGATGATGACAGATGAATTAGCGCGCTGACAGCCGGCGTGGAGGGACGGGTAATTGTTGCTGAGAGATGGCGAGTGTTTTCTGTCTTGCGCGACGTTAGCCGAGGCCAATCAATCAAAGCTTCTTTTTTTATCTGAACACACCGACTCCGGCGTGTGTGACACAAACCGGCGCCGTGTAAACGGGACGTCACAGGAGTCACTCCTGTTTCTGTGTTGTTTCACTGTTGAGGTTGTCACGGGTGATGCTGCGGTGGATGATGCTGATGAGGAGGAGGAGGATGTCTCCTCCAGGGTGGATGTGAGCTGATGGATCAGGCAGCTTTTCTCTCTCCGTGGTTCAGAGAGCGGCGGACAAAACCAGCACTGATCACATCACACAATGTGCAAATAATTCACGAGCAGGCGTCTTTAATGGTGAGACTAACAGGACAAAGAGTAGTACAGACAATAAAAGCCTGATCTGGATCTTTAACCTCAGCCAGTGTTTGTCCAACTATCTGCGTCACCTTCTCCCAACTCTGTCTCCACTCACTGAGTTTTTAATTGCTTTAAATTAATTTTAGCAATACGGCTGAAAGCAACCAGAATTGTGCAAATCACAATGATCTTTTACCAAACTGCCTTGGACCTCAGCGTCCGGGCTTCCAAATCACAAAGACAAACTCACTGTAAGCCAGTATCTCAGGTGACTCCTTCGCTGCCTCTTCCAACTTCATCCCAAACCATTCCTCCCTCCCTCACAGACTGCCTCTGCCTGTCCCAGAAAATATCCGAACTGGAAGGAAGAATTTCCATCTTGTACCAGATCAAGGATGAAGATTGGATCCTGAACCCTCTGTTCACCTCCGGCCCTGCTGTCACTACCACAACCTCCAGAGAACTGGGCTCGAACGTCCCGTGTCTGGATGTTGATATGGCCCAGGATGCAGACCACTGGACCCAGCTGGGAGTTAAACCCAAAGCCCTGGGCAGCTCCACTCCCGGTCACAAAGAGCCTGCTGAATGGATGGTGGGAAACTCCATAGCCGTCATCATTGTCATCCAGCCCAGACCCTCCAGCTGACCAATAGGTTCTCCATTCTGGACCGAGCAGGATTTCACCCCACTCCCTGCTCAGCGCAACGCCCCATCTTCATCAGAGTCTCGCCGCCTCCACTCTGCATGGCTGTGTCCACGCTGTCAGAGCCCAGCTTCACCCCCTCAGCCACTCTTCCTCCCCCCTCAACACTGATTGTTGGCGATCCCATAACAACAAATCTGCGCTTCTTAAACTCAGTTAAGCACTGTTTCCCCGTGATTTTCACAAAAAGAGAGTAGAGTAATAGTGACGAGGCTTTTAGACAATTTTAACCTGTTCTGGAACCACCAGTCTTTTTAACAGGGAGTGAAGTTTGTTTGTGAATGAATTACTATCTATCATCACCCAGCGTTTTGATAACAGCATTGTACTTGGAGATCTAAATATTCATGTCTGTTGTCCTTCCCATCCTCTCTCTTCTCAGTTTATGAGCCTTATTTACTCCTTTGGCCTCACACAGTTGGTGAATGGGCCCCGTCGCTGCAAAGGTCGTGCTCTTGGCCTTGTGCTCTCGCACCCTCAATAACATGGAATTAATTGATGTTTGCATATCCAACCATAAAGCTGTAGTTTCTAATGCTTCCCTGCCCTCGATCCTCCCGTCACTGTCAGATCTTGTGTTTTTAAGTCTTGCTTCTAAGTGCCTGTGCCTTTTGTAACCTTATTAACTGCTTCACAGCTGTGTTCTTCTGGGCATTATCTGAGCAATGATGACCTCGTCAGCAATTGTACCAGAGACTGTCTGTCTGTTCTGTACTCCATTGCACCCGTCAAATACAGAATCGTTAAACGTAACGGCCAGCCGTGGCTCAGTGAACACACCAGATCCATTAAGAGACAGTGCAGAAGAGCAGAACGCAAGTAGAAGGCTAATAAATCACATACTTCCCTCATTTATCTGACGCAAGTCAGGGCGAATTACCAGCAGGCGTAAAAAACGTTACCTACTACTACCTACTACATCATCACCAATAACAGCAACAACCTCAGGACCCTGTTTAAAGTTATTCATTCTGTTATTTCTCCACCTTCCTCTCTCCACATTCATACATGGAAAAATGTGAGGAATTTCTTACATTTTTCCTTGACAGAGTAAATGTCATAAGGCTTCAGATCTCACCACCTCCCCATAATGTGTTAATCTTGCCAAATATTCCACACTCACGACATCAATTTGAACCCACTACTCTTGCAGCTCTCTTTATCATATCTCAAATGAAATCATCATCCTGCCAATTAGACATTATTCCCACGTTGCTTCCGAAGGAGGTTCTTGTTGCACTTGGCCCCGCTATTCTCTCCATTTTAAATAACTCCAGTCTCTGGTGGTTTTCCATCCTCATTTAAACATGCCCTGGTGCAGCGGCTTCCAAAGAAACCTGGTCTCTCTATCCACATCTTCTCACTAATTACAGACACATCGCCAAATAATCATTTTTATCAAAGGTTTTAGAAAAGCTGATCTCTTCACAGCTCCTTTAAATAACAATAGTGTATATGAAAAGTTGACTAAGCTCACCAACGACCTTCTGTGTCCATGGATGCTGGTGAGTCCTGGTGCTGCTGGACTTAAGTGCGTCATTTGAGATGGTGGATCACAGCGTTATTTTAAATCACCTTGGATTGGTCTGGGTGGTACTGCCCTTCAACATCCTGTACGATGCCTCCTCTTCATCAGCCCATCTCACTTGTGGTATCCTGCAAGGGTCAATTCTTTATTATTTTATATATATATATATATATATATATATATATATATATATATTTATGCTCCCCCTTGACTGGCAACCTGTCCAGGGTGTACCCCGCCTTCGCCCAACGCCAGCTGGGATCGGCTCCAGCCTCCCTTGTGACCCCTAACGGGATGAGTGGTTGAAGATGGATGGGTGGATGGATGGATGGATGGATGCTCCCCCTTGGTCATGTCATCCATAAGCACAATAGCCAATTCCACGGTTATGCAGATGACACACAAGTTTATGTCCCACTCAAAACCTCAGATATGCCGTTTAACTTCCCTCAAGGCCTGCCTAGCCGATACACCGTTGGATGTCCCAGAACTTCCTTCAATTAAATTCAGACATATCTCCTGTTTGGCCTCCTCTGTTGTAACTTCAGTTCACAAGACAGTCTCGATTCCCTCTCAGCAAAAATTTAACCAGTTGCAAGAAACCTGAGAGTTTTAGAGTGGTGCAATCTTACTTCCTGCGGCTCAGAAATATTTCTAAAATAAAATCATTTTTACCTGCTCAAGACCTCAATAGAGATGTCAGCGCTGTCATTTCCTCTCGTTTAGATTATTGCTTTAGTCCGGTCTCAGCCAGCCAAAACTGCTGGACTGATCGCTGGAACGAGGAGATTTGAGCGTAAAACTCTGATTTCAGCTGCACTTCACTGGCTGCCTGTCAAATTTTATTATTAACTTTAAAAGCTCTGTATGGTTTAGCATCGAGCTACCTCACTTAGCTTCTTATTCCCTATGTGCTTCCTAACCTGAGGTCCTCTGACAAGGCTTTACTGGTTGACTAAGGGACACCAGCCTAGACCTACCTAGCCATCAATGCCCCTCGACTCTGGAACAGCCTCCCTGAGGACCTCAGGTTAGCTAGCTCAATAACCAACTTTAAACCTTTTTTTTTTTAAAACCTGTCTTTATAAAAAAGGCTTTTTTAACTTTAACAGCTTGGTGCACCGTTTCTACATCATATATTTTTTTCTCTTTTGTCTTATCTGTTGTTTTTATACCACTGGTTACAGGTTTTAGTATTGTCATTATTGTCATTATCTTGTCTCAATGTTTTGTTCTCTTATTGTTTTCAGTGTATTGTATTTTATCTGTGTAAACATTTTAATTATGTTGAGACTGGTGCTATACAAATAAAGATTATTATTATTATATTATTATTATTCTCTTGCTGTGACAAATGGTATCACTGAGTTTCCCTCTCTTGCTTTAAATCATCACACCTGACAATATATATTTAGGTCTTAATGCTCTTATTATTATCTAAATTTTACCTTTTATATGTTATATTTGCTGTATTTGGAACACCTCACACGATGTTTTTCTGTGGAAAAATACTCATGTACTTCTGTATGTAAATATTCACAGTCACACGACAATTTGTGAAATAGCCATGACATTTAATCTGTTTGATTTGTGTACGTAGATGTGAATTTACCCTTTTTTTTGTGACACTCAGCATGACTTTCAATAACGTATTTTTTTCCTGAGAACATTCAGCAACATGTGCTGCATGGGGGTTAAAATAAGACTGAAACTGCCATAAATTAAATATGGAAGTTACTTGACAAATAGATAAACAACTTAAACTAAACTTAAACTAAACAACAGTGAGGCCTATACACTCTGTTATCTACTAAACAGAGCCAGAAACAGGTTAAGATAACAAAGGAAGGAAGGAAGGAAGGAAGGAAGGAAGGAAGACTTTATAGATCCCCTGAGGGAAAATTCAGTTTTTTCACTGTTATTTTTTACACAGTACACACAGGCTCAAAATACATTTATGCACAAACAGGACCTCTATATATGCATTAATGGAGAGATGTCAGAGTGAGGGGGGTGCGTCAGCAGCCCCGAGCCGATGGGGGTTGGTGTCTTGCTCAAGGACCCTCTGGCACCTCTCCAGCTACCAGATCACACTCAGTGCTTGGCCCACGTGGAGACTTGAACCTGAATCCCCAGAAAAAGTCCGTACGGACTGAACTACTGCCGCCCCCTAACCAGGAGAGGGTGATGAAAATGGGAGTCTCCCAGGAAAATCGGGATGTTGGCATGTACATTATGTTCAGATGGGACATGAACAGCGATCTCTAGGGTGAGATCCTGTTTTCTGACCCTCTCATCCACCCCGACCCCCTGTCTATACTTCCTGGTTCACAATTACAGAGAATTCATAATTCATTTTGTGCTGACCATCATGAAAAAAGTGAAATTTGTGTCTACGTGTGTACACAAATCAACACATTATATTTCATGACTATTTCATGACCTGCTGTGAGACGGGGCTGAAATACATATAGCTTAATCTGATCCCAATTTTAGAGGTTAAGAGGTTCAGAATTGCAATCTGTATTAGTTTTATGACATTTGAAATGCTTCATTGGGCATGAAAAACAAAACACCTTCTTTGGGGGGTTATTAGGGGTCCAATATATCAAAAAATATAATTAATTAATAAAATAATAGTCAGGTTATGTAGGTAATGTGCTGCTGAGATTTCAAACACCAACACAGTTCACATTTTTAATGTATGTACTTTTCTCTGCTCTATATATTTATTGCATGTCTCTTCATCCTGGAGAATGTCACAAATACATAATTGATGATGAATTTTATTAGTCCAGACAGTAACTGGACTTTACACAATATGTTATGAATTATGAAGCAGAGTTGGGAGCAGAGTGAAAACAAGGCGTCTTGTACCTTGACTTCACTGTGCTGATCGGTGTCTCGCATGATGTCCCATAATTATGTAGACAGATGATAATAGATGGTTCCCACAAGCAGCAGATACGTTTAATAGTAGTTTCATCATAAAATCATGTGCAGTAACTACTATTACTGAACCATGTGGTTGGTCGGCTTTGCTTTCACTCCACAAATAAACTGTATGTTACAAAAAGGCCTCATATTATATTCTAAGCAAAACCACAATCTTTTCCTAAACCTAACCAAGTAGTTTCCTAGACTGTATTTACGTAACGAGCATGGCATTTGTAGGAAAATGAACAAAAATGGAAGAATAACTTTCTCATAGAAACCATCGTATGAGAATATATTTATATATTTATTTATATATTCGTAAGTATGAAGACACATGACTTTCACCCAGGAGACCAAGTGAAACTAAGTCCACATGGACTTGGACTAAAAATAAGGCTTTTATGAAAACACTTTATGAAAAATTGCCTACCAACACACAAACCAATCATAATTGTTAAATTAGGCTAAAATAGAAGGCTCCGAGTGATACCGAGTGGAGAGCCATTTGGGAGCCATAACAGCTGAAAAGAGCCGGACCTCCCATCACGACAAGAAAACCGCTAACTTAGGTTCAGGCAACAAATCCATTAAAGTAAAAATGTCATGGTTGGGCTTAAAATAAGTAAACTAAGAAAAACAAGTACAGAAAGAAGGTAACAATCCAACATAAAACATGTCACAAATGTCAATTAAAAACACAATCGTCACTAACATAACATAAAACATAACATGGGTCTCCTGGTCCAGTGTTCGTTGGACCCATCCACCCGCCCACCATGCGTTGGTCTTTCTCTCTTTTTATACGACGTTTCTAACTCTTACCGTAACATTTATACACAGATGCGTTGACATTGCAGTCAGTACAGGACAGCGTAGAAATGACACACAGAAATTAAGAAAGGCGTACTATTGTATATTAAACACCATGCACATTATCATGACTTTTACGCCTTTTCACGCAAACAGGCTGGTTGTAACATACAACTGGATAACTGGACTTGGATTATACTGCAGAAGTTGCTGAGAGTTTGTAAACGGATGTTGGCCCCATTTACCTCTGTTTGTTGATTCTCCGGTCACCGTGGGGGCATGAGAGAATTCAAGGGTGGGTCGTCGACACACAAACGGTCATTTGTGGGTGAAGTATTCCTTTAAATCTTTGACTCTGGATCTTGATATCTAATCTAAAAAAGCATCTTGTCTAAAAAGAAAGGAGGAACTAAAAGCACCTCTCAGCCTGTGTCGGTTGTATCCCGCCTCCTCTCGGGGGGGCATCTCTGATCTGCAGGCTGATTCTGGTTCCTCCGTCTTCATCCGTCCGACACGTCCCGATCCCAGTTCACTATAATCTCTCTGAGGCTCCCATTATGCTTATTCCTCATTAAAATTTTATCAGCCGTGGCAAATTGCAAAGATTATAGAGGGAGGGAGGGAGCTTTCGGGCTCTCCCGCCTGTTCACAGATTTATTTATTGTTGCGGATCATCCGGGCTTATCTGCTCCCCAAAGCAAAGACAAGTTCCCATTGGATGGCAAAGGTCATGAAATGTGATCTCCCAGCATGCATAATGGCGGGAAGAGGAGCGTTTAGTTTGTCTAAAGTGTTCTCACCCACACATTAATATTGTAATACTTTAATATCATAAACTTTTGTTCTGCCCTATTGATTTCTCAGAGATGCATATGAATATTTATGCTCTTGAGCGCAGCTTGTAGACTTTGAGTCAGTGATGCTTTGGCTAATTATAGGCTGAAGGCAGTGTGGCGGCTGCAGCTAATGAATTACACTCCTCCTGTCTGCCTCCACCTGCCTCTCAGGTTCACCGACGGTTAGCGTGGAGCCGGAGGAGGAAGGGCAGTTAAGATGGCGGCTGCCGGGAGACATTAGAGAGTCGCTGCCATGCGAGGTCGGCAGGTCGACAGCAGCAAACTCACACATGCATTAAAGCCATAATGAGAGTGAGTGAGCAGCAAACAGTGTCGGATGTCAGAGGTCAGCGGTATGACAGGTTGTGTTTGCTGCTGCTTGGACGGCCTGCAGTTGAATATAAAGGGACAAAACACAGATTTAATTTTGGATTGCAGCCACATATACAGCAAGTGGACCTAGCTAGATGAGGGCCGCAGCAGGTCACAAACACAGCGAGACAAAATGAAACAAATGTGCATCTGTTTTTACGTGCAGAAGGCCCAAATCTCTGGACTGAATCCAACTGTTAAATATTAATTTCTTACAAAAGTTTGCTATGCAGATATAACAGAGCACAGAGTCATACATCAAGCAGAGGAACAGATGGATAACGTCTGCTCACCCACATTTAGGACAAAAACAAAACAGAACTGGAGGAGACGAACTGAGGGACAAACTGCACCAACCTCATCCAAACATTATTAACAAAAGTAATAGTAGCTTTACTACAACGCAAAATCATTATTATTATTATATATAACATACTGTATCTTATATATAATATATGACTGTGCTTTAAAACTTTGAACAACTTTTAAACTTATTTAAAAAAAAAAAACAAACAAAACTTAAAAAAACTTAGTACTTAGCACTGTACTTAATAATAGAAGTATTAGTATAAGTAGAATTTTCAGGTATTTGTACTTTACTTGGATTTTTAAAAATGTCATACACTTCCTTACTCCACAATTGTGTCTGACAGCTTTTGATATTTATGTATATTTTGCTGATAATACTTCACTAGTAGTTTTATTAAGACACATTTTGAATGCAGGGCTTTTACTTGTAAGAAAGGCTTTTTACTAGAGCTGTCTTTGACCCATAATATTATTCGTTTTCACAGATCTGACATTTAAATCAACTGAAGTCAGCTGACTTCCTCCTCATAGAATCACACCAAAGCACCACGGTACACACAGGTGTTGTTTTCACTACAGTTGCACTTATAAGTTTCATTATGATAAAAGCATAAAAAAGACTGATAACCAAAGAAATCTTGGTTGACTACTTTTAATAACTTAATGATCTCAGTACTTTATCTTACTGATGCAGTAAGTACTGTCAGTTAAATGTCCTAAGTTCAAGTACTAATTCATCATAATGTTTTGAGTGTGAAATATTTATCCACAAAGTAACTGTAGTATGTAAAATTGTCAAACAAATGTAGAAGTAAAACTTAGCATAAAAATAGAGAAAAAACTTGTGCCAAATACTTCAATACTGTACTTTCATTTTGTGTTGATTTTGGCAGCCGCTGTAGAAAGAAGCGGCAGTGTGTCCGAGCACCAGAGTCCCTTTAGAAAACCTCTCATTTTACTGCAGCAGGGTCTGACAGGTCTGCCCCACTCAGTCCTGGTTCTGGTTCTCCCGTGCCCCCCTTCTCTCCAGGAGGTCCAGCAATACGGCCTGAGCCTCCTGCGGCGTGGTGCAGCGTCGGCTCTCCTGGCGTAATTTCAGCTCAAGTAATTTCTCGTGAAACCTGGGTGCCGTAATCGTTTCATCAGATTTTACAGGATATCGGACCCGATGACATGAGGAATAACTGTGGAGTAGGTCGTCCACCAATTGGAATCGGTGGTTTGATTCCCGGCTGCCCCAGTCACATGGCGATGTGTCCTTGAGCAAGACAATTCACCGCACATTGCTCCCATCTGTTTGTGAATGAGTATTTAGATTAGATCCTGATGGGCAGGTTGGCTCCTTGCATGGCATGCCTCTGCCATCAGTGTCTGAATGTGAATGCTGACATGGAGTGCAAAGTGCTTTGAGTGGTCTGAAGACTAGAAAGGTGCTATATAAATATATAGAAACAGTTATCTACTCACTAATGGTCTTGTGTATGTACAGTAGGTGTATGTACAGGTATTAGTGTTGTATTGAGAAATGTAGTAAATTAAATAAAGTATAGTATATGCAATGTGAATGTCAATGTGTGTCCTCCTTGCTGTTGTATTATAAGTAGCTCAGTAATAAAACCATATAGCTGCTGTCTGTTTTACAGTATATCTGATAAAATCTACGGATCTGCTAACAATAGCACTTTATCTGCCAACATTATATAATGTTGGAGCAGCTGGGTGAAGCTGAGGGTCGGTGCAGAAACAGGATTCATCTGCTGCTGTTTGCTGAGCCGACACAGAGCTGCTGATGTAAACACAAACTGACCCGAGCTGACGAGACGAAATGCCGCTCACTCCGTCTGACGGAGCATCCTCCTCGCTGAAATATCGGCTTGTTATCTCAGACAGGCTGGGTTTGTGTCGGCGTGACGTGTGTGTGTGTGTGTGTGTGTGTTTTTTTTTTTTTACTGGGCCTGACTGCTGAATGGCTGCCGGGGTCAGAGTGGACGCTCTGGTAATGAAGCATTATGGGATGAGATCAGCGGCGGGCCGGAGGAGAGGCTCGTCTGGGATCCTCCGACCAGTCAGGAGGCCAAAGTGAAAACATGGATGTTTACAGTCGGGAACGCTCGACCTCTGTGACCCCGTCAGGAGGAGGAAGTCAAGTTCAAGTCTGCATAATCTATTTTATGCTCGAGTCTGACTTTTTGCCACAACTTTTCACTTAATATGTGATGTTTTTTACATTAAAATATTTTCTTTTGTTAGTTTTGCTAATAAAAAAACTGAAAAAGTGGCCAGATTCACTTGATTAAACTTTAACTTAGACGTAAATTTGTGCAGGATAAAGTCTGTCTATCTCTCCAACACTGTGTATAGAAAATACTGTATGTATATACAACAATGCTAAGGAAATGTACTGTGTATTTTCAGGAATTTGTTGACCTCCTGATCTCTAACACCTGCAGACAGAAATATGAATATCTTCAGACAGACAACATTTACTGCACACATCCGTGTTCCCCAGAGGGTGAACCCTCATTTTCACCCTACATGTACATGGAAGGACATACAATAACTGTCATATATTCAGTGGTGGAAAGTACTGTACTGTAATTGCAAATTTGAGGTACTTGTGCTTTACTTGAGTATTCTCATTTACTGCTACTTGATACTTCTACTTGAAAAGCAAATGTACGTTTAAGTTCACTACATCTAGTTATCCAGATTAGTATACAAAATGTACAGTAATTAACACATACATGATGATGTATTATTATAAATTAAGATAAAGCTATTGATCCACAAGTCAAATTCATAATCTACAGCACTATCTAGTCTTCAGCTTCTGTACTGTGATGATGTACTACATCTCGCAGTGAATCCAAATATTTGACCCGGACGGTGAACTGGAGACAGTGAACGCAGCACCGTGGCCGCTACAGTATCTCACCTGACGGTGAACTGGAGACAGTGAACGCAGCACCGTGGCCGCTACGGTAACTGTCCTGACGGTGAACTGGAGACAGTGAACGCAGCACCGTGGCCGCTACGGTAACTGTCCTGACGGTGAACTGGAGACAGTGAACGCAGCACCGTAGCCGCTACGGTAACTCTCCTGACAGTGAACTGGAGACAGTGAACGCAGCACCGTGGCCGCTACGGTAACTGTCCTGACGGTGAACTGGAGACAGTGAACGCAGCACCGTAGCCGCTACGGTAACTCTCCTGACGGTGAACTGGAGACAGTGAACGCAGCACCGTGGCCGCTACGGTAACTGTCCTGACGGTGAACTGGAGACAGTGAACGCAGCACCGTAGCCGCTACGGTAACTCTCCTGACGGTGAACTGGAGACAGTGAACGCAGCACCGTAGCCGCTACGGTAACTCTCCTGACGGTGAACTGGAGACAGTGAACGCAGCACCGTGGCCGCTACAGCAACTCTCCTGACGGTGAACTGGAGACAGTGAACGCAGCACCGTGGCCGCGACAGCAACTCTCCTGACGGTGAACTGGAGACAGTGAACGCAGCACCGTAGCCGCTACGGTAACTCTCCTGACGGTGAACTGGAGACAGTGAACGCAGCACCGTGGCCGCGACAGCAACTCTCCTGACGGTGAACTGGAGACAGTGAACGCAGCACCGTGGCCGCTACGGTAACTCTCCTGACGGTGAACTGGAGACAGTGAACGCAGCACCGTGGCCGCTACGGTAACTGTCCTGACGGTGAACTGGAGACAGTGAACGCAGCACCGTGGCTGTTACGGTAACTCTCCTGACGGTGAACTGAAGACAGTGAACGCAGCACCGTGGCCGCTACGGTAACTCTCCTGACGGTGAACTGGAGACAGTGAACGCAGCACCGTGGCCGCTACGGTAACTGTCCTGACGGTGAACTGGAGACAGTGAACGCAGCACCGTAGCCGCTACGGTAACTCTCCTGACGGTGAACTGGAGACAGTGAACGCAGCACCGTGGCCGCTACAGTAACTCTCCTGATGGTGAACTGTTGACTCAGTTGTCTGCCGTGCTCATACACTGCACGCAGGTCGTTCAAAGTTAAACTGCGAGCTACGTGGGAGCGTTGGATGACAGAAGGCGAACACACATTCACCAAGACAGGGAGGCAACGCCGGGCGAGTTACTCCACTGTCTGCCAATGGATCGTGGATGCCTGGGCCAAGGTATCAGCGTCAAGTGTCATCTGAGCTTTCACAGAGGCTGGAATCATCACTGAACAGCTAAGTAACAGCACCCATGAGACGGACCCGGATAACAACTAGAGCGCCTTATGTATGAAAATAGACACGTTGATAATGCGCCTTATAATCCGGTGCGCCTTATAGTGCGAAAAATACGGTAAATAACAGGGCTGAGTACTTTGACCACCTCTGTCCTGATCCTGAGCTGAGTTGGATTTCATCAGGTTTTTAATGTTCTCAGTGTTTTTGGCCTCAAAAGCAGCTGTGTGATGGGCCCGTGGTGGTTTGTGTTCTTTTCTACAAAGTGTGTATTAGATAATGCTGAACACACACACACCTCTGGTGGTACCAATGCAGATGTGCAGATTTGAGCCCGAGGTGATGACGGCTCATCTGTGATTTAGAGGTGAAGCTCCTCGCTTCCCTGAGCCATTGTTTACCGATGGATATCCCTCTGGATCCCTCTCCGTAGATCCGGATTGCTGATCAATATTCCCCCTGAAGTCATTCTCATGTGATCTGAGCCCCCCCACTCATCCATGATGCCTCCCAGACTACGAATCCAATTAAGGACCAAAAAGAAAAACAATATTTTTAAGCGGGGGAGCTGCTGGAGCGGCTGCATAATTTATGTTTGTCCTTTTTTTTTTTTTTTCTTCATCTCTTTGAAGGGGTCGAATAAAACCAACATCCATTCAATAATGCATGACCTGCGGTTTTGTTAATAGGCTTTGTAGTGGCAGTAATGTACTTTCCTACATGGCTGATGGAGATTATGGCCGGCTCCCTCCGCCTGCCAGATATCGATCCGCCTTAATGCCCCCGGTGTCCCCTCGGCCCCAAGCCTCGACCCCGAAACCACACACAAACACACACAAACACACACACAAACATACACACCCAACCACACACAAACACACGCACACAAACATATACACCCAACCACACACAAACACACACACACAAACATATACACCCAACCACACACACAGGAATCTATTGTCCTGTCAAAAATCATTCAACACTGTGAGAAAGTGGAGCTGATCAGTTTTATATCTGACTGTCACATTACAGTGTGTACAGATGCTGATTCAGACCCGTTGTGACAGGATGTCTGTGGATCAACATCTCAGAGTTTTAGGTGTTGTTCTGGGGGCATTTTCACACCTATAGTTTGTTTGCTCTGCTATGAATCAGTAAGCAATTCCCTACAATCTTGCATATAGAGAGCTGCAGGAATGAGTCCTAAAACCCAGAAATGAGTTAACATTTTAGCACTTCCTGTTCCCTCGTCTGGAAGTCGATATTAGCATAAAACAATATGCTGAAATCATACAATTGCAGACATGACCGTAGAAACTATTCAACTAACTCTGACTGGTCAAACATAATCCTCGAGACTGCAGCTAGGAAACACTGGTTGCTGCTAGTGTTAGCATTAGGGATGGGAATTTCTTTCTGACCAGTAAAAAATGTAATTAAAGAGCAGCACATTAAAAGAACATGATGACTGTGTTGTCTCACGGTGTATAGAAATTACATCTCAAATGGTTTTTAATACTGAATCGGTCTAATTTGCCAAATCTTTGTGAAGAAAAAGTAAAGATGAATGTGCTAAAATAACTCTTTTTATATATAACAGAATCAGTTAAATCATTAATTTCTTTTGATGAATACTGTATATGATTATTAAGGCTGTCAATTGATTAAAACAGGTAATTGTACATTTTTTATTTGTTCAAAATGAACTTTAAGGAAGAGGTGTCAAGTATTTAATACTCATCAACATGCGAGTGGACAAATATGCTGCTTTATGCAAATGTATGTATATATCTATTATTGTAAATCATTGAACAACACTAATCAATGCCAGATATTGTCCAGAAACCCTCCCAGGTTCTGACTTTAGCATCAACAATCTGCTCCAATCAGAACATGGCAAACTGCAGCCCAACAGACAACAACAGCTGTCAGTGTGTCAGAGTGCTGACTTGACTAGGACTTGATCCAGACTGACTGGGACTATCATAAAGTGGGCATGTCTGTAAAGGGGAGACTGGTGGGGACCCACAGAACCCATTTACATCCACACATCTGGAGGTCAGAGGTCAAGGGACCCCTCTGAATACTGACATGAGAGTTGTTCCTCCATGAGATTTAGTTTGGAGCGTTATTTAACCTCCTTTATGACGAGCTAGTACAACACGGTTGGATTCATGAGGTTTTCTATGTTCATATGATGCCAGTATTTTCAATCTAGCTTTAAGATAATTAGTGGTGTTAAAACCTATTTGTGTTAACACATTCTTATTGCATTAACGTTGACAGCTCTCGTTATACTGTATCTGTGTAAAGTGCTGAAATAAACTTGAAAAGCATATGTAAGATGTTGCTTTATATACATGAGTTAAATGGATATGACAGAACACACAAAGTGATACAAGGATATTTTAAACACCCACACAGGTGATTTTAATTGTTTGTCCTTTAACTTGAGCAGAACTCAGCTAGAAGAACTAAAAACACCTGTGCAGGTGCCACAAGCCTTTTGTCACGTACCCTTATTACCACCATATTTATTGTGCCAGAAAAAAGATTAAGTACATCCTGATACTTTGTATGTGAAATGCAAAAATACCAGGATGTTCGACTACATCTGGTCGCATTTTGCAGTATGAAAGCCAACATGTTTTTTTCTGGTTGTTCTGGTGGATATATGAGAAAGAGGGTCAAAGTTCAAGATGTTGTGTGTTGTCCCAGTTGTATGCATACTCAACAGTATGTACTTTGTGAGAGCAGCTGAGAAGTTAAGTTTAAGTTTTTGTTTCCTGTTTTATTTTGTTACTCACCTCGCCTCTTGTTTCAGATCACTTCACTTCCTGTTGTTTTCCGGTTTTTGATCACCTGATGAGTTTCACCTGCCTCTCATCAGCCCTGCAGTCACCTGTCCGTCGTTACCTGCCTCCTCTCCTGCTGTATTTAGTCTGTGTGCTCCACTCTCCTTGTGCCAGTTTGTCTTCAGCCTGTTTCACATGTACATGGGGATTTTTGTGGCTTTTGTTTTACATTTTGGCATTTTGTCCACACAGATAGTGCTTGTGTAAAGCTCCTGCCAGGGAGAAGACGTTCAGAAACTCTGTTTTCAGTGTTGACGTGTAAACAGGGAGTTTCAGGCTTGTAACTGACATAAAAGTGTGCGCCGTTACCTCCTTTGTGACACATCATGCAACAGTGACATAAACATATCCACAAACAACAGATGTGGTCAAATAATATGCCAACTTTTTACATGTGCACACAAATGTACAGTCACTGCTATTTATCCAGTATTTCATGATCATTGTCTGAAATGTTTTTTTCACTTAAAAAGATTAAAGATTAAAAATGGCCACTTATTCATGCTAGAAACAGTAAATTAATGTCTTACATTTTATTTTATATTTTTATTTAATATATGAATTGTGAAAGAAATGAACTGAGGTTGAAAGACAGCAACGTCTGTTTTTTGTAAATCTAATCATTGTGACTGTTAATATTGATATCTAAATTATTGATAATGATCCATATTGCACTTTCCTGCGTAGGAGATATTGCTTGAAGAGTTTTGTGCCAATAAAGCCGACTGAATCGAAGTGAATTGAATGGAGCGAAGCAGATAGAGAAGAGGAGATGGTTTGTGTTAGAGGATCGTCTCAGCTAATCCAATAAGCGAAGCCTCTCCTTTCCTTCAATCTGATTATTCCAATAATTAAGAGAAATTGCTGGAGCGTAGCTTCAATAAGGCTTTACATATTCAGCTGCAGCCGGGGACCAGCGCTCATATGTTGTGCTGCTGGACTTTGAATACAATCCTGCAGAGGAGAGCTGACTCCAGATCAGCCACTGAGAGCAAACTGGCCACTGTGGACGGACTGCAGCGTCACAGCGTGACAAAACTTTATGAGGTAGAAACTGCACAAGTAAGACTGAACAAACTATAACGGGATCCTGAGGTGGATGCTGCCTTGAAGTACGACCTGATGGAGGATGACATGTGACATTCAAGGAGTTTATTTGTCTCTGCACACTTTTTAAAAGCAACACAACCCGTTAATTTGTCCAGACCAGCTGCAGCTTGTGGATTTACTCTGGGAGGCAAAGTAAATTAGTTTGGCCCTTTCACATAAAGTTCAAATTAAGTGACACACATCTTATTTTATCACACATCTTTTTTTGCTCCACAAAACATATCTGCAGTCAGTCATTATGACTCAGGCAGCCCTGTCTCCATTCAACAAATCATTTGTTTTTGATGCTCAGATTCAGATTTTTTTAGCGCCAAGGAGCAATTCATCTGTGGTAATCCCCTGTCTATACATCCATACATCCAACAGACAACCAATAGTTCAGTCACAGGAAAATGTTAAGGGCATGAAACAGCAGCAGACACACGTTACAATAAGAACCATATAAACGTTAAAAGACAAAAAATAAAAACAGACAGATCTTAAAATGTCCTCTAAATAAATAAATAGCAGTAATTTAAGAGGGAAGGTCTGTTTAGTAGCTTTAGTAGCAGATGGGATAAATGACTCAGAGTAATGATTTGTTCTCCTTAAGGGCACATTTCTAACATCAGCCTGAAGGCATCAGAGAGAAGAATGTGACCTGGTTGGCTGATCATTATTATTATTATTATTGTTATTATTTATTTTTGCTTTCTCAGCCACCTGTTTCCCCCAAATTGAGTCCTTCTGCTGAACTCCAATAATCTTAATCTTTCAGATTAAAGTTCAAACTGACAAGTCTCCTCCAGGATCCCACAAAACCAAACCAGGAAATCAAAGGAGGAAATCAGAGTAGTGTCTCCGTTTTTTGGTTCCTTACCAACAAAAAAAAGAAATCGCTTCACTTGGTTGCATTACACCACACACAGTATACCACCATCAAATACTGCAGTAATTTGAGCTGCCAAACGTACAGACCCTCCAGCCATCCAGCTATCCATCCTCATCCGCTCACATCCGGGTGATCGCAGTTCAACGTGAACTTTCGGAGGGTTTGTACTGATTTATAGACCCGTCAGTCAGGTTTACTGGGTCAGTGTCATGATTATCTCCTCTCTTTATAATCTCTACCGTAACTGTAATTTTAATGTCTTGAGAACAGAATAATGATATTTCCTCTGAAAAAGGCAAAGAACAGACACCATGATTAACATTATGGGACCAGAATCAGTTGGTAATAAAATTATTTAACAGTACATATAATTTACACACAAAACTGGACTTAGTTTTAAAAAAGTAGTTTGAGATAAGTCAATTGTCATTTCTTTTTTTTTTTTTTATTCTGGTAAGAGAATGTGAAAAATCACCAAAACTGCAGTTTTTACCCAAGTTCTCCACAGTGGGTACTTAGACTTCAGGTACTTGAGTGCATTTATAAGTAAAAGTGCTGAATACAGGAGTATTTTCTCATTATCTCCTTTAACAGGGCGTTTTAAAGTTGTGGCGTGATGGAGGGATGACGCGAGAGGAAGACAAGGTGAAGCAGAGAGATGGATGGAGAAGAGGTGTCAGTGATGCAGGTAGCGCGGCGAGGCCAGATGGCAGCGGCAGCAGCAGCGCTTTGCCTCGCTGATTAGCGGCGAGCAGACAAAGAGCGGCCATGTTTCACTTGTTCATCACTTAAGTGCAGAGCCCAAGGTGGAGGCAGGGAGATTTCCCTCGGGGAAATGTGCCTCCAAAAGATAAGGCCGAGGCCCGGATTGCTCTCCGGGGGTGGCGAGGTACGACGAGGCAGCCGGGGGATCCAAACCTCTGAAGAAAAACAAAATGAAAGAGGAAAGAAAAGGCTCTGTGGTGTGGAACGCAGACAGCAGCGAGCAGCTCCAAGTTAAACTTCAGGGAAAAGTTCAGTTTCCTTTTCCCATTAACTCCAACTCTGGGGAGACGAAAGTCCGCTCGCAACTTTCTTACTGGAAGTTGTTCACTTAGTTTGGAGATCCTCAGGAGGACTGCGAGATCATTGGGAGAACAATGACTGTAATATGCTGCGCGTGGCCTCTGACCTCGACGCTCGCTGCTCTGTAATTAGGATCGTCCGCTGCCGAGGATTATTACCGCTCAGCTGGATTCGAGGCAGCGGCCGGCAGATTCCAGTCCAAGTCGGCCAGAGGAGGAACGCGTGTTTACCTCTGGCCGAGGCGAGCTGAGCGCCGTCGAATGAGGGTGAAATAAGAGTGAGTGATTGTGAAGAAAATGAGCGACCAAAGGTTTTGATTGCTGGTTGACATGTTTCTCTCACTGATGATTGTTCCATTGTCGAGACTCACCTCAGAAACATGCATAAAAATGAGACATTTCAGTCTCTGGTCAGAGATGAAAGCAGGTGATTGTACCAACAAAACAGCACACACACACTCATTATTCTGTCTACGGTTGTGAGGACCCTTAGTTGCTGTGTTTCCATTCTCATACTTTTATTCACATTTTGAAGTATTGCATTAGAAAAGCTGTTTGGCAAAATCCAATGAAACTTCCTTGATTGTCAAAAAAGGAAATCAGAGATATCCAACGTTTCTTCTTCCTCCCTCCACTGGCCTCCTCTCCGTTTCCGGATTGATTTTAAGATTTTATTGCTTGTTTTTAAGTTTTTAAATGGGCTGACACCACCTTATCTAACACAACTACTGCACCTTCATACTCCAGTTGAAGCACTGAGGTCGACTGGCGGATGCTGGGGCGCTGCGGTAGCTCGGTAAGTCCTTACTGCACCGAGCTGTGGCCCTTTGCTGCATGCCAACCCCTCTCTCTCTCCCTTTCAACAACTCTCTGTTTTCGTTAATGAATGAATAAAAATCACGAATAAATTATCTAAAAAAAAAAAAAAACAATTAGATACTCCAGGATGTCCCCAGAACTAAACACAAAAACAGAGGCGACCGAGCCAGCTGATCTCTTCATATTACAATATTAAATTGCTGCTGATGACCCACCTCTTCTCACTGCTGCAACTATTTTACTGCTATTATGTGCATTATGTTTATTGTTTGTATTGACTTGACAAAGTGAAACTGGCACCAAGTTGTACATCGCCAACAGCAGACATCATTTCTTACTTTTATGGTCCTTTAATAATGTTTCAGTCATTACCTCTATTGCAGTCCTGCCACAGGCAAAGGGCTCTTTGTGTTTCTTTAGGACGTGCGCCACTAAATGAAGCTTCTGTTGCGGTGTTGGTCTTCTTTGTCGGTTTGGTAAACTGAGACTGTTTCCTCTTTCAGCTGTTGTTTTCAGCTCTTCTCTGTTCGTGGACGGCTACCAGCCAGAAAGACCCTTGAAAAGCTGCTGTGGACTTTGCTGAGGTGGTGCTAGAAGTTGAATCTGAGACACACACATCTGTCATTCACACTCATGAAAAAACAACTCTATTTGTATACCACTGCACACATAAACAATACAGAATCAATAACTAAACAGCAATAAATGAGAACAAATATGCCCACTGGAATCCGATCAAAGAAGACGGTCAGATAATGAGAAAATGAAAACAATATAACAAAAGTTTAATAGTTAAAATGATAAAGTAATGATTACAGTCTAAAATATGTAGTAAATTGTAGTAATGTAGTTTTATTGGGCATAGACCTTGTGATTATGCAGGTACTGACGGTAAAAAGTTACTCCTAATATTTGTGTTTTCCTACGAATGTTCAGCTCGTTACATGCACACAGTCTTTTGAAAATATATTTCCGTCTTCACAGGAAGGTTTAAGAAATGATTGTGGTTATATGGAGGTTAAGTGACAAATCAATGCTGATTTTTGTGTACCAGGTGAACACAGGGTAGCAGTGTTTTGTGTATAGCTGATCTCTCTGTTAATAAAGACCAGCTTCACACATTTTGGGTGGAGCACCACTTTAATCTATCAAATCTAATAAAGAACAGGCTGCTGTTGAAAACCACAACATGCTAATTGTGTTTAATTTTAGCTGTTGTCAGCTAATTATTCAAAGCCTTATCATTTTACAGCTATTATTCAGAAAGTCTGAGCCCATCAGTGATGTTAAACAGGGTTTAGCAGCCACTAAAAGCTGCTAATGGTCGTCTGTAGCAAAGGTTGAAAGTAAAAGGACGAACATTAAAGTTAGTAAGGCAGAGCAGAGCAGGAGGCTCCTGCTTTTACATCCCGACTCTGCTGACACACCGCTCTGCTGGAAGCTCAACAGCTCCTGAATAGTAATGCTATTTCAACACACATACACACACTTCACAAAAGAAAACGAAAAAAAAAAAATCCTTGTAGATTGCATGCAAGACCTCTATTACTCAAACTCGGCCAACCACAAAATGAACAGAGTCAGCCGTCGTGCCGCAGGAGGCGGAGACGTGAGGCCGAGATCGCGGCTGAAATTGAAATTAATGGCTTTTCTAATTGGAGCACATGTTTGTCAAAGTGACAGAGTGCCGCTGACGTGAACTACATCCGCTCACCTGCCCCCGTCGGCACACTCTGCCTCCTCTGATTGGCTGACAGACACGGTCAGGATGGATGACGTCGTACATGATTACAGGAGCGAGTGTTTGATACGTCATACAGGGCAGCCAGGCAGGGCTGATCAGCTGGGCGGGTGGAGCTTACTCCTCCACATGAATGTGCACTTTTAACATTTAGCCCCTCTTTGATAATCATGTCTATTTAATTGGATTATTTTTAATCATGCACTAAATATACTGACTAGTGCTAATATTCCTCAGTGTCTTGTGTGAATTTAAAACAGCTAAATTATTAATAATTATTATTGATTTACATCAGATCAGCAGCAAAAACAAAAACACTAAATGTAAATAAGGACAGTTTTTATGGTCTTAAAAATAAAATTTCAGACACTAAAACAGATTTTTTTATTCCTTTGCAGAAAGTGTATTGTTGTTATTGTAGTTTATTTTTGTATGTTTATTTGTGTTTAACCCATCTGTAAAATGCATATTTTATGTGAGTAAAGTTTATTATGTGCTTTCAGCTTTGCATTGAGATGATGTAGACGATCATCATCATGACTATTTTTGTGGCCTTTGCGGTTGTACTTTGTGTTTGGTGTCAATTAACAAATGTCAGCATGTTAACAAGGGAAACTAATTAAGACTCTATAGATGTATGAAACACACCAGCAGGAGTTTTCACTTTTTCCAGCTCATCTGTGACACCCTCAGGTGTGACAATATTCAATAATTTACCACCACTTTGGAGGCATGCTACCACCTATACTGAATATTTCAGTATAGGGGAGATATACTGTACAAGCTTCAAAACTGTGTTATTTCTATGGCTGTCACCACACCGGAAATTAAGCAGGTGATAACAATACCAGAGAAATTACACAGTTCTCAAAATCAGGTCGATACCAAACAAGAGTAAAACAATAAATCCCATGCACTTCAACATCCACGCCTTTCTTAAAATTACAATATATTAACTTATTATGTACTGATAAATGAACTTGCATGGCCTCTGATGTTTCTCACAATGTCAACAAACATGTCACAAGTCGTGACCTCTGAGCTTTCAGAAACTTTCCATTTACGAGGTTGTGAATACGACATACGTTCATATGGGCTCTACGGTAAATACGACACCATTTGAAGGCACCATTATTCAGTCTCTCCTTCAAACTCTCAATCCAGAGTTGAACAGTTGAGGAACAGTGGACGGACCAATAACGCTGTGAGTTTTATATTGTGTCTGTCGTGTTGGGTGTTGATCAGCAAGGTAAACTTACTGTTATCTGACTGGAGTCTGGTGGCTTTGAGAAGAACATACTACTTGATTTCATTCATTATATAGTCACTTAAACATGTGTCACACAGCATTGCACCAGAAAAAGGGCAGAACTGAGTGTGTCCACCCAGGTGTAATGTTTCCATCACTGCTGACTGGAGCTGGAGCCGATAAATGCCTGTGACTACTGCAGTTATTTGTCCTGGAAATTAATGCCAACTGTGACCTTTCACACGAAAGACTAAAGAGGCTCTATTTGACAGCAGGAGTTACTGGTTACTTTAAAGATTTTGATTTAAATTTAACGCAATATAAGATCATAAAATATATACGTCATCTGGTTTCTCCCGTCGTTCATACAATAAAAGCCTGCGTTAAACTAAAGGAGAAATGATGGTGAAAGTCAGGGATGATGGTGGTAAAACGGTGGGTTAAACGCCTGCCGTTTGAATCCTATTTAATAAAATCTAAACCTCATGGAGGTCAACCCAAATAGATGCAGATTACATTTGACAGCGACTAAATTTCATTATAAACCTCTGTGAAAACCATAAAGTAAATATCATCATATCTCCCCTCAGCAGGAGGAATCAGATACTATGTGTGGGTTTCCATCCATTCGACTCGTGTCTGCTCTTTATCCGATTACAAACAGGAAGTGGCCGGCTGAGTGCTCGCTGCAGCGCTGCACGACGGGAGCATCAGTCACCAGCCACCATTAGCCACAGACGTGCTCGTCAGATTTCATCCTTTAGTGCAATTAGACACACTTTGGTTGCATGTCCACGCAGCAGTGATGTGCAGTTACAGAGGTCAGGATGTTGCCTTCAGGCGCTTCTGGTTTCCTGCCAATCGGAGGGCGAAATACAATCTCTAAGGCAACCGTCTCATGGAAGGATCAGGGCATTTCTGTCCTGACAAAACAGCGGGGGCTCTGTTAGAAACTTCCTCCCCAAAGCCCAGCTGGACTCTGCATTCATTATGATTTATCAGCATTAACAGTAAAATCTGTACAGCAGCAGTGATGTGCTGGAGTCACGTTTCTGCTACTGCCCTCTGAAGGCTGCAGCGCTCATTAAACCCACAGTATAAACCTGCTTTTACCGAACAAATGGCATACTGATGATTTGACACAACACTGAAAAGTTTGGTGCTATCGGTAAGGTTATCAGAGGCATAACTGTTTATCCTCTGGGGAGCAGGAATGTGACATGCAGATGTTAGATTAGGGATGTCATCAGAACTGGTACTTTGGTGCCAAGTCAATGCAAAAATTGTGCATTGTATGCATGCATTACTGTAGAAAAAGTCAACGTTATTGTCAATTCTGCGATATATACAGGATTTACAGTATAGAGGATTGAAATACTGTTTCAGACCCACGGTGTAAACCCAATACTCAAAAACAAGGGTTAAAATAACACAAGTAGTGTGACGACATCTGCCTGTCTTAAGTTATGTATTGTATTGTTTCTTTCTTGTGTTTCATTTCATTATTTTCCATTTCCTGTTTTATTTTGATATTACTAACCTCCCTCTCGTTTCAGATCACTGCACTTCCTGCCCTCATGTGTTCCACGCCCCTTGACCTCCTTTCCTGCTCTGCACAGGTGTTCTGAGTTGTCTGGTCCCGCCCCTGATTGTGTCCACCTGTGAAGCGTTCAATCACTCCTCTTGTATATAATGTGTCTGCTCCCTTCCTCATGTTGCCAGATTGTATTAGAGCCTCATGGTGATAGTCTTTCCCGCGTTCTTTCCTCGTGCTTGCCTTTTTGTGTTTTTTGACCCTCTGCTTGTCTTAGACCCTGCCTCTTGCTTAGCGTTTACTGGATTTGTTTGCATTTCGGACTGCCTACCTGTGTACCAAACCGTTTGTATTAAACCTGTTTTTGAACTGTTCTCAAGTCGTGCGTTTGAGTCCTGTTCCACACTGACCCGGGTGTTACAAGTAGGAACTAAGATTTATTTAAAATATTAATAATACTAGTAAACTAGAATGAAGATTTTCTGTCATACAGTCACTGTTAATGTTCGTTCGCCGTGATAGAAAACGGCCATTGTGGTGACCTTAGTGAGGTCAAAGACTTAAAGCTTTCTCCAATTTCTTTCATGTTGTTTTCACTCTCAACCAGGCGGAGACCTCCAGGCCTGAAAAGTGAAGCCACGCAGTGTTTTAAACCGTCATTCTCTCTAATATCCAGCAGGGGGCGACTCCTCTGGTTCTATAGAAGTCTATGAGAACGTGATCCTACTTCTCATTTGATCTATTACCTCAGTAAACATTGTAAACATGAGTTTATGGTCTCAATCTCTAGTTTCAGTTCTTCTTCAATACAGCAGGATGATCATTTAGTAAATTATGGTCCCATTGAGAGTCAAATAGACCATAAAGCAGGGGATGTTGCAGATTCACCATTCGGCTGTACTTAGCTTCTGACAGTAATATTTCGAATCCAGCTTGAATTGTGTGGAGTTTGCATGTTCTTTCCGTGTTAGCGTGGGTTTTCTCCAGGTTCTCTGGTTTCCTCCCACATTCCAGAGACATGCATTAATTGATGAGGTGTGAATGTGAATGGTTGTCTGTCTCTATGTGCCCTGTGATGGATTGGTGACCTGTCCAGGGTGAACCCGCCTTCACCCAATGGGATCGACTCCAGCCCCCCCGGTGACCCCTAACAGGATAAGCGGTTGAAGATGGATGGATGGAGTTTTCTCAATAATGTTTATATAATTATTAATAATTTATTTCTAGAACGTTATTCGTAGTGGACATTAGGCCACTCTTTTCAGAAAAAAAGTAAAATACAAGGCATATTTTTGTAATGATAAAATAATAATACTTCTTTTTCATATGATGAAACAAAGATAAGGCACATTTTACAACCTGCCCTATTGTCTGGCTCACTTCCTCCTCATCTCCTGACAGCTCAATGTCTGACTGCTCCCTCAGTAATTTTTTAACAAAATCTTCTTGTTTCTGTTGGTTGAAAATGAGTAAAAGCAAGTCCCACTGTCCCCTGCAAAGGACACAAATAAATCGCCGGATCTTAGGAGGTTAATGCCTTAAATATATGTAAATCAATTAAAACATATTCTCCAGTCTGAAGATCGTGTTTTTTTTTAACAGTATATTGAATCTTGTTGTGTTTTTTAAAACCATTTGGGACTGAAACTTCAGATGGAAACTACATCTGTTTGACCTAAATATTAAAAATGATTAACGAGCATATTCATTATGCTATTCACTTGCTGAGTTAATTGGTGCCAGATTTGTTCCACTGGTGCACTGGCACCAGTAAATTTTATATTTTAAATCCCGCTCTTGTTAAAAGCACTAACAGAAAAGATGTGAATCCAATAAACAGAGAAAATAAAGCTCTCTCTGTCCAACTCTACACCTCTTCAACCCAGTGCTTCTCTGTTTCCCTCCCACTCTCTCTGCCTCCCTCGTCCACGTTCACTTAGCCTCCTGTGTAACTGACAGGCTGCAGTCATGGAGGTGAACAGCACGGCAGCCATTTTAATACCATCAACGCCCACGTCCTGCCAATTAGAGCTGCTGGCAGAGTCTGATGATGGAGCTATTAAAAGAGACGTTCAGGGTCTATCTGACAGATGGATTCGTGCCTCCTGTGTCTAAATAAAACCCGCCCACCGCTCCGCCCACAGCTGACACGTCTCACCTTCACATATAGTACCGGTGTACCTTCAAAATGCTGCAGTGGTACTGAGGTGGGAGGAAATAACACCTGGATAGGTACAGAGGGACGCCCGCTGCATGTGTAGATGTAAATCTGAGGGACAGAGAAGGATGGTCATCAAAAAGAAACACCAACAATAGGTGGGATGGGAGGATGGATGGATGGATGGATGGATGGAATGAGCAGACAGGAGAAGGTTTTGATGTGGAGCTGCAGGAGGTGGTAGGATGAGCTTTGGGAACATCACAGGAGGCGGTGGGAGGTGATGATGGGATGTTAGAGGAGGTGATAGCAGGGGTGTGTGATGTGAGAAGCTGGGGGGATTACAGGTAGGAGGAGGTGATGTAAGCAGGTGGGAGGAGTTTGGTGGAGGTAAATGTAAGTGGGAGGGGATGGAGGCGGGGAGATGATGTGATCTGAGGTGAGATAATGGCAGGTGTTGGAGGGGGAGGAGGCAAAACGGGGTAATGAGAGGTTGTGAAATTAAAGGAGATGAAGAGAGGAGGTGATGGAATGTCACAACTATCTTTGCCCTAAGCGCCTCACCGTTGTATTCATCCTCCAACCAAGCAGGTTGCACTTTACATCCATGTCTGGCCAACATGTGTGAAATTATCAGAATTAGCATCTGAATTATTGAGCCATGGCCAAAATCTAATCACTTCATCCTTGAGTGCAAGATGTTTGTGCCAAATTTGTATAATTTCCCTTCAGGCATTCCTGAGATATCACGAGAATGGGACGGACTGACGGACGGACGGACAATCCAAAAACAGAATAAGAGGTCGACGGATGTAGGTTTTTTTTATGGCCGATGCCATTTCTTTTTTTTTTTTTTTTTTTACAGAATCAGGGCAGCCGATGGCCGATATATGATACCAATTTTTTGCCGTTATCTTTTCTTCCTCCATCTGAAAATATAACGACTCTGTCTGTCTCTACGTCTTGATCGGTCACGCCGAAGAAGGTTCACTTTATCTGTGAATGCTGGAGATTTAGGTTCCTCTGATATTGTGTGTTCAGCATCTGAACGGCTCACATACCGCTCGAAGATGCTTTTTGATTTCCCCGTAACACCACGTTCCATGTTTACTCAGTTGAAGTTTATTTAACAGCACTTCACGCTCACTGCTGAAGTTCTTCTTCTTCTTACAGCGTTATTTTGGTGGCATCGCTCCAGTTCTTGGGCTTGTGGTGGAGTATTTGCAGACAGTGCAACACCTGCAGTGTTACAGGGGATGTTACCTGTGCTAATGATAAACAATAAAACAATCATCGTCATCGTCAGACTTGGATGGTTAACAACGTCTGGTGCATCTGGGGTTGACTTGTCTTATATTTTTCTTTTAACAGAGAAATGTTGCTGCACTGCCATTGTGTAAATTTTACCATCACTTTTCAGGTTGCATAAAAAAAAAAAAAATCCAATTCAAATCCACCTTTTACGAGACAAATTCAAGTAAAAGCCTCAACCTCCACAAGCACCGACATGTGGCCCTGGAACTTGTCCACATATGACTGCAGTTTATCACAAAGATTAACACAAAAAGGTTCACAAATTTAGGAAAATTACTTAGAAAAGCCTTGAGAAATGTAATCATTTTACGGCGCAATAGCAAGGTCCTAGAGCGACTGACCATTTGACAAATAGCCGCACTTGAAGTACTTTAGCAAACCAGAAAACCTGAAACTGTTTAGAGTTTAATGCAGCGTGACTGAATGTTTGCGTAGCTTTTACTTAAAGGTCAAATCAAGCATATTATATCAGGACAAACAGTAACTCAGTCCAACGTTTCTGCATTTATAAGTTTGTTAAAACAGGAATAACACATGAATAACTGTTTTGCTCATTATGATGAATGGCTTTGTAGTTTTAAAACATATTTATTTCATTTGGTTATCTAATGACAGGTAGATGCAGAAGTCCAGTTCACCTATTGTTATTTTATCCACCACTACAGCCCAGAACTTGAGCTGAGATCACTGCTGCTAATTACTGTGTTAGAAAACTAAACTAAATCTGCAGTTTTCTGTAAAGTCCAGCTGAGTTGATGAAGCTTGTAGTGAGTTACTGGTGTGGATGTTTCAAGTGTGCGTTGCCACTGTCAACCAGGTCAGCAGCGTACTGTATGTGGAGAATGCCCAACCACAGTACATCCTTACAGATGGACAGAAACGTTATATTATTCATGAAGAATAGGACAGATTTCAGCCTTTAAGCATGTTCCTGTATATGACTGACAGCTCGTCACTGACTACCTGAGTTCTGCTGCAGTAACATCCACCCATCTGGCTCCCTGTGCAGCACAAAACAAACACTTAGACATTTCTGCAAATAGTATCTGACCCACCTACACCGCCAAGTGTAATATGTATATCAGCAGCAGATGGTTGAGATCAACTATTTTTGACTCATCCTGCTGAAGTGCAGGCTGTCTGTCGGCACAGATCGTACAGACTGTTCACCTCAGACTCCTCTGCTGAGGATGCAAACTGAATATCATCATCTCGTTTTAAGTGTTTACATTTAATGAAGCTTCTGTTTCCGAAGAAATATACAAACATGATAACGTGATGTTTGGGTCTCTGCTGTTATGCAGCAACATTTCTGTATCCCATCAATTGCTTCCCCATATGAGATTACATAAGATTATGGTCTTCTTTATCACATAAATACAGAATAATGCACCTTAAAATTACATTTTTTTAAACTTTGCTGCCTTTTTGGTACAGGTGCTTGATTTTCCATGTACCCAGTGCAAAGCAATCAACTTCTACAAGAACTATAAGCCATGAAATGATAAAATACTCAAAATATTCACCCACAAGCACAACTTTCACCCAGGAGATGCTCGTGTAACACGTGAAAACAGCGTGTTGTTTGTTTTTGGGCTCACAATGTTAACTTTCTTTACATATTAAGGTCAACCATGATGTTCTCCCTAAACATAGCTCAGTGGTTTTGTCTTTTTCAAATACATATATAACATAACTACAATTTCAAAGCCTAGACATCTGTGATCTTTGGAGCGAATATTGACATCATGTCAGCAACATAACTACACTTACACCACTTAGATTTATTTTTAAATCGAGACTTCCTGCCTTTAACTAAAAATATAAAAATAAAAATTCAGCTTGACACCTTGCACACCAAGTGAACATACGCCATGATGGAGTAGTTCTCACGACAGCGAGCATAAACCAAGCTTAACATGCACCTGGCGATTAGTGGATTTATTAGATTGAAGGGAAAACTGAGTTTCTTCACAAAGAATCACTGAACCACCACTTTAAATCTGTTGTTTATCAGATGATAATAATAATAATAATAATAATAATAATAATAATAATAATAATAATGTCATTCAGTATGAAAAAGCATAAAAACAGGCCAATCAACGAAAGAAATCTTAGTCGACTGAGACCAAAACAAGGAACTGCTCAGCTAATCCACTAAGAGGAGGTAGCCCTCTTCATCATTTACTGCGTGTCCCTGAAGTCGTTTTCCATCCTGTTGGCCAGTTGTGACACCTCAGTGTTGACTTACTCTCACAATGGTGAAAAGTCCTGTGTTTGTTTGACCTGCCCAACCTTTTGTTGCACTCACCTTACACTGACCCTAACTCCAACCCTCTAATAATGACACATCAATGCTGACTTGGTTTGACAGCGGTCTCCTGGTTGAACAGTCCTGTTTCATGTAAATCATCCTTTTGAAGTATGAGCTATATTTGCAAAATTAGGGTCGTCCTTCGACCAAAGAAAATCTTAGTCGACTAACACTTATACAATTTTGTCGACCTGTTGATTAGTTGATTAGACCGACACATCTGTAAAATTGAGTTTCTTCACAAAGAATCACTAAAGCCCCACCAGAGATGTGCTCATAATGGTTTTCTACTTCAGTTTGCTCAGCACATATTTTACTTTCAATTTGCACAGTAGAGCTATATCTTCTATATTACTGTATTTCTTTTATCTATTTTGAAGTTAAGTGTTTTTTCTACCTACCTCATGTCGTTTGTGTGCGTGATGCACATGTTCATGATGGATGTAAGTTGCTGCTGTAACAATTCGATTTCCTTTCAGTGATCCATCTATCTGGTTTCTTAGAAATAAGTCATTCAACATGATAAAGCATAAAAACATGACATGACATGGACAAAGGAAATCTAAGATGATTAAGACCAAACAGTGATTAGTTGACAAATTGTGTCCTGATGGGGCACTGGAGGAAATCCCAGGTGGCCACAAAATCATTACAATTCACCATGACGTCTGGGTGATGACAGAACCACGTATACAATGTCAATATGTAGTTAAATGAATGAGTTCACTGCAGTCAAAAGACATCAGTCTGTGGGGAATATGAGCGGGCTTTAGACATTTAGGCAGGATTTTGATATTTTATGGCACTCTGTTCAGTAGTTGTAGAGATGAATCAAACATCACAACCACCACTAACGTGAGGAATAATCTTTCCAAAAGCTGCTCTCCTTACATTTTGATGGCACGTAAGCCGCTCGCCCGTCGCGTTGTTAACAAGGTGCCCATTAGACATTTCAGCTTTCTTTTCCATCACGCCACTTTCATCCATCCCGTATAGTAGCCTTCAGCGGCAGACAGTTGTGCTGGGAGACAATAAGCTCTCTGTTCTTTTGATTCTTGGCTCTGTCTGAGCAGACGGAGCCTTTAATCAGCCTGGTCCGACGCCGAGACTACACATGTCCTGCAATTTCTCCACTTTTCATCTCCTGCCTTTGAAATGCAGAACTTCACTAATGGCTTTTACTTGTCACAGGATCAATACGTTCCCTGTACATCCCGAGAGAATAACATGCTATTAATTTGTTGGACCGGATAAATTGTGACAGCACCTTTTTTTTTTTTTTTTTTTAAAGCATCACCGCACGTCATGCATGGCCGTGATGCACTGTAAGCCTGAGTGACAGAACGCTCAGGAAGATGATGGCAGAGCTTGAACTTTAAACCTTCCATCAGAGTCCTAGAAAGGTCGCCCCTCCTCGATGTAATCCATAAGCTCACAGCGTTAAGTGCAGGAGGATTATTAGCACAGAGGCGACGTGTGGAAGCAGATAAAGCCTGGACCATATGGGTGTTCAGCACCAGCTCTCACTGCTGGATGAGGCTGTCTAGGCCAGAAAGCTGCGAGGGAGAAAACCTCGACTGACTGTCCGTCGTCCTGTGTTTCACATTCATCCGTAACAAAACGGACCGATTTGTGACTGCTGATTTCTGGAACATGATGTTAGGAAGAAGACAACATGGCCGCCAGTAGGCATCTGATCAAAATGTTGATGCAACATGTTGTACTCATTCAGGGGAAAAAACCCAAAACAGGTGGAAAGTTTACAAATCTGAATGATTTATTGTTTCAGTAACACTTGAATGCTGATTTGTGCTTTCCATTTTATAACAACACTTGGAAGAGCTCCTTCATTCTTAATCTGTTTTATCTCTTTCATTTTCCGTCTTGGCTAAATGTTGACACTTCCATCTGCTGCTAAATTCTGGCCAAAATCTGTCATCATTTTTGGTTCTTCAAAACAAATGACAAAATGAAGATTAAGATGAAATGAGGTACTTCGCTAACCCTCCGAACTGCTAACAAAGACTGTGCTCACATGCAGGATTTCTGTCTTTTTACATCTTCTGAAAGTGCTGTAACGGCTGCATCGCTTTGCAGTGGCTTCATAAGTTTATGCATGAATTAAGAGGTGAATGAACACTTACTTTGCTATGATTTATGTTTTTCTCACTCTAAGGATGTGCTGACATCATCACCACAGAGTCCAATAAGACAACGGACGCAATAGAAACATATTTAAAGCAGCTGTTATCAATATTTTCTTTCTAACAATGAATGAAAAGATAATGTGACCATGTGAAAGGTGCAACCTGATGTCAGGGAAGGTTTATAACTGGCACAACATTTGTCCACCACACAAACATCCACAGTTAGGTTCAGACAAGAAAACCACTTAGAGTAAGGGAAAACATCATGGTTGGGCTTAAATAAGTTTGTAAACTAAGTAAAATACGTATAGAACAATGTAACTCAAATACCGAAAACGTGACAAACGTCATTAATGTAACTTACAAAACAAAACACCATCAACGCCAGACTCCTGTGTTTGTTTCACACTTTTTATACTACATCACTGACTCTTCCTGCAGCATTTATATGCAGGTGGGTTTACATTGCAGTCAGTACAGGACACATGGCGTACAAATGATATGGTAATCAAGAAATTATTTTATACCTTGCATGACTTTTCATGCGAACGTACTGGAACTGACGTCTACTTTGCAAACTCTCTGAAACTGTTGTAAAGTTTTACTCACTCAGCGTCATTGCTGAGATCTAACGATATGCTGACGTCATTACAGACATTAAAAATGTTCTATACCAGCTATTATCAATATTTTACTGTAACAATGAACCATGTGAAAGGTGTCTCTGGTAGTGCAACCTGAACTGAACATTCAACTTGTCATGATAATACATTTTAACATTTCCGTGTGTCATTTGTACGCCACGCAAACATCCACAGTTAGGTTTAGGCTAGAAAACCACTTAGGAAGGGTAAGAGAAAATGTCATCGTTGGGCTTAAAATAAGTACATAAACTATAAACAAAAATATGAACATAAACAACGAAACTCAGCAACAGAAAACCTGACAAACGTCAACAAAAAACCTGTCACAAACATCACTAACGTGACTTTCAAAACAAAACACCGATGTCCTGGTTAAAAGTCCTGTGTTTGTTTTTCACTTTTTACATTGCAGTAAGTGCAGAATGGTGCACTAATAACACAGGAACCAAGAAAAGTGTACTTATTGTACGCTAAGCGCCTTGCATGTTAGCGTGGTATTTGTACGCATTTGATCCTTGTGCTGGAACAACTGCTTACTTTGCAAACTCTCACTTCAATATTTTCATTATCAGTGTGTTATGTTATGCATGTTATGCTTTTCATGTGTCATTTAACGCGGTTATGTTTGACTTGATGAATAACAAAACCAACAACAAAACCACTTAATTAGAGTTCGGAAAAAAAAAGGCTCAAAATACGTAAACAATGTAGTATAAGTACAGAAAACATCACAGACGTCAATAAAAAACACATCACAATGTCAGTAATGTAACTTCATAATAACACGAACAACGATCTCCTGCGTTTGTTTACAGCCTATACGTCATGAAACGACAGCGCTGTTATTGCATACAACTAATTGACTAATTGACTAATTGCCGTTTCATTCATACACCATTTGGTGAGATTGACGTGGATTTATCAGCTGAATCTGCAGCTCCAGTCAACTTTATGGAGCTTTAAAGTGAGTTTGTTTATCCGTCCGGCTCTAAATTCATCGTTTTCAGAAAAGAAAAGTTGTAAAAAAAGCCACTGAGCAGCAGACAGACCCAGTCAGAGACTAGCTGGTGAACATAATGGAGCATTTAGCAGCTAAAGACTGACATTTCACTCAAGGGTTGGTAGAGACCAAAACTGAGCTAAAAGAGAGAGATTAATGGACTTAATTTCATCAGGTCACAGAAGACTCTTAATGAATCATCCTATAACTGCTGAATATGGAAATAAGCAGCTATTTGCCAACAACATCACCATATTCATTTAATGTCCAGAGAAAAAAGGACTTTGATCCTAGAAACTACTGTACATTTTCAGGTTTTTGCCAAACAAACCAATTTGCCATTCACTTTCTTTGTGTTGAGTTATTGAGATCAGTAAATTACACCAAACCATCTGCATGACTAGACCCATAGTTAGAAAAGACATTTAAGGTGAAAATTCAACCACAGCTTGTCTCTGAGATAATAACTTTTATTACCACAATGTGTTCAAAAAAACAAAAAACAAAAAAAACCAAAAACAAACAAACCACAAACTGTCTAAAAGGACAGATTAATGTAGAAAAACAACAATAGCTGCAAACCTTTCCATCACTCTGAGGTCGCAGGAATATTTGTGTCTGACCTTTAACTCCTCTTGTGTTATGAAAAATATACGTACGTACATGCACATCACACCCAAACTGCTGACAGGAAAGCCCATTTAACTTTAAGTGCAGCTTCCTATTTGTGTTTTCTACTGTTTGGTTGGTTCAAACCATTGACACAATTGTTTTTCGCCCCAACTCCTCTCATCACAGTTGCGAATATTTTCACATTAGTCGTGGGTGGCTGATGAAGTTGCATTGTTTAATGAGAAGTTTTAGTCGGTGGTGTCAGGTTGGTATGTTTACCAGATCTCAGCTTGTGGGAGGCTGGCATCTGTTTCTCTCTGACTGGAACGCTCGGAGTGTCAGCTTGTTAAAAACACGACTCGACAATGGGTTGGGAAATATTTAATATCTATAGATGAACAAACAAGCAAATGCGTGGTAAAATAATAATAATAATAATATAACAAAGCCTAACTGAAGGGAGAAAAAAAGGGAGACAGAGGAAAGTATACGGGAGGCAAAAGTAAAGGAGTTCTGCAGGCTGCTGGTTTGAAAGCTTGCTCCTGACCAGCTCCTCGTACGCTGTGGCCGTTGGGTCGGGCCAAGTTGAAGCTTACATGTGTCTTTTTATATTATCAAAGTTTTACTTGATAATACATATACAACTACTCCATTCGGAGTCTAAATTAGTATTTCATTATCATACAATTTAGTCATTTATTTAATGATTTCATACTGGGCACAATATAATGATGCACAGGGAAAATTGTGTGCACATAGCCTCCTGTAGTGGATATCAGTAGGATTTTATTTCCAGATTCCCTTTAAGAGGTAGAAAACCCATTGGGCACACTTTGGGTATCCAAGTAGCCCAATGGAGAGTCCTCCTGGTCCCATCCTGACTAAAACCTCTGTAGGATCTATGAGCTTTGTGTTATTTCTATCTGCTTTGGCTCAGCTGTAGACAAGGAGCTGCTGAATGAATTCAATGGCGTCTCAGTGGACGGCATCATTGCTATAATGGCGTTATCCACTGTAGAAGAGGATAAAAATATATATTTTTTCTTTGATTCATCACAATTTACTTACACATACTAACAGTCACAATTTTCCTGACACTGGGGATGGATTCTCTGAGGTCTTACCTCTCCGTAGAGACCAGGATCATGCACATAGACCTGGTAGTTGTGGAGCTGTTCTTCATTTATTTTGGGTATGTCTGTGTCGGAGAACCACACCCTCCAGCACTCTGGGGCTTAAGAGGTTATTAAGATAAAAGGCCAGAGGACGGCGTGGTAGCAACAACAGGTATTTCTTCAACGTGGGACAGGACGGCGTGGGCTCGCTGGCTGCTCAAACATTAATCCCTGTAGGCTGCTTTCACCAGCGTCGTTTCCTTGTGCATCCATTGAATGACAGCGTAGACCATTCTCATCTCATTTCCTCCCATTTAAACCTGAACCAACATTTCACGCTCTGCGTCAGTTTGGCGTCTTTCTTTCATGTTTCTTTCACAACAGTGACGCTGCACATTATCCCTTACTCATCACACGGCTTTGCTGAATACTCGATTCTGATTGGTCAATAATGGCGTTTTATGGTCTGTTATTTCTTTATAGCAAGACCGTTGCTATGAAAGCAGCTACCCTGACTGTCAGAGATCCTGACTGAGTCTTTATTTTCCTGCTCAGTTGTCCAGCAGCTGACTGAAACGACAGCCCTCCTCGCTGAAACGACAGCCCTCCTCGCTGCACATTGATTTCTATTAGTTTCTACCCGAGCCTCCTGTCTTGTTAGTGAAGCCTGTTGTATCTTTGCCATCAGTAAACCAACAGACTGGGGACGTCCCAAAGCAATCCACAGGATCAGGACCGATTGAGTTTTTTTTTTTTTTTTAATGGATCTGTATCGGCTGTATGAAGACGGATCCATTTCTGATCCTCTGTTTATTGTAACCTAATCCACTGAGGCCACACTGGCTGTCAGAGGCGCTCGGTTCTAACGCAGAGTGACTGAACCTCAGATCAGCAGCCAGCAGGTTCAGTTAACGTCCACGCTGACAGCATGAAGAGCTGCTGTGGGTTAAAAGATGGTCTGATTTCGTGACAACCTCAGATTACGCTCGTTATTCACCTGACAATCGTATCTATCGTGTCGTGTCTTATCCAGAAAACATTTTAAGAGAAGATAAAAATGTAAATGTTTCCTTTGGTTCATCACAATTTACTCACACATGTTAACAGTCACAATATTACTGACACTGGGGATGAATTCTCTGAGGTCTTACCTGTCCATAGAGACCAGGATCCTGCATGTGGAGAGGTTTGATCAGATATGATTGATGGTGGTGTCTCCTTGGCAACATAAGCAAACTGTCATAATCTTTGATGGATCTTAGCAGCAGCCACTGAGTTGCAGTGAGTATGTTTGCCCTGGTATTCATAAACATTTGGTCTCACTGTGAGTTTACCTGTCAGCCTACCTCACACAGAAGCTCCGCCCAAAGCCTGATCTGGCCAATCACATCACTTCACCTGCATCAGAGCCCAAATCATTAGTCCTTGAGACAGAGCTAACAACACACACACACACACACACACACACACACACACACACTCTTCCTCCAGCTGATTGTTTGTGGATTCAGATGTAGAAAAGTGCAGGAGACGTCTGTCTGCTTCCTCCGCTGCCTCTTCATCCTCCTCTTCTTCCTCTCCTGTGATGAATGGTTCTGCTGTGTCTTAGTGTAAGCACTATCTCACAAAGCTCTGACCCAGATATTTTAATTGCTTATTCTCACTTACGGTGAGTCTGTATGATAAATAGCAGTTGTGTTTTTTTCCTGCCGAAGGGACTATATTTGAGCCCTGCACATCACAGCAGACCGCTGAATGTACGTGTGTTTGTACATTCAAGTAGGAGAACGTTCTGCTCCGTAATGAGGAAGCTGTTTTCTGCTTGGTTTTTCAGGACAGCTTCCTTCCCTCGTTGGCGTTAGGAGTTCTCACTAATGCACTGTTAAACTTACGAGTGTCTCGAACCCTGAGAAGCAAACTGGTGAATCTGGAGGTGTACTGGCAGAGTATACAATCGTCCCCTCACATGGACCAACCCAGTAAATGAATCACAGCTATTTATGAGTCATTTTGCATTTGCATTTTTGCAAATGTCTGTACTGATTGCAGTGTGTAACAACGTGTCCTCATACAGTTTGTATGACATATTACAAAAAGTTATTTCACATTTTTCATGCATTTTCCGGTGAATGTCCATGTCTCGTATCAGTTTCTACCCCACTAAATAAACTTCCATCTTGACAGGAAGCAGCTAGGTTGGGTGTAGGAAAAGATTGTGGTTTGGGTTGAAATAAGTATGCAAGTGGTTTAACTTTATTATGGAAGTTATGTAACAAATCAGCATCAGTTTCTGGTTTCACATGGGACATTAAGAGTGTTTTCTGGGTGGAAGTCTAGTGTCTTTGGACCCACCTATCCACCCTGATCTCCTGCCTGTGTGGCAGTTGTTGCTCTTTATACCTCCTGGTTCACAATTACATATGTATTGAGGTTATATATGAATTACAGTGCAATACTTTTTGTGGAGACCAGCCTCAACGTAAAGGCATCTGTGTGAATATGTTACGCTGATGCTTGGGCCCGTTCAGCTGCGTGAGGGGGTGGATGGGTCCAACAAACACAGGACTTTCAACACGGAGAGCGTTGTAGAGTTGTTTTTGTTTTTGTTTTCTGCAGCTGTACATAGTTTACATACATATTTTTACTAGTTTATATACTTTAAGCCCAAACCATGATTTTCCTAAACATAAGTGGTTTTGTTGCCAAAACAACTTTGACAGATTCACAGTAACTTTTTTTGCATTTCATTTAACACATTTAACACCACGCCAAAAAAGAGGCGCCGAAATAAAAAAAAAATAAAATAAATACAACCTCAAATCACGGAGATGCCAGTTCACACTGGACTATTATTATCATGACCTCTATTTTGTTGCAAAATATGGTTGGTATTTGTGGTGGAATTTTTACTGAACAAACTACAAACATGGCGGATTCAAACAGGATTAAGATCACAGATGAGGAATGATCTTAAATGCACCTTAATTTAACCAGTTTTACATCTAAAATAATCTGCTGTTCTCCTGTGCCTTTTGTTGATTGGTTAACATCAATCCCTTTAAATAACACCCGAAAAAGCCTAAAAATTGCATTGATGTTGATATTTATACGCCTTCACATGAGATCAGGTTGCTTCACTCTAAACTGTCTAAGGAAACAACCTAAACTCTGGCAGAGTTATACTGAAGGCAGTAAGCGGACAATATGTGTACTGTTATTTATTTGTTGTTTGACCTTTATTTAACCAGGACGCTCTAAATGTCTTTATCGAAGGAGTCCTGACTGAAATGGCAGCACGATTTATGCCCTCCAAGCCAACACATTACCAACACACACACCCAGGAGATGGATAAAGAAATCTTTTTGAAAAAAAAAAAAAAAAAAAACTAATATAATTGGCACAGCATTTCCCGAAAAATGGCATATTACAAACAATTGAACATGCCCATTCCAGGCTCTAAAACACTCATTCAGACTGACTAATGTCTGCAATTTCAGGGCTTTTGTGGATCATTGTGAGCAGATGGAGCTGCCCACAGGAAGGTTTCTCTGTATGAAGCCTCAGCACACACAGTCCTGAGAGCAACAGACTGCAGTTTGACTTTGACGACGTGAGAAAATGTGGAGACGCCCTGCGCGCTTTCTTGTATGAAACGCAGCGGCGGCTGCGAATATAGCCGGTGATAAACCAGCACACACGATGAAATGACAGCCATATGCAGAACACATGGTTTCTGTAATTTATAAATAGCTTTGTGACATTTTCTTTGCATGGATCTGTAGCACTCAGGCAGGTTTGAACTCAGACTTTACTCAGTACTAAATTTAGTTAGTTTGATATTTCCAAGTGAACCTACACGTAACTAAATTGGCAGCACCGGTGGTTACTGGTGGTGACACAAGTCCCAGAGTTCTGATAAAAAAAACAACCAAAAACTGGCAACCATTCACATTTTGATTTGAAACTTTATAATTATCACTTCAAGAAATGACTTCAGATATTCAGATGGATTGAGCCTTGACAGAGGCTCATTTTGTCTCCTGGCATTCATAAGTTTCTTATGAAATTAATGTTAATTAGCCACAGCTGTTAAAATCTGCTGGTGACAGCTGTTTTTATCAACTGGTGAAAGTGACAATCAGCTTGCTGCCTGAATGTTTTGTACATTTTTCTTTGCTAATCAAAAATGAGTCAGAAAATGGATAACAGATTCCTCAACTTAGACTTGAGTTTGGAGTTAAACAATTTAGACTTCACCCGACTGCTTTTTCCATCAGTTCATCTCTTTGTGTTTTCAGAAATAATGTGCATTTTTAAACATTTTTGCACCATAGCTGTCTGAATAAATGATGTCAGGACATGTTTCGTGTGCCATAGCCTTTAGGGGATGCTGTCCACTGCAGATCAAATAATAATAATCCGTTTATTTATATAGCATTCATCAAAACCTGCAATTACAAAATGTTTAAAGATACTACGAGGAACTTTCATCTTGTGTTGATTTGGCGGACCCTGTGGACAAAAGTGGTAGTGGTTCGGAGCATCTGGATGCAGCTGGGTCTGACAGTCTGTAGTCCTGGTTCTGGTTCTCCGGTGCCTCCCTTCCCTCCAGTAATACAGCCTGGGTCTCCAGCAGCATGGTGTTGGTGTTGACTCCACAAGTCCAGGACCAGCTGAAGGACTTTCTGGTCCTGTGTGATTTCCAGCCTGTTTGCATGAAAAGGTGTATAAATGCCACGATAATGTGCAAGGCGTTTAGCGTGGAGTAAGAAACGCCTTTCTTGGTTACTGTGTGTCATTAGTACACCACGTATCCTGTGATGACTACTATGTAAAAGCAGCCATTAAGAGTTAGTGAGTATAGTATAGTGAGATAGTATAAAAAGCAAGAAAGACCACTTGTGTTTGGCGGGTGGGTGGGTTCAACAAATACTATACTTTACTATACTTTTACAAATACTGGACTTTTAACCAGGAGACCCGTGTTCAAGGTGTTTTATCACTTGTTTTTAGTGGCATTTGTGATGTGATTTCTGTATTAATGTTACATTTTTTTTCCATACGAATTTTAAGCCCAACATCACATTTTTCCTAAACCTAACTAAGTGTTTTGTTGCCCAAACATAACTGTGGATGTTACCATAGTTGTGCTGCATGGTGTACAAATGACATGTTTTGTTAAGATAATATAAGATAAGATGAACCTTTATTAATCCCCAGAGGGAAATTGTTATAAGTTATGTCACTGACGACTGTGTCATGTTTTCTGTAGTTGTTTCCGTCCGTCTTTTACTTACTTACTTACTACTACTACATATTTGACCTTATTTACCTAACTCAGTGGTTTTTGTGCCTAAACCAAACTGCAGACGTTTGCATCTTGTACAAATGACATGCGAAAAGGCTTAAGTGCACACCCATGACACACGGTATGTCCGTATAATGTCGTGGTATGTGAGACAGGGATGAGGATTTCATTTGATTTCGCCGGAATCTGACCTGGTGGCACTGATGACAAGCATTGAAAATAATTAGATCGTCTTCTTTTTGATAATTATGATAATTTAATAACTTTATTTACATAGCAATGATCAAAAACAAGTTACAAACTTCTTCACAAGAGAGATTAAGATAATGCAATTCTGAAAAAAGTGTGTTTTAAGATTCAAGAAGTTTATTGTCACTAAAAAGACAGTGGTCCACCATCCAACTCCTGCAACAGTAAAACAAATAGATTTGAAAGACAAAACAGAGCTAGTGTCACATTCTGCCCCTCTGCTCGCTTTACTACCTGAACTCACTACCTTTCCACAACTCCACCCTCACCTCCGTCCACCATCTCAACCAACCTGATCACACAGCTGCAAATCATCAAGCCAGTATTTCAGCTTCCTCGGTTCACTCGCCTATCACCAGATTGGTCTTCGCCTCCATCCAGCACTCTCCCTTGGACTGATCTCCTGTTTCCACCCTTGTTTGTTCCTGACTCTCCTGCCTCGTCGTAATCCTGGTAATTACCTCAGCCTTCTGTCCCCAACCATGAATCCCGTCTCAGCGCTCCTGGTTTCTGTCTGCTCCTCTGGGCTGTTGGGAATTATTCCGAGGTTGTTTTCGCCGAGTTTCCCTGTTGTGTATACTGTGAATCACTGTGGACTTTGGACATTGTTTGAACTTCCGCTTTCGCCATTTGTGTGTGAACTCTCTGCCAGCGCTCGCTGAATCATTTGGAGGAGACACGTGGCGCTTGTTAGCACAAAACCCACCGGGACTCCGGTTTGAAGTTTCCTGTCTTTATTCTAATCAGGATTGTGAGTGGTCCTACCTGTTTATCCTGATCATCAAATCTGCTGTGAATAACAGACATTATAAATTTACCTTGACAGTCTTTGTGCAGCATTTGGGTCCAAAACACCCGTTACAGCCAGACTGTCTGATCTCCTCCGCAGGTCATTCCAGAGTCGTGGGACCACAACTCCAAAGGCCTGGTCTCCTCTGGTTTTTAGCTTTGATGTAGAGATAACTAAGCCAGAGCATCTCAGGCTGCATTCAGGTTTGTAAGGTGTTAGTAGGTCAGTGATATAATCAGGGTCCAACCCCAACCCGTGCTTTAAAAGTCATTACAACTTTAAAATCAAATCTAAAATATACAGTTAACCAATGTAGAGATGCTAAAACAGGTGAAGTGTGATGGTGTTGTTTACTTACATAGGCCATATACTGTACGTCGAGGCATCAGTATTAAATTGAGACTATTTCATTAACCAGTCAAAAGTTCCTCACACAGTAACTTTAACAACAATAGAGCGAATGAACAGAAAAGGTAAACATCAGGTAGCATTAAAAGTACATTAACTGTCAACATGTCAGTACCCTTGTATATGTAAGCTGGAGTGTGGACACATTAACAGAATAAAACATAAAACACAGGACAGAGGAAACAATAATACGCTCAAAGTGCATTAAAAGCTAAAGATGTGAGTTGTAGCTCTGATGCGACTGAGGAGGACAAACGGCGGCTGCTTCCATTTACTCAGATCTGACCAATGAGCAGGCTGCATTTCATCTTTGTGGCGCTTCACTGTTAAACTGCTCTCATATGTATTCCTGCTTAAAACTCTCCCTCGTTTGCCTTCAGATTGGAGGAGCACTTAGACCCTCCATCAAAGGATCTGCATTTGACAGATAACTGTAATTCCCTCCACTCTCGACTGTGTTTACTAACCTCACATGAAAGTAGCTTTGCCCTGTGCATTGTGGGAGATTTGCATCCTCTCTGCTTTAGACTACTTAGGGACATGGACTTGCAGTGTCATGTGTTTCTCTATACAGAAGCTGGATGTGTTTGTGCAGGCAGCAGTTTGTGTCTGGGAGAGAGGAGTGGAGTGCTTGTCACAAAGAATTAACCTTCAGTCTGTGTGCGTTAAATGAAAGAAAAAATGTGTAGAAGATGGTGGCGCTCATAAACTTCCTCCGCTAATTTTGAACATATTTCCTAACGGCGATAAAAGAGGAAAGGTCATAAACATTAGAGTTCATACTCTTGGCACTACAAATGATTTTTGGAAATCTAGTCAGTAGTTGTACAAGTAATAAAGCGTGGGCGCCCTGATAGCTCAGCTGGTGGACCATATAACAAGGCTGAGTCCTGACTGTGGCGGCCCGTGTAGCCCTTTCTAAGCTATCCACTTTCCTGCCATCCATCCATCTTCAACCGCTTATCCCATTAGGGGTTGAAGATGGAGCCGATCCCAGCTGGCGTTGGCGGTGTACATCCTGGACAGGTCATCTGTCCACCACAGGGCAAATAGAGACAGACAACCATTCAACAGACAACCAAAGAAATAAAACATTTGCTTCTGGTTGCAAAGCAAATTTGCATCTTCGGATTCAGGTGGTGTTCAACTTTGGTGAACTTTCAGGCGAGTATCGCCTTGACAGCCGATGGTTACATGATTAGTACTCTGCGATGTGGCTGTAGCAATCCCAGTTTGAATCCAGGTCACGACAGGCTGTTTCGTAAATTTCCCCACGATGGGACTAATAAAGGAATATACTGGGGGCTGGAGGCGATCACAGCTGACGCTGGGCAAACACTTCAGACTACAGATCACAGGGCTGACACATAGACAGACAACCATTCACACTCACATTCATACCTACGGGACATTTAGAGTCATCAATTAACGTTAGGTTAATTGCATGTCATTGCATTCACCAGAAGTGAATGTTAATTTATTTGTCATATAACTTCTGTAGTTTGTCTTGAAGGTGAAGCACATGGTGAAGGCTGAGAACCAGAGGGGCATAAAGCCGAGTTTATGCTCGCCGTAGTGTTGCCGCCGTGATAATGCACAATTAAAAAATGTCATCATAACCTAATGCAGCACTTGGACGTGAATTTTTCTAACTAGGTCCCCGCTGCCCACACAGGGATTTTATTATATGACATTTAATACTTGATCCCTGTTTTTATAGGGATTGTATAAAGGTAATAATATATGTCCATGAATATGAGATATGACTCTATATTTAATTACGATTCCTCCACTAAGGAGTTTTTATTAACACTCTGACTTCTTGCTTCTTCACAGAATACTTTGTTTGAATGCTCTCTGGCCCAACAGACAACATGTTGAGCATAAATGCTTTTGTGTGTGCTCGTAGCTCAATCAGCGTCTGTGGCACTTTGGATGAAAAATAAGTCAAATGAAAGCTCTTGATGAGCTCTTTCTACTGACAAAAGGGTTTATGTGGTTTCTAAACCAGTTATTGTTTATCAAAAGTCCAACAGTTGAACGTGTCGACCTGATCTATTAAGAGCAATGAAGAAAAAAAAAAAATATTTTTTGTGTTGGCTCCCTTGTAAAGTCGTCCCTCTGATTCTCACCTCTTGGTGGATACTTCAGTGAGTTGAGGATTTATTCTCTGCGGAGCATGAATACACTTTGTAAAGTTTGACTCTTGTATTATACTTCCTTATACACAAGTGGAGTATTTGGGCTGATGCTGACAGTAGAATGAAGCTCACAGGATCACCGGCATCATAAGAAATCATCCATCTGGGACAACAAACATTGAAAGCAGCTAAAGAAAATGAGGATGGTAGTTTTCCAACTAGCATGTACAAAACAAGATGAGGAGGTGCCAGAGGAAAGGTCAGCGTGTCACCAAACTCTACAAATCAACCTCTGGGGACAGTGACTATCTGAGCCGATTTCCATGTCTGAAATCTGGCTGGCAGTTGTTGAAAGATTTTTGTTGAAAGAGCAAACCTCGCTAAGATCTGCTCATGTTGTCTTATGACGGGTCACAGTTTAAAAGCAGAGCACAGAGCAGAGGTCGTCATCAAAGAGACAAGTCACATTTCCTGAGTGGTAATCAGCTCATCACAGCCTTTAAAGTCCTTTAAAGACATCTTCTTTTTTCTGTTTTAAGGAGTCCTCTCTTTGGCAGACACACCGGCCTCGGCACCGAACACAAACACGCAGGAGAAACGCTGCCAAGAACCTCTGAGCTCGAGGCAACATCCAACAAGCAGAAGAAAAGCAGCTACTGTAGAAACTGAGGATGGAAATAATTCATCTGTCTGCCGAGCTAAAGCTGTAACATCAACTGAACCGACGCTCCAGTTTAACCCTTCAGATAAGAACTGTGTCGAGCTGCAGGATGAGATTTATTTGACCATGTACTTTTTTTGTGTTTTTGAATTATCATGTTACAGAGATTGACTTATTGATAGAGAGGGAGCCGGGCTGGAGCTGTGATGATCCTCACGAGCAAAATAGGTTAATGCAGTAGCAAACAACAGGACCGGGATTAAAGAAGCACAACAAATGAGGAAGATTAAAGCAGCAGCATCTCAGTCATGCTGATGCAGAAATCCTAGCAGCTTCAAAGCATCCTCACATTGTCGGCTATAAAAAGATTTACAGTCGTTGGCAATTTTGGACACATTTACATTCAGGGCACCAACTTTATTCGAACAGTCCACAGCTGATAATCACCCTCCTATCAAGTGATTAGAACGTGTCCCTGAAAGTCTGTTGAAATATGTGATAGATGGGTCAATCAGGGTTAATCCTTTCTGCTTCTTGTCCTCATGAGAGTTTTCGCTTCCATACGGGGAAAAGTCCAGAAAGAAAAAGACACATGAAGAAGTGTCTCTTTAGAGGTTAAAGACAGGCTTTTCGTGTGCATTAGGTTTAGATATATCAAGAAAGATTTAGATCAGGGGTGTCAAACACAAATACACATAGGGCCAAAAAAAAAAAAAAAAAAAAAAAAAACTGGGACTAAGTCGCGGGCCAGACTCGATGTTTATTCAAAAATTCGTTACAGCTGTGCATGTTTTCCTTTCTCTCCATATATATGTATGCACACATAGACAGTGTGTATGGTATAATTGGTTCCAACCACAGCAGGTCTGTCCTTTACATTGTGAACGAATCTTCTTCCTCCCACCTGTCTTCAAAGATCCAGCTGTCCATCTTTGGTTTGGCCATTTCTGGGGAGAGGTGGCTTAAATGTTCTTGCGGTGACTGGTAATATGTGGTGCCAATGCACTAGCAGAGCATTCTGGGATTTGTAGTATTAGCGCTTCATGCCCTATATACCGGTGGGCCAGCTCTAACAGACATTTGATGTCATATCATCTCAGGCCTGAGTTTGATTTAGAGTTTAAAGTCTGTCAACATGGACTGGAGACAGTTTAAGGTCAGATACACAATTCAACATTTTATACCTATTCAATGCCATGAAATCCAATAACTTTTTAATTTATTACATCAACAGTAGAGGAGTTTAAATATTTTAACCTTGCAGCCAATACACATTTTTAAAAAAACAATGCCGTGCATGAGTCTAATTGGGAAATTAGATCCATATGATATAAGCAAGATCATCTCAGAGGCTGTCTACAAAAGTCTTGTTGGAAGTGTCTTAACTTTTAACAAGTATACACGTGTAACCGTGCTCAATTACAGTTCAGTGTAACTGGCTGGTTCAGGTAACCCCTCGTGTGGAATGAAGAACAAGAGGCTTGTTTGTCTTTTCTTGCTGCCATTTATTATCTGGACAGGAACACAGTACATACTGGTCAGTCGTACAGCTGGCTCGTTACGGCGGCTCACACAGCACTCTACAAGGAAGCAGCAGAACTGCTTGGCTGAGAGCTAGCTAACTTATTGTAACGCTGTGATTTAAACATTTTAACAGTCAGAAGGGTACAGTAAACCACTCTTCTCTTATCATTAATCACAGTGCACATATAGTGAACGTATAATGTATAAATACACAATATTTATATGCTGGGCTGCTCCATAATTCACCTCGGGCATGTCCTCTCATGAACTGGCAAAGTTTACAGTTGCCAGGGGCATTTATCTACTTTTGAAAGGGGAACACTTTTATAGATCTATAGACTATAGCTATATAGAGCTGTATATAGAGAGCTATAGGTCCGACACAGCAACTAATAACTTTACTAAATTCATAAACACCATTCACACTGGGACCAATGTTTGTTATTGTTATCTGCACAGTGCATGTTGTGCTATTTGTTGTTTTAGTGTATATATTGTGATTTATGATATGTTTTAACCAAACTGTGAAGCCAAAGGCAAGTTTTCACATTTGTGGACAATAAAGATTAAGATGATTATTATTATTATTTATTATGATAAGGCTCATATTCTTGCAAAGCGATGTTTGGTGCTGTGATGCTGCTGGACCACCACTCTGAACCTCCCAGACTTGTGGTTTGTCTTGTCTGGTAGTCAGACCCGGAGCAGGACAAACGTCCTCAGAGTGCAGGGTGCTAATAGTAGCATGAAAGGTAGCTGAAGCATTGCTAGAAACATTAGCAGCTGGCTCAGTGGAACCTTTTAGCAGACATTACCAAAAAGGGCTGATGAGGGAGATGAAAATGCTGCATGTAAAATCCAACAGTCAGATGCATATCTGATGCTTTGACTCACAGATATGTGCATAAAGCATTTTATATGGTCAATGATTATCGCTGTATTGATCGCTCCTGATGTGCTGTAGAGTTCTGCAGAGGCCTCAAAACGAGACCCATACCTGGAACTGCACCCACGTCGTTAACACCCAGCCTGACTGAAGACAACTGATATTGCCAAATTAGAGACCTGAGCCCAACCTCAGCAATATTTTTGCTTTATTTTATCCATTACTGTCAGGCTAATGCAATGCACCGGCCACACTCCTTTCCTCTTCCCATTTGGCATTGCTTCTCTACTTGAAACTAATGACACACATGGACATTGGCCCAGAGAGAGAAAGAGATTTCTCATATAAAGTACATTTGGAATTAACCAAACTCTAAACCCACAAGCTTCGAGCTACAAAAAAGGGCTGGAAACAAACTCAAAAGCCCAAAACTGTGCTGCGTTTGCACAACTCCAACATGGTGCTAACACTACCTGGTTAATGAAGTATATTACATTATTATCATATATATTATATTATTATTATACTATTATTCTTTTTTCCAATGCAAAGCACAACACAAACATTTTCATAATACCAGTGAACTGAACGCAATGTAATGTGAAAGGGTTGCTCATACAACTAAACCAACTGAGAATCAAATCTGCAGCTCCACCACCAGGCTCACTCCTGAAGGAGTAAATTTCCAGTCATGCACAGTGGAAATGCTGATATAAAAGATCATATTAAGATGGCCAAATAGCAATATACAATAACTAACAGCAAATGTATCACAGTCAGACATTTAAGCCAGCAGCCTGTGCTGCACTGACAAATAGAAAATGTACTTATTATAACAATATTTTCATTTTTGTATGGCTTGTGCTGACCAAGGTTAGGAAGTATTATACCATTATATGTGCTCTCTTCCTTTAGTTAGAATGTGATAATTAATAATACTATCACACCAATTCAATATTTGTTGTTTGTGTTTACTAGTGTTATTATACAGTTGACAAATAAACTGTTTTGGTGGATTTTAGGAGGAAAAAAAAAACTTACGGTAGTTTTAATCTGCTGAGGCGCTGTCCGTGGTGCTGAAATAATTCTCCCCATTCTGGTGAAAATACCTGTTATACTGTATGGTGCGTACATATGCGCATACATGTGTGCATGCATGAGTGTGTTAAGAGTCCTGGTTTGTGGGTTTAGAAATATGGTCACCCTAGGTGGAGACCAAACCAGACCTAAAAGGAGAGTGAATACTGGACTTGCATTCATTGGGTGAACACAAACACAACTCTAATTTGATCATAAATCCATTAGAAGCAACCAGCATGGTGCTGATGGACTTCAGACACCTGACACCCTCTTGGCCAGTGTGGATATTAATCTGTTGTCATGGATGAATGACAAAAAGTTGTGTGGAAAGATGAACAAAATAAATGGACAACGCTAAACTGAGACATAACGTTAGAGCCAATAAATTGTTTTGCTAGTCAGCTGCTAAATTATGACTCAACAAATTAACTTACTGATGTTCGTAGTTAGCTCTACAACATTACATTATTTTACATTGTTCATGTAAACCTACATGTAAAAACACCAACTCATAGTTTCAGTTGCGCTGCTACTGACATGACTCACACATATAACTAAGGATACATAAATAAACAATATATTCTCATTATAGTTGACTGTGTGCTGTTTTTCATATTTACAGTGAATCGAATGCAGTGTAATTTGAAAATGTTGCACCAACTCTGCAGCTCCATGCAGCTTTTTGCATCTTTAAGCTCAAATTCAACACCACCAGCAAGATATGATTTTATTGAACAAAAACACGGGTGATGCTTGGAGTTTGTCCACTTAGTTTGATGCGGTTTGGGGAGCTTCGATTGAGGATCCACCATAACACCCAGGCACGACGGACCCCCTCAGGGACCCTGCGAAGAGATGAAGAGATTAGGAGATAAGAATGAGGTGGTAGGGACGGGTGCCGAATACGAGAGTGGAACTGGAGGAGTGGGATAGGTGGGTATTTATTGGAAATATGGGAAGTGACACGTTAATGCGCGGTCCTTCTCCAGAAATTATGCTGAGAGCTTCACTTTTTGGCTTTGTGGCTGCACACAGTGGAACATTTAGCAGCTTAAGAGCCAGGTATTTTTCTCAGGAGTTGGTGGAGACCAAACAGAGCTGAAAGGAGAGTGAATATTCAATTTCATCAGGTGAACACAACTCCAGTGGGATAATAAAACTGTCCTGTGTCTGCTGGATCTGTAAGTAAGAAGTTGTTAGCTATAACAACTCTTCAAGGTGATGGGGCTGTGTTTATACTCAGTGTGAAGTCTCTATGGTTGACACAAGAAAAAACAGAGAAACATTCAGTGCAATTAAACAAAATAAATTGCTATTTCACTTTTCAAATAAGCATCACACCTTAATGTGTTAATTTTGACAGAATGCATAAACACATCGTGTACTAATCCATCATAATGCACAAACTGTGTGGTTTACTTCAGGGCCCGATAGTGAACACAAGCCTCTTCCAGTCTGACAGCATCTGGATAAAAATCTGAGACAAAACCGTCCAATAAATCAGCATGTAAACGAACCCAGGAGGTGGAGCAGTGTTTCAGCAGGGGGCGCTGTGCACCGGTTACGTGTTACATGCCGACACACTGGTGAACAAACCCGTCTGGCTGTAATAATGTTTTTGGGATGAGCTGAAACGATCAAACCACTGAGGAAATCAATCTGGTTTCAAACTACAAAATATTAAATTATTTGGCAGTGTTCACCCTGAATACCTAGCGTTAAACAACACAGTAATAATCATCTCTCTGAATCCTATGTAGAACTCATCAATAACACTGAGAGCTGCATCCAGGGCGTCTACCGTGCACCACACTTATCACTCCCTTTACTGTGTTTAATCAAACCACAGTCCAAAACAAACAACAAAACAAAGGGTAAGTGTGCTGCTGCCATTTGGACGTCTCTCAGACACTTTCATTTTCATCTGTCCTCTATCCCTCCATCTGTAGCTTTCAATCACGCAAAGAGGGCCACTGATCTAAGACAAACATCTGGAGGTAACACTGCTCAAACACAGCAAGTATGGAGGAGGTAATCAGGTTATTTGCTTCAATAGAAACATCAACACAGCAGTGAAAAAATATCTCAGAGTGTTGGGAGAGTTAAGCATTAGGTTTAACCGTCAGGTTTTGGGAATTCTCATCTTAATCTTCTCAGAAGTTTTATTGTTTTATTGGCCGACAAAGATCATGGCTAATTTTCAAAACATCAATCACCAGTGAAGAGCTCAGTTCAGTTATGAAAACAAGACCAAAACTGAGACCATGTCCGGACCGTGCATGGTCAGTCTGTGAATTTGTGGCTGAATAGTTCCACTAATAGTCGGTTCGTCATGTCTGTAATGTTAAATCCAGTGTTACATGTCCACCAGGTCTGGTGAGGACACTGGGGGGACGCACTGCCTCACTCAACTGGCCGTTTCAGTGGTGATGTACGCTGTTGTGGAATGCACCAGATTGGTTCCCGGTCTTCATGAAACAACATGACGGCCTGCTCGTAAATATAAATCCACCAAAATCTACTTCTGAAAACATGTTAGTGAGAAACAAGCGATGCCACTGCTGAATCTGATACGCCCCCTGAAAATATGAAAGAGGACAGTTTCTGCCTTTTTATTTTGAGAGCAACAGCCAATAAAGAAACTCCAACACAACTAATTGTGTAACTTCATCACTCAGTGACAGACTTGTGTTCGTAGTTCGCCCTCTGCGGTCCAGCCAAAAAGGTTGTTCCCCACTGAAAACAGGTTGACATATTTGATATTTGATATAAAACAGAACCTGCTTGATAAGATAGAGAGTTTTTAGGTGTTATCTTACCAGGAACAGGTTATTTCTGTTACTTTCTTTTACTTTCTCTTCTCTTTCTTCTCGCCTGCACATTCACAAGGTGAGCTATACAGCTAAAAAATTACCGTAGCATGACATTTTTTAACAAATTTTCAAGACCCACTGATGCGTCTGTGCCTTAGTTTGTACTGTTGAGTTTGACTCTGTATCCATTGTTGTCTTTCCATTGACTTTGCACGCAACACGCAAACCTTGAAAATTCATTTTGTGTGCCGTCTGAATACAGCATCACATTTTAAGGCAGTGCAGTGTGACAATAGTCTTCTGTGCTTATCAACATAGTGACTACCAATGGGAACACACAAGAATAGTGTTTATTGGACGTCAACAAACCCATGTCTGTCCTTATCACCAGCTGTGTGTGGACGCACATCATTGAACACTGAAATAAGACATGCCGTCATCTTATTTCACAGACCTGATGCCCATTAACTCTCCAGGAGAGCAGGATCTTTGTCCCATTCACTCCTCAAGCTGTGGCACTGACTGCTACTTCTGTCTGTATAGCCCCTGAACTTATCTAGACATTCACCGGAGGAACTGCATGTGAGAACGTAATTGTCCAAATCAGCTGGACTGGACACGTCTGAGAGTTATCAGTGAGCGAGTGGGCTGTTGACGTTTGCAAGCGACTGGCACAAACCCAGAAAAATGCAAATATCCAAGGGTGTAGAAGGGTCAGTTATCCTTTCCTTTCCTTTCATCCGCTGCTATCACGTTACAATCAGCTGTTCAAGCTCCATGTGTCACGGTCCAGGGTTCCTGTCAGAGTTTGTTTCCTGTTTTAGTTTGAAACTCACCCCCCTCTCCTCTCCACCTCACCTCTCGTTCATTTCTAGTTTTACTTCCTGCCTTTTTGTGGTTGTTTACCCCACCTTGGTTTGTTTCACCTGTGAGTAATGGCCTGACTCCTTGTCTATTTAGTCTCCATGTTTCACTGTTTCAGTGTTTGTCGTCAGTCTCCATATGGGGTTTGTCTCCTGAGTAAGAGTTCTTCCTAAATTTATTCTTTGGATAGTGGTGTTATTGTCCTGCCGGTGATCCTCCTCTTCCCGGTGTTCCTCGTGTCTTCTGGTTTGCGATTCAATTTTTCTTTCAGTTTGCTTTCGTTCTATTTATTTGTACTTTATTTTGACACAGCCTGCCCCTTCATGTCGTATTCACGTCCTGTAAGGGAAAGTTTCTGAAATCTTGAGTTACAACTTGTGACGTGTTTGTTGAGTTGTTAGAAATGGTGGAGCCAGGGAAGTTCTTCTCGTAATAAAAAGTTAATGTTGTAAGCATATTGAAAGTTTAATCATATATTGTTTTTCTTGGTAATTTTATAATCTGAGAAACATGTTGATATTCTCAATGACCTCATCTTTTCCTCTGTCATTATGTCTTTGCATTTCTTGCATCATGTTACCCACTAGCTAGCTTGAAGGTACCAATAGTCCTGTTGACCATCTCCAACGTCCAGAGAATCAGGTCCAGTTCATCTGAAACATCACATCCGGTGATTTGTACTGGCGCAATAATAATAACTAAAACAGTAACTGCTCCTTTTTGGTGGAAAAGTGACGAGAAAGTAGCTGAACTTGTGTGTGGGAAAATAATGGATGGAGACATGATGTCCTGTCATGATGTCAAACTATAAACACCACAGCGTCTGTGGAGAGTCTTGGTTTAAAGAGTCTGTGCTGGATGAATTAAATCTTCTCTTATAGAGTGTATACAGTGTGTGTTTGTGCAGTTTCATGGTGTATATACAGTATATTTCTCTTTCTACATTAGTATTTCACACATGGTTGGCTCTGCCGGCCCCGAAGGACTGATGGCAGAGTTGCATCATCCGTATTGATTATTAGCGTTTGTGAATTAGTGAGGGGCAAAGCGAGCAGACGCCCGGTCAACCGAGGGATGTGGTTGTCATGGGAACGTCGTGGTGCCGCAGGGCAACGAACTTCTCAGTCAGCAGGTCTGCGCATGTGATGCCAGTCAAAGCCTCGGCCAGGTTTGCTCTTCCAAGGAGAAACTTTTTTTTTTCTTCTCTCTCTCTCTCTCTCCCTCTTTCTGTTCTCGTTGCTTTCCCATGTGTACCCAGTCGGACACTGTTGCCATGGAAACGTAGCCGTGAGACTGTACAGGATGTGGCTGGAGCTCAGAAGAGGAGAGCGCTGTTTGTTCATTTAGAAAAAGAAGTTGGAATGGATGAAATCCTTCTCTGGCTGCATGCAGACCTTCATTCATTTTGAGCTAAAAGACAAAATCACACAGGAGGCTCAACAAAAGGACGAGTCCGTGTGGGATTAGAGCTCTTCTGAGCTGTCTGCTCTCAATGTATTTCTGATTTACTCAAGCTGGCCTCTTTACATTGGATTTTTTTTTTTTTTTTTTTAACTTCAAAAGGAAACAGAAATTACATGCCTGGGCGGAAATGTTGCTGTTTAGTGTTCTTTAAAGATTAAGTAAGCAGAAAAGCTGCGTCACTGACCGCCATTGGTTCAAAGTGTTGGGTCTGTTGGACCTGAAACCACATTGAACAAAGAGGTTGGAGTGTACTGAACAGCTGATATAAAGTTTGTACAAGCTTGGCAGCAAAAGGAAAGTAGAACTTCAAACACAAGTCCAGAACACAGTACAGAAATTAAAATCAAAGTATCACTAATGAAAACTAACAGAACCTGGAGACCTGATGTGATTTAGAGATTAGCCATGACTGTGTGTTGTGTGCTGCGTTCCCTCCAGGCATCAATCTCTGGCATTTTAAAAGTGAAGCCAATGCTGAAGTATGTCAAACCTGCATTCTCTCTAATAGCCAGCAGGGGGTGACTCCTCTGAATGTATAGAAGATCTATGAGAAAATGAGCCTACTTCTCACTTGATTTATTACCTCAGTAAACATTGTAAACATCAGTTTATGGTTTCAATCGCAGCTTCAGTACAGCATGATGTTCATTTAGTAAATATTGGTCCCATTTAGAGTCAGATAGACCTTGAAGCAGGGGATGCTGTAGGGCGGGGCTACCTTATGATTGTTTTCGTCTTACAACTTCAACCCTTTCAGTGTTTTCACCTCATGAAAGTTAACTAACATTTTTGACACATAAAAATGTCTTCTTCAGCCTTTGATTGTGTTTAGCTCGTGTGTCACTTCTGGTTGTAAAAAAACAAGATGGCAACGGCCAAACTGCCAAACTCGAGGCTTCAAACTCGAGTCCACAAATAATGGGTGATGTCACGTTGGCTACGTCCACTTCTTATATACAGTCTATCATTTGCATAGAATAAGTAAAGTCTGTATTTTATTTGAATTTACTGACATTTTTTCCTGGATATGATGTCGAGTCTCTGTATAAGATCCCACTATATTAAAAATAGATAATAATATTATAAATATTATATAGGCCTATTCATGTTTATATAATATTAACATCTTGCTCTGGTGTGAATGAGTCTCCATGCTGTGTAGTCAGATGAGCTTCTTATTCCTGCCCTTCCTATTTCTAATTATATTCTACAGTATATTCTGTAATATTAGATTCTTGACCAGGAAGGTGTCAGAAAATAAAAAATCCAGATCACAGAGATGCCAACTCGCATGAGGCTAATATCAAATGACCGCTGTGTTTGGCAAAATATGGTCAGTAATTTGACGAGGAACTTTTACCGGACAAATCATGAAGGTGATGATGCACAGTATTAAGATCACAAACGACCTCTGCAATTATTACAAAATCCTCGAGGTCCCCAGGAAACGTTGGTCCCATGTGAAGGCCGACAGTGGAGCTGAGTGATGTTAAATGTGCCCCAACTTTAACCAGTTTTACATCATCATGAATCTGCTGGTCTCCTGTGTCTTTGGTTGACTGGATTCTCTGCTGCACCTGTATTTCCTCTATTAAATTCTGTGTTTAAAATCAGTCTAAAAAGCTAAATAAAATCATTAAAACTAAATAAAAATATTTGAAATAATTGATAGTTTACTTTTTTCTTTCATTATTTTCACAAATATTTCTCAAAAACATTGTTCTAATATATTTTTAATACTTCTAAGATGTTTATTCTACGGGTGTACGATATTTTTCCGAAACGTATTTGTTAACTTTAAATCAACTATGATTATTGATGTTTTTGTAATATTTTATGATTTTGAAACATTGCATGTATAATATGGCTACATTTATTTATTTTTGTTTATTTTGTTGTTTTGTGATGCGGTTCGAATCGGACTTGGGGCTCTTCTTTGTGGAGTTTGCGTGTTCTCCCCGTGTTAGTGTGGGTTTTCTCCGGGTTCTCCGGCTTCCTCCCACAGTCCAAAGACGTTTTAGGTTAATGGATGACTCTGAATGTCCAGTAGGTGTAAATGTGAGCGTGAATGGTTGTCTGTCTCTGTGTCAGCCCTGCGATAGTCTGAAGTCTTCGCCCAGTGTCAGCTCGGATTGGCTCCAGATAACGGTATTAAATATTTGAGATAAGATAAGATATTCCTCTTTTAGTCCTACAGTGTGAAAATTTACAAAACAGACTGCTTTGACCCGGATTGCTGCAGCCACACCGCAGACTACTAACCGCTGTACGATTACGGCTGGCCACCTGACTGCCTGACAGAAAAACTTGTGATCCAAATAATAATCTAAACCTAAATAATAACTGTCTTCAGGTACAGCCAAACGTGCGAATGCAGGCATCAGCTGTCAAGGTGATATGAAAGTTCACCAAAATTTAACCCCAATTGAATCCGGAGATGTAAATCTGCTTTGTAACCAGAAGCAAATGTTTTGTCGGCCCTTCACTTACAAAAGATGAATGTGACCGGGAGGCAAATGTTTACTTGGCGCATGTACGTAATCAACTGGGGAAGTTTAATGTTGACCCTAAGTTTTACCCTGTTCACCTGTGATTATCCTGTGTATCTCAACACCTGCTTGATGGATTTATTGTCCCCAGAGGATGAGTCCCAGTGTGATCCTCTCACTTTTCCTCTCGTGCCACCATGAGGTATATTTAGTTCTGAGTGAAATATCTCAGCAACCGTTGGATGGATTGCCACGAACTTTGGTTCACACATTAATGTCCCCTCACTATCCCGAACGGGATAAGCGCATGGTGATGATGGATGTTTTGTGATTAGAGAATTAATGTACTTATGATATGTAACCAGGGCACCATTGAAAATGAGACCTTAGTCTCAGTGGGTCTTCTCAGGCTAATCAAAGGTTAAAATGTGTTTTTTAAATGCTCTAATGAATTAGGTAACTATGTGTCCATAGTATGTAAATGTACTTGAGGACACTCAAGACACCAGAGTCTTATCCTGAAGAAGATGGTCACGGTGAAATGTTGGTGCATTATTGAGTATTTTTTTGCTATGAGTGTGACTGTTCCTTTACACATTCCTTCACTTTCTGCAGATTTCTTTACTGACTTTAACAATGTTTCAGTAACATCTTTTACTATAATATTTTTGTATTTCTGGTGTGACAGCTCTCTGTGAGCAGACCTCTCCTCCAGGTGCTCGTCAGGGAGATTCAGCTCACCTGGTCTGACTGCAGGACTATATAAGCTGGTGGCAGTCAGCCAGTCCTCTCTCTGATGGCTCCAACCTGCTCTGCTTTTGTTATATTTAGTTTCTCTTTACACTGGTTCCCCTTTTAGTCATGTCATTTTTTTTTTCTATGTAGTTACAGTATGCATCCACCCCTCCTTTGATTGGCCTCATCTTTATTTTTTAAAATAATATAATTTAAAATTTAGAGATTTGTTTTGAATGGTGTCTTGGAACAAGCATTTAATTATAGATATTCCTGTATTTCCTTCACAGATGATTAAACCTGAATTTCTTTTTATTTTAATGACAACTGTGCAGTGTTTAATTCTGGGTATAAAATAACAAGACTAAGAGTCGGCAGCGTCTCAGTGACACTGAGCTAAATGTTAACACGTCTTAATTTAGAATTTGCCAATTAGCACTAAACATAAAGTACAGCCGAGGACGATAAGAACGTTTTAAGGTATTTCATCAGAAGCCGAAGCGCTGGATGGATTAACATTTTGAACTAAAGTTACTAGGGCTGCACGGCCTCACAGCAAGAGGGTTGCAGGTTTGATTCCAGCTTGCGGCTTTTCTGTGTGGAGTTTGCATGTTCTCCCCGGGTTTTCTCCGGGTACTCTGGCTTCCTCCCACCATCCAAAGACATGCTGTTTAGGTTAACTGATGACTCTAAATGTCCCGTAGGTGTGGATGTGAGCGTAAATGGTTGTCTGTCTATATGTTGTCTGTCTCTATGTGTCCTGCGATGGACTGGCGACCTGTCCAGGGTGAACTCCGCCTTCGCCCTATGCCAGCTGGGATCAACTCCAGCGGGATAAGCGGTTGACGATGGATGGATGGACTAAAGTTACTACAGTTCATAGTGAGGTGGACATTAATGTGTGAACCAGGTTTCAGGGCAATCATCCAACGGTTGTTGAGATGTTTCCCTCAAAACTGTAAATATACCTCATGTTGGCGCGAGAGGAAAAGTCAGAGGATCACTAACGTCATTAGAACACATCCTCTGGGGACAATAAATCCAAACAGGTGATACGGGAGACATCACGGGTGAACATCACCATGAAACTTCCCCAGTTGATTACGTACATGGAAACCACCGTCACATATGC
>CAMQGK010000193.1:3375000-3380000 GCA_947000775.1 Pterois miles
GCCACCACATTTCGTGTGTCAAAATCGATGCATTTTAGCGTCATTTATCGTTTTCATTCCCAAATTGTTGCATACCAGATGCACGGTTGCAGTAGTTGTGCACTACTTAGTTATGTTTAGGTAAAGATCATGGCTTGGGTTAACCGTCACATACAGACGCACGGTCGCACACATTATGAATTCAAACAAAACTACTTGGTTATATTTCGAAAAAAGATGATTGGTTTGGGTTAAAATAAGTATGTTGTCAACATAAATTTGTCAGTACTGACTTTTGATTTCACATGTGACACAAACAGTCGTCTCCTAGGTGAAAGTCTGAAAAGCAAAAAATGTGTCATGATAACACTTGTAATGACTCTAGAAATTGCTGTGTTATTAATAATTTAATTAATAATTAATATTAATATTATAATAATTAATACGGTTGTTGGTGGTAATTTAATATGTACCTGGCAGTGGTGCTCAATTGGCAAATTAAAGTTTTAAACTGCTTTTAAACCTCTCTCATATGGACTGTTTTTTCCAGAATAAAACTGTAATTGTCATAATTGAGCATGTTATTGGTCACCCACCAGCAGACCACTTGTACTGCAATATAAAATATTGGATTTAAGGTTTTAGTCTTTGTTTGACGTTGCTTCATTTTTTTGAAGTAAACAATTCAAACATTTGAATGGATCCAGCGCTGCATTCCCCAGCCCATACAGCTGTAGTGCACTTGTACATGTTCTCCAAAAAGAGGAAAATGAGCGGTGAGTGAATGAATTGTGGCATGTCAGGATAACAAAAAACAAAAAAAAAAAAAAAAAAGAAAAAGAAAAGCTGGACAAATGGAATGGGCCTGCTGTTTCCTCTGAGACAAATTCAGAGAAGGAAGCAGAAAATCAGAGAGTGAACAGCCAGAGCCCTTTTTGGAAAAAACTGAAATGAGCAAAAGCAAAAAAACGAGGGAAAGGAAGAGGTTTTTTTGATAGTTGCTAAGCAGCGTTAATGGCAGTGAAAGGTAGCGACGCTCTTTAGCTGATTAGCGTATTAATTGTTTGATAGGTGTGTTTGTCTGCAGCTAATCCCCTGTGTTTACAACAAAGCATGGATCCTAATTAGAGACGGCTAATCACACGAAAGCACACACTCGTCCAATCAATCAAAGACTACAGGAGAAATGAAGGAAAGGTGGGCTGACGGAGACAAAGACAAACCTGAGGCTTAAACACATGAGAGAAGCTTCTGTTCACCCCCTGAAACCTTCCTTCCTTTAACCGATCGAAACTAAAGTACACTGCGATACCTGCGTCTTTCTAAATGTATTGATTTAGATAGGAGGAGAATCAATACCAGATGTAAACAATGCAGTCTCCCTCCTTTGTGTGTTGCACACATGCATACATTTGTCTCCCTCCACTAACTGCTGCATGTACAACAATATCCATCCAGCCGTCAAAGTAAGCAGTATTATATCGATGGGTGACAAATAAAAGGAAAGTGCTGTTCTCACTTCCACTTCTGACACAGATGCACTGAGGCACACTTCAGCATCTTTATCTCGCCTTTCCCAAATCCTGGGCTCACATTTTCCCTTAATCTCTCTTAATTGCCTTCAGGAGTTTTGGACAGAAGTGGCACTCTAGGAAGCCCCTCCTGACCACAAGCTGGTCTCATGGGAAAGCCACATCTGTGCACCACTCCAACATCCGCAGTTTGGTTAAGGAAAAACGTCATGGGCTTAAAATAAGTATGTAAAAATACTTTATGTAAGGAAATAACTGTGAAATAGTGATGGGAGGTCCGGCTCTTTTCAAAGAGTTGGCTCTTTTGGTTCGGCTCCCTTAAAAGAGCCGGCTCTTACAGCTCCCAAACGGCTCTCCACTTAGAGCCTTCTGTTTTAGTTTAATTTAGCAATTGTGAATGGTCCGTGTTGGCAATTTTTCATTCAGTGGTTTCATAAAGGCCTTATTTTTGTGCATTTTTTTTTCTTTGCAAAGATGTTCATTTTACAAATTCTGCACTCAGCTTTGCCATCTCCAGTATCATTGAAATGCAGCCAGATGCTGCTTCTTTTTTGTTTTTTGCTCATTTCTTCACCTTTTCCTGAAGCGCTTGCATTTAAATAATTTTTACATAATGGTATGATCCTCGTCTGTCTGCATGTGATTGGCCGTATGGTATGCCCATCAAAGTAAAGTCCCGCTCCTCGTGTTCACTACAAAGAGTCGGCTCTTAAATCCAGCTCGTCCATGAACGACACATTCGACCTCCACCCTCCATGTTAAATCCAGCGTGGTGAACACTACACATGCAGCACAGGATGGAAACACTTTGGGTTTCACACATTGCAGGAAAAGCAGAGCTAGACATCACAGCTAAAGCTGCACGCTAACTCATTTATGTTAAATGCATTCAAACGGTCCTGATGGAGCTGACCATGGATGGATAAAGAGAACGGAGCTGACGGAGAGCTAGAGACCACCTTGGAGAAGTTAGAGGAAGTAGACACCTGGGACTACGTCTGTTTTTCAAAATAAGGTGTTAACAAAGGGAACTGGATAGACGATGGGTCGCTGGATAAATAATTCCTGACAATGATCCTGATATATTTGATTTCAGGACATCTCTGACCACATGCATGCTGAACATTGAACATTTTTACTATTTTCCCATAGTCTATTGTTGAAAAAGTTAATAAAAATCACAATAAATCATAATATTGACGCACAATACATATCTAATCAGCACCCAAGTATTGTGGTAGTATCGAATAGGGAGATGGGTGAATCGTCCCAGCCATAGCAGATAGCTGTTGCAACCACAATAATGGTGCTATCAGTGACACTGTCCTTTCTTTGTGAATCTAGTGCGTCCGTGTGTTTCTTCACCTTTAACTGTACATATTACATATTACATATGTATGGACATATCAGAGTATATTCTAATCAAAAATCTGAGGAGCACGTACCATGAGTAGCAACTGTATCACTGGATTTACGATCGGTTTAGCCACTGAAATACTCAGATTTCAGCAATATATGATTTTGATTCCCAAACCCTAATTGAGCTTCACCCTCTCCATGCCTCCTCCTCCTCTCTGAGCCCTTCGGCCTTCCTGCAGCTCGTCTCTCCAGCGTTTCCAGCTGCAGCATCCTTCACTCAGCGCTGCTGCGCCGACTGTCAGCATGTCGGCTGCTCAGCCCCTTTCAGCCTCACACACTGATGGAAAGGTTTTAATGGAATCATGTTACATGTTTTTTTTTTTCACCTCTGTGTTGAGAGTATTTATTTATTTTTTTGACAGAAATGTCACAGAGTCCTCTGTCGCCTTGACAACAGATGCGAGTCAGCCACTCAGCGATGCTGGGTCGGCTGTCGGGCTCCTCTCATCTTTTGTATCTCACACGTACGCCTTTTCTACTTTTTTTTTCTTTAAAAAACTCTGACAGCTGTGAAAGTACTTCAAGTAAATCAGAAAAGATAATCATCCATATTACCTCATAAAAATATGCAAATAATAGACTTGATGTTCACTGTGTTTCAATAAAGTTCATATCAAGTCCTAGACAGGCACACATTTGAAAATGACATAACCAAAAAAAAAGGTTTCTGCTCTTGAAACCTGTTGATTATCCTGGAGACTCATTGACTTATGCAAGAATCTCAATATGAGAACAATAATATCATCATTAGTTTGTCTAGTATGACATTTAGTGGAATATGTGTATTCACTTTCTTGCTTTGAGTTAGTTGAGAGGTTTGATACCCCTCTGAAGTCTGTACGGTAAATATGAAACCAGAGCTAGCAGCTGGTAAGCTTAGCTTAGCATAAAGACTGGAAACAGGGGGAACAGTTAGCCTGGCTCTGTCCACAGGTAAGGAAAACTGTCTACCAGCATCTCTAAAGCTCAATAAATAGCACGTTTCATAACAACAACAACGATTTTTTGGCTGGGTCCAGATACCAGACAACAAGTGGAGGTTGTCTGAAATGTCATACTATACACTAAATACCCAACATGTGCACAATCATTCCACAAATGTTTGTGAATAAACAACATCATGCATCTTTTCAGATGCACTGAGCAGTAATTTTTGTTAGTTTATGTTTAATGTGTGTAATTTATGAGAACCAAATTCAGAATGCATTCATATTATTATTATTATTATTATTATTATTATTATTATTGACGCTATAGAGCTGTCCGTCACATCTGTTCTGAACGTCGTTATGCATTGTAGGATATTTACATACTGTAATATTTCACCAGAAATAGTATGCAATTCAGAAACTTTTGGTTCATATTAAGGTTTTTAACACTAAAAAAGCTCACATGTTGTAGCGTAGTAAATACCATGTTAGGACGCAGCCCAGGAATCCACATACATGAGCACACACATGAGTGTTTCATGCTAGTTTGCTGATCAGCAGTCGGTAATGGTAACATGCTAAAAATTATTTATTATTTTCATTATTGATTTTTCTGCTGATTGATCTACTACTTGTTTTATCTATTTAATGTGAGAAAATATGGAAAAAAAAAGGCTGTCATAATTTCCCAGGTCCAAAACCAGAAAACGTTTGACATTTTTCTTTGGACGATGACTAACGATTATATATCAAAACAGTTGCTGAATCATCTTCTGCTGCTCCACGAATCGATAAATTGACCAATCGCTCAGTTGTTTCAGCAGAGAAGGAGCTAACCTAGCTAAGAAGCTAGCCCCAAGCTAACAGACATGGATGTAAACAATGCAACATCTAAAACATTGTAAAATTATCATGTACAATATTACTTTTTCTACTTTAGTGTACTTTTGTTATTCTCTCACATGGTATTATTTCTGTTACCATTTGAATTTTTGCTCCTGTTTCTAATCTTAAATTGCCATAATTCATATTTCATCTTAGTTTACTTATTTAACTAAATTAATCTTACTCTTATTGTTATTCTATTTTGCACTGGTGTTACTGTTGCTAAATATGCACTTTATATCCATTACTCTGTTAT